>PITA01001572.1:77603-190074 GCA_004023965.1 Spilogale gracilis
TTTCCAGTGTTTCAAGATTCATTCCCCATTCCCCACACCCAGTGCTCCCCGCTTTAGGTGTCCCCAGTACCCACCACCAGGCTCTCCCATCCCTCCACCCCCCTCCCTCCAAGTCCCTCAGTTTGTTTCTGTGTTCAAAGTCTCTGTTGTTTCGTTTCCCTCCCTAGATTACCCTAGTTCCCATTTGCTTTCCTTCTGCTGAGAGTAATCATATAGAGAAATATAAAAGCTAAAATTCTAGAAAAATATATAGGAGAATATCTCTGCAATTTAGGGATACACAAAGTTTTTAATATATAAAGAGCACTAACCACCAAAATGATACATTTACATATTGGACTTTATCAAAATTAAAACTTGTGCTTAACGGAAGACTTTGTAAAGTAAATTAATAGATAATTTATACCCTGGGAAGATTTTCACAGAACATATTTTACAAAGGGTTTGTACTCCTTAATATATATAATATTAAATAATAATTTATAATCATAACAATAAATTATTTTATTTTATAAATAAAATTTTATTTTTTATTTAAAAATTTATTTTATAAAAAACAAATATAAATAAATAAAATTAAATAATAATAAAATAATATATTAAATTATAAAGACAGATAACCCAAATTAAAATGGGGAAAATACTTATATACATCAATAAGACCTAATAGAGATGACAAACACATGGAAAAGTATAAGACATCATTACTGTCTTTTGGGAAAAGCAAATTAAAACTCAAGTGAGATAACTACTATATACCTGTTAGGATGGTAATTTTTGAAAATAGATCATCATGAAACATTCATGATACATGTTTCTAGTTTGATGGTCAAAGTGTAGAAGTTATACAATTTGGAAACTATGTCTAGCCCTACTGTCCATAATAACAATCCTAAATATTTATCTAAAAAGAAATGAAGATATTTACTGAGACAAATATGAGCTCACTGAAACTTTTATACAATATAAATCAAAGTCATCACAGTTCTTAAAATGCACTGTTTCTTATGAGTAAGACTTTGGCATTACAGCTATAGCTTTCCTTATTCAAGTGATTTCCTTGAATGGGTGTATCTAATTTATCCAATTGCCACCCCTGTTCATTAGAGACTGGCAAGGAATAACAAATTGGACTATGGTCAAATTAATTTCATAAGAGCTAGGCACATATTCTCTATTTCAAGGTTGGAATGGATACCACAAAGGAGGATAGATAGCTACTCTATTTACAGAGAAGTAGGGATACTCTCCACAGTGTACAGAAATACTGTACAACCCCTCCCTGTGGCTATGAGCGCACGCACACATACACATTTGAGAGGTTTATTGTGTTTCCAGCACCCATCCAACTCCAAAAGTTTGACAAAACCTGTCAGAGTAATCCTAATTTCCTTACCATTGATTGTTTATTATGAGCATATATCCTAATCCTAGAATGAGATTTAAAAAAAAAAAAAAGTCTACTGGAACTTCTAGAAAAGGATTCATCATTCCTTAAAAAGAGATACAGGAAGAGATACCCATATATGACATCTGGACATGCAGAAATTACTTGTATAACAAATATTAAAGTCACACTGAAGAGGCAGAAAGGAGAGGTTGAAAAAACCTTGAGCCTTCAAAGTGCTATTGCCCTACAAACTGAATTCACATTAGCACTCCTCCTACCCCTGGCCTTGTAGGAAGTGAGGTGATTAATTTCCCCATCTGTAATGTTGTTTGAGTCAGGTTTTTCTGTTACTTGTAACTGAAGGCTTCCAAAAAGATACATCAACACAGAGAAATAAAGGTCTAAATGTTAGCTACATTCTGAGTTTGGTGGGCTTTTGCAAATTAGCCCCAT
The DNA here is from genome assembly GCA_004023965.1 of Spilogale gracilis. Lineage (NCBI taxonomy): Eukaryota > Metazoa > Chordata > Mammalia > Carnivora > Mephitidae > Spilogale > Spilogale gracilis. The sequence continues at coordinate 79,447 of PITA01001572.1, forward strand.
GTCTGAGCTATACTTTTCCTGATCATCACTTTTCTTACTACTGAAAGGCAAAACAGTGCAGTAAAAAAGGACAGGGGTTTTGAATTGGAAAAATTGGGGTTGGGCTTGGTGCTGCAATAAACTATCTTGTGTGACCTTGGAAAATACCCTTGCTAAATCTTAGCTCCTTGTGAAAAATTCTATGGGATTTCTATAGAAATTAATGACATAATACACGTAAAGTATTTGCACAACATCTGGCAAAGAATAGGTGTTGGAAATGAGTTAGCCAACTCATGCTACTCATGCTACTATTGACCTGGGGGAGAAAATCATCTCAGTATTTAGGTAATTGACTCCAAAGTGGGCTTCAAATAAACAGCATATGTATAGAGCAGGGTCTATCTGCTTGCCTTTTATGGGCAGGAATAAAATATTTGGTAGACTAGATGGGTCAGAAATAGATACTAGGCCAAGTAAGTATAAATATCATCAAATAACAACAACAACAACGACAACAACCACTTTCCACATACTGAGGGCCAGAGCTATGTAATAGAATTAACTTGATCTTACAGATGAGAACGTTAAGGCCGTAAGCAGTCATAGAGTTCAGCCAACATCACACAGTTGTACATGTCAAATTGATTGTTTATCCCAGTGTTCTCTGGCTTCAAACCTCTTGTGTAAAAACTAATGTAGGTTGGTTTTGCTTGTGGTGTGTATGCTTTAGCTGAGACGATCCTTCATCAAAATGTCTGGCAATGGAAAACCTTCTCAACTATTCTTGATATAATCATTCACATCCTCCTTCCATAAAGATGATGTAGTGGAATAAAATGAACACAGCAGTAAAGGTTTTCTGCCTGATTTCAGCTGACTAGAATTATTCAGCAGGTAGTCAGTAAGGTTACCCTCCTCTAGAACAACATCCAGTGATAACTAAAAATACTGCCATGATGGTTACTCCTTTCCTCTCAATGCACATATACACATATAACCCAACAGGCAGATGGGTTTCCTTGTACTCACACATACATGAATGCATGCATTACTGAAATCAAAATTGCAAGAATGCCAATTTTTTCAGATCTTTATATGGAGTTTATTGGTCACATTTTAGTTACATAAAAATGCAGGACACCATATGATTACATTTTATGAATATATATCTGTTAAAGAGATAGGAGAAGGACCTTTGATCACAATGTACACTGAAAAGGTGCATTTTAGTGTCAAGGGGAAATTATGACTCAGCTCTACAGTTTGGTAGCATAGGTTTTTTCACTAAAGAATTCTTTTGCTCAGCTGTACATGGATTGTGACTCTTCTAATCACAAAGGTTATCCTAATACAGATGCCGGAGACCAAGTTTTCTTTTTCTTTTTTTTTTTTTTCTTTTTTTTCCTAAAGGAGGAAAAATAAATGAACTCCCATTGACCCTTTTAATCAGTCAAGTCAAATCAGATCTATTGTCAAGGTGCCTTCGAGCTTTCATTATTTTTAAATGAATGCCAGAGAGGAAGCTTTAAGCTTCCAATAATCAGACCTCATTATGGATTTTTCCTAGCAAATTTCCACCAGAAAAGGAGGGTCAGAGAATTTTCTTTATAAAGTGACCAATTGAGGATCATGACAAGCTTAAATGGTGGGATTTAACTGCTTTCTTCAATAGACCATCTGCTTTAAGTGCTGGTTGTGGGAAAACTGAAACAAACTTCCTTTTCTGTGACTTCAGGAAACATTAATTCCCTGGCCCAGTGTGCTACAGAAATGTGAGGAAAAATCCGTTCATTCATTCATTCATTCATTCAGAACCAAACAGCAAGTTGGTTAGCCCATGTAGTGTAACCAGGAAAAAGAGAGAGTTTAAGAGAGTTGAAAAGGGCTTTCTTCTGGGTAACAGAATATGCTTTGCAATATCTTCATATTAAGCACATTTATTCTAATCTTTGCTAGAACAGAAATACTCAGCAGGTAGCCTTTCAGGCAGCTCCTATTATGGAGCACCTCTATTGACGTCTAGAAATGTTAAAATAAAGGTTGTTCCCTCCCTGTCAAGCTGTGTGCATGTGTAGGGAAGTGCACATGGGCTTCCTTGCACTCAGAAATGCACTCCCTACTCAAAATTAAGTAATAAAATTAAGCAAATATTTGAAGGAGCTAAAAACAAACAAACTAACCAAAACTCTACATTAAAAGAGATAATGCCTGCAGCAGGAGAGACAACAGTGACTTTTAATACATATTTTCTCTCTTGGGATCCCTCCCTCTCTTCACCTTCTTCTGTCTACTTCCCCTATCTCTTTTTTATCGCCATTTTTTTCTTTGGACTTGGTTTAGGCTCTAGGTGTGGTCAAACTGAAACAAATAAAACAACATCAACCACAAACACTTCCTCTCTAATACCTGGGAGGAGAAAAGTGCATAAACCCCTGGCTTCTCTGGCATGTTCCTAAACTACTCAGCAACTATTCCTATAAGGTTTTAGTGGACTGAGTCTGGTGAAAAAGGACAAAATGCAGAGCCTTACTCATCTGAGTAGCTAATTAAACTCAGAACCAGGTCCCAGGCTAGAAACTGAAGGAAGAGGGAACAAATAGATGTGGTTCCATCCCTCCTAGAGTTAATAGCTTAAAGACTGCAGACATGAAAATGACAGTGAATGTTTCAGTCGTGGCCACTGTGCACCAGGCTTGATTCTAAGCACTTTCTATATATTAAGAAAATTTGTTCTTGGGGATGGTCCAGAGAGACAGTGACGCCACCACCATTGCCATTTATAGAGAAAATGATGAGGAAGAAAACACAGAGGCAGGTAGAGTTTAAGGAACTGCAAAGGTCACAAATAAGTGAGGTGGATGAAATGGAAGCCTAGGGAACCTGGCCCAAGTGTGCGATCTTAGCTATATTACCCCTCAGTGGATGAGGGCCGGGTTGCGCCTGATGACTATCTCTGTCACTGAAACAAAGAAGCACCACTCTCTCTATTTAACAAACCTCAGCTTTGTTTTCCTTCTTTTTCAAAGCCTCATTCTTCTACTTTTCACTGAAGTGAATGAAGTAAAGGGGTTTCATTGTGTAACTCAGTTCATTCTCTTCACTAATTGCTTCCCATCTTCTCCTTCATTCAGGCTGACTTATTCTTTAAGCTGGCTCTATTAAGGTCCATGGGACCTTTTTGGAAGAGATAACCTGGTCAGAAACACTGGGGCAAAGAAGCTGAGACAACTGGTGTTTTCTTTTTATGAATCTGTGGAGGGAGAGAGACTGAGATAGTCCTATCTCTACCTCTGCCTAACACTATATATATAAGATCTTGACCATATAAATTGGGCAAAGACATGTGCCACTGTGCCTGACACTTAGCACTAGATAAACAGTAGAAATTTCTTTTTTTGTAGCTTCTTCCTGTCAAGGAGCTGGCTTAGCTCAGATTTTTCTTTACTTTCTTACCTAAAGTCCACACTACTGTTCACAAATGAGCTTTCTGGGAAGTATTTCTGGCATATGAGTGCATAAGTGCCATGTTCTAACTTCCTATTGCATAATTTTAATATGAACTTCATAACTTTTCTTGTTCCTTTGTTGTTACTTTCCTTTTTTTTTTTCTCCTAAAGAAGGAACTGTCATCAGCATTTAACTCCCAGGAACTGGCATGCGGGTCTACTCACTAATAGTTTTGCTGACAATGTTGCTTTGAGGTTCCCTTTGACATTTCAAGGCACCTTCTAAGAAATTAGAGAGATTTGTGGTTTAGTGGAAAAAGCTGATTGCCTCCAACCAAGGAGCTGGGCAGGGTTGAAATGTGAATAGAACTAGAAAATTGGAATGTCCCTGCCATCCTGTGGGTAGAAATCCAGGGAATTGTGAAAACACTCTGTTGGCTCCTAACCAGGACATAGGGACAGGGCCTGGGAATGGTGTGCAGACTGCAAAAGAAAATGCATATGCAAATGTCCTAAGGCTGAGTTTCTCAAAATGTGGGTGGGGGACCACCTACAGCAAAGTCACCAGGCTTGCTTGGGAAAAATGCAAATTGTTTGCATCCATATCAAGACTGCAGGGTACAGTTGCCCAAGAAGTGGGTCTAGGAATGTACACTTTACCCAGGTTGCTGGAGATTTTTTCTATAAAATCAAGTTGACATCATTAGTAAAATGAGAAAGAAACAGGAGGAAGTAAAAGAAATTCAGTTCTAATCGAAGCTAAGGTGTCAGTGTGCTAAGAACATCTTCACATTTAATCAGTACAACATAATTACATTCTTTCTCACTTCTGATGAAAAGACAAAGTCACCGAGAGACCAGGAAATTTGCCAGAGGTCACAAAGCTTACCAGTGGTGGAGACAGGATTTAAACCCAGAGAATCTGACACTAGAACTTGTTTTTCTAACCACTATAATAAACTTCCCTTAGAAGAAGACACATATAATTTAACTTAACACACTGTTGCAAAAGCATCATATATAAAAATACCAGGAATTGGTTTCTGTTTGTTTGTTTTGTTTGTTTGAGAGGGAGAAAGGTAAAAAAAATACCAATAAAGAAAAACACAGACGTGCAATCCAGTGTAGTCATTGATAGGCACAAAATGAGTTTCAATACTGTAATAAATGATGTGCTTTATTTAAATTTATTTAAATCTGATTAAAATTATTTATTTATTTATTTAAATTTGTTTAGATTCGATTAAAATTTAGTCAAAATTAACTATCCAGTGACAGAATTTTCATTTTGTTGGTTTTGTTGTTTTAGACTATTAATACTAGTAACATACTCTGAAGTTCCAGCTTCATAAAATAAGAAATGAAGTGATGCAAATTCCCTTATTACTAACAGCTAAGGCATGATGCTGTGTTAAATCCACAGGGCATTGGGTTAAGGGCTTTGAATTCAAATCTTAGAGTCATTTAACTATTGTGAGTTAGACCAAGTCACTTAACATCCTTAAACCTCCAATTTCTCATTTGTAAAATAAAAAGAAAATAACCATACTCATCTGCCTAGCTATAAGACTGTTATAATTATCAGCATGTGTTAATGCAAATAAAAGTGACAATAATGACAGCCTTCATAAATTATAGTGTGCAATCCATACGATGGTGTTGCTGGATGGAAAACTCCTTGAGAATAATAACTAAGACTCATTCAGCATTTTACCCAGCACAGCATTTAATGCTTACAAGACACTTAGTAAACATTTGCTATGTAAATATGATCAACTAACCATGTGGGTTGCTTTAATAGATTTATGAATAATCGAACATGTAAGAATAAATTGCATCCATAAACGTTTATTTTCATGAAGTATTCCTTACCCATCTTCAAAAGAAAGCTGTAGAACTATTTAAGTGAGAAAGTCAGCGTTTACTTACTATGAAAATCAAAACTGTTTTCCTTCAGTTTTCTATATATTGAACATTAATTTGGAAAATGACAAAAACCTTTTCTCTTGGAACTCCTCCCTAGTCCCATAAAATATCTGAATCTTAAGCCTTACATTACAGTGATCTTTTCTGACTCGGCATAATACACATGCCCCTCAAAAGTGAATGCTTAGGAATAGTAACAAAGAAGGGAAAAACAACTAAAAAAAAAAAGCTAAAGAGGGGGATAAGAAACTATGAGATTTGTATTCCATTTTAACATACACATACATATATATTTTGTCCTTTTATAATTTGAAGTTTATATTTATAGTTTGCTATTATTTGAAATATAAGATTTGTATTCTATTTTAACATATCCATACATACACACTGTGTTCTTTTGTTAAAATTTGAAGTTTTCTCAAGATTTTCTTCCACTTTACCAAGAAAAGTCAAATAATCTAACAAAGTGATATAACCAGATGTTTTTGCTCACAGAAATGTTTAAAAGGGAGATCTTCATTTGAGTGCAGGAGACATAAGAATTCATATACAGCTCATCATCTCCAGGGATTAATCAAGGGTACTTTACCAGTCACTTCTTTCTGCCCTTCAATTGGCTGGTCTACAAAATCTCAGCCTTGGGTGGGAAGAAGTAAGGTGCTAAGGTGCTTTGGAGCTCTCACTTACTAGAACATCTACAGAATATATAGAGATATCTATTGACTAGATATATCTATCAATATGACCTATATTTATAGTATATGTATTAGAATCTCTCATATATATCAAATTTCCTCAGTTCACTTGGCTTTTATATACATGTACACACAACATATACACACTCATACATCCCTGTCCCTTCCAACTTGGCACATTTCTATTAAGGAAAGACAGAAGATCTAAGTGTCATAGAAGAAAGAACACCATGGGGTTTAAAGGCTCTCATGTCTGCCCACTAATTTATTTGTTCATTCACTATCTACTTATTGAGGTTGCTTCTGTTTGCTGAAAACATAACAGGAGGCAAACAAGTCTATGAGGGGGAAAGAAGACTATGAGGGGAAACACAAAATATGTGACAATCTCGGACAATAACCATGTAATGTGATGAAAAATACCACTGCAGCAGAAGGTCTTCTGCAAACTAAGAAGTGGATCATAGAACCAGTCTGAGTGGTCAGAAAAGGCTTTAAAGAAGAAACAATGATTAAACCAAAGTCTAAGAAATAAAAATAAGTAAGCCAAGTTAGACTAATCAGATTTCAAATCCTGATTTCCCCATTTACTGTCCTTGGACAATATACTCATGTTCTCTGAGCCTAGGATCTTTCTTTGTAAAAGAATAACAAATTGTTTCATGTGGCTTGAGGGAAACTACAGAAGATTAAAGTACCCCCAGCAGAGCCTACACCAAGACCACAGTAAATGTCGATTTCCTCCCTTGAAACAGTGAGTGTAAAGAAACACAAGTTGTTTCCTAAGATATTCATCACCATTGTCTTTTTGAACCTGAAATAAGATAAGAAACAAGACATGGTGCCTTGCCTTTTCTCTTTTTCCTTCCTTTGCCCACATCAACCTTTCTTGAGATTGAAGTACCACAAGAAAGGCTTTTAAAATGAGGCCACAGACTGTTGTAAGTTTTACATATTTTATTATTTAATCCTTATAAAACCTTTTGCTTTATGAGATAGAGGCTGTTTTTGTCCTAACTTTCCATTTTAGGAAAATGAGATAGAGAATTTCAGAAATTGCTTAAGATGAATCCAACACCACATAGTCAAACTGGGATTCAAATTTAGCTTGCCTGGCTTCAGAGTCTGTTCCCTCAGTCTCTAAACACCATATACATCTATGACATAATGTGTATACTATATATTATAGTAACACACATATCATCTCTAGAGTGAAAACAGAATTTCAAGAACAGACCTCTGAGACCACCAGCACTGAAGTGTCTGTGAAAGGAGAACAGGCTTAGGAGAAAAAGGAGTTATTAGAAGAGTATGCTGCCTTGTATAAAGGAAAACACTGGTTTACTATGCAGTACTTATATCTTATTGCCTTTAGCAGGATACCAGGGATGCTAAGGTATCCACTCTGCTCTTCTCACGTGATGTAGAGGAAACTGAACCCATCCCCATGTCAAAGGAGGTAATAGAAAGAACATGACTGTTGGTTGACCCACAAGCTAACTTCAAGCAACCTGAGATTCCTTACCTCCTCTCCTCTCCTTAAAACTTACATTCTGCTGACCATTCTCACAGTGGGACATGTCCCCAAAACATAAACTTTTAGAGAGTAAGGTGTCGCTGAGCCCACCTGCATGGTATATGTGACTAAACACCATTAAGGACCCTATGTAAACTTTCAAAATTCTGGTGGGTGGGTGCAGACATCCACTTGGCCCATGGCTGCCCAAGAAAAGCCTTGTAGGCAAGTTCTTTTGCTTATTAAAACCTGACACCTGCAAATTTTAAGAAATAAATTCCAATCATTCTAAATCATTCCAGATTAGTCCAGGCATTTCTCTATACGCTCATACTGGTCTAGTAACCTAGGTTGTGCCCGATGAACCCTAAAAGAAGGACTGATATGACATGCATTGGTAATTTCCCTGTAGAAACATGTTACCACAGTTGTAATTAGTAGCTATCCTGTGGTCATGAGACACCCTGAAGACAAATAAGACACTGAGAAGAAAACAGAGAATCCAGAGAGGCATAGCCTGACAATGTATATATTTGTCACTGGTTGTGTTCCTATCTCTCTCTCTTTTTTTTTTTTGATTTGAGTTATATGGCAAATGATTATCCTCATTATTTAAGTCACTTTCTATTTTCTATTAACTGAAGCAAAAATAACTAATGGACAAAACTTTGGAGACAATGCAGAAAAAATTTAAAATGAGAATGTTCAACAATCTCAGATGTTTCAGAGAGAGGAATTTACAGTTTTCAGAAAATCCCATGATATACATACAAACTGATCTCTAAATCATTCATCCAATCAGCCCATGGTAAATCCAGAAAATGTCTAACATGTTATCGCTGTATGCCCATGGCATTTAAAAAAGGGATGGGAAGTTGGAATGGAAGAACCAAATGAACTTCACCATTCAGCCTCTGGGAAGTTTATTCGATTACATGGATTCATGTCTGCAAGTGACACAGCACATTTATATGTAGTGAGTCTTACACACCACATCCAAAAATTAGAATCTCTCTCTGAGGAACCTATGTAATAAAGCTGGAAGAATTCTGTAATTAATCCTAGAGTAATTATCTTCACACCAAGTAAACTACTCAGGAGTTGGCATGTGGCTTAGCTGCCAAGAACCATGTTATAATAAGGCTGGAGGGAGCAATTTCTAACATTTTGCCCATGCTGTATAAACCTCTAATGCAGCCAAATGCCAATCATCCACAGAATTATACAGAGAAGATCAAGGTAAGTGAAAGCCTCCAAAGCTCTATTTTAAGCACCAATTTTCATCATTAGCCCTACCTGAGTTTTCTAAGTATGTCATCCAGCTGCATCATAACATCAAAGAAGCTGAGAAAATGAAAAGATCTAAGACGGTATGAAGACCAGCCTGCTTCCCCATGTGAGGTTCCTTTCAACACACCCCTGACAGGCAACTGAATAATTTCCACTTAAATGGCTCTGGGAACCAATGGCTGGAAATCAAGAACACAAGCCTAGAGTCAACTGGACTTCAGGTTAGTGTTTATCATTGACAATTATTAACTGTAACCTGAAATGAAACTAATTTACCTGAGCATTATTTTTCCCCTTTTGAGATAGTCACAACATGATTCTATCCCACAATACTGGGGTTTTGACAGAACACTTTATTTTGAGAAGGAGAATATGAGTTTTCTTTCTTTCTGCTTTTGTCCTCAGATACTTATTTTAAAGATTTTATTTATTTATTTGACAGAGAAAGAGATCACAAGTAGGCAGAGAGGCAGACAGAGAGAAAGGAGGAAACAGGCTCCCTGCTGAGTAGAGAGCCGGATGCGGATGCGGGCCTCAAGCCCAGGACCCTAGGATCATGACCTGAGCTGAAGGCAGCAGAGGCTTTAACCCACTGAGCAACCTAGGAGCCCGATACTTAGAGTTTTTATAAAATTTTTATCAAATATGAATCTCACAGTTTCTTAGGCCCTTTTCCTAGGATTGAAGAGAATGTGGTTGTTTTCTTGGGAAACCTCCACTACCCCAAGATAGTACTGGAACTCTAGAGGCAAGGCTTTTGACTTAAAATCAGCATGAGATATGACTCTTTGTAAGGAAACTTCTCCTGAAATTGTTCTATTAGCATCACTTGGCAGTGGAAAGGTCAGTGATCTTTGGAAAGAAAGCAAACTCTTCTGCTCTTTCAGCTCAAATGCTCCAATTGAGAGAGCTAGAGTAAGGCAATTCATGATTGCAATTTATAAAAAAATTCCTCTTGTCAGTTAATTTCTGAACTCTCTATCCCTTCAGCATCTTTGCTGTACACTCAGAAGTCTTTTAATGTTTCATAAATATGGCTACATTCTATTTCTGATACCTGCTCACTCTAAGATCCATGTAACAATGTGTCACCTGGATGTTATATGCTTAATAGAATAGGAAGCCATTGCATTAATCTGCTGAGTGATTAAATCAATAGCCCATTAAATGTGTTTTTATTTTACAAAAATGTCTAGATTTTTTTGCCCCTCATCTGAGGCCCGCGTTGAAATTGCAGCTTTACTGGCTTTATGGCTTCGAGTTTGCTGGTTAACATAGAGGGCCCTCATTTGTCATCTGTGAAACTGGAATAATGCCTACCTAAAAAATCACTGGGAGGACTAAGAAGGTGATGAGAAGGTCAACCAGTGTAACTTGCCTTCCATTTCTTATTTCCCTTTTGGATTCCTAACCACTCACATGGAGGCATAAGTGAGACATGGTGGCAAATACCTGGTGGCTTAAGGCAGAAAGTGACTGGGGTCATGAAGGAGCTACCATGTTATCATCTCTCGCAACGACTGCACCGTGGTGTCTAGCAGCAGCTGACAGCGGTCTTCAGATGAGTACAGGATTCCAGGGAGCAAGAAGTGACTACAGCTCACTGGGCCATAATTAGGAAACCATGAGTACGTGAGAGGAGAAATCGGGCTGCACCACACGTGTGTACACAGACGCACAGACAAATGCACACGAACTCATCCCACACTTCAAATCCTGATGAGATTTGTGTCAGTGAGCACATGAACCAGAAGATGGCTCGTCTGTTGCTCATTCCCTTCCATAGGAAATTGAAGTATTCTGCTTCAAGATGGTAGCATCCCGAGTTTATGGATTTAATCTGCAATTCTTCCAAACAAAGTTGGAAGGAGGGAAAGGTTTTCAACAATTCTATGCCTTCTGATCTTTGTGACTAATGAGAAAGGTCATCCATGTTAGCCATCCTTTCATTACTGGTTCCATTCTGCTAATAAACTCCATCTAAACTAGCCAGGCAGACAAAATGACTTTCCTGTGGAGAAGGTTCTTTTTCCTTTTTTCCTACTTAATTAGCTACACTTTAGGTAGGGTGATTGGGGGAAACTAGGGACATAATTTAAAGCTCTGGAGAGGACCACACTTTTCCCTATTACAACAAACCAAATCAAATCAAGTGAATCAATTTAAACGGAACAGACTATACTTTGCTAAATGTACCTTAATTGGTAGAGAATATATGGTGTGATTTTAAATGGCATTTTAATGACCCTGGGGAGCAAAAACACTCATTTGAGTTTAATATTTATTCATGCACTGATTTAGCAACTATTTATTGAGTAGCTACTATTCTGGGCAATTTAGCTCAGTGGAGTGCTATGAATGTTTGAGTTAGAAAACATAGATGAAATATCCATTTCCACCACCTTCTGGAAAACATTCTTTTGTAATCCATTTAAAGGTAATCTCTGGAGATAATAATATTGATGTCTTAGGGTGAATTATGATAATAAAATATAATATGGCAAATAATAGGTGCCCAATAAATGGAGAAGGATGTGATGCTATTGTTATTAAAAATGCCAAAAAAAAAAAAAAAAAGTCTGAGATTTCCCCAAACTAAATTTACTTAGAAGTTTGGGAATAAGAGATAACATAAATACTAAACACTACCAGAGTTTAATTGCAAATAAATTAACCTATCCTGGACCTTGCCTGTGCTGTCTGTGCTTAATCCCAGATAAATGATTTATCTTTTTACTGTTGTAAAATTCAAAATTACTTTTTTTTTTTTTTTTTTAGATTTTATTTATTTGACAGAGAGAAACGCAGCCAGAGAGGGAACACGAGCAGGGGGAGCGAGGGAGGGAAAAGCAGGCTTCCAGCTGAGCAGGGAGCCCGATGCGGGGCCCGATCCCAGAACTCTGGGATCGGACCTGAGCTGAGGGCAGAGGCTTACCCACTGACCCACCTAGGTGCCCCCAAAATTACTCTTAAAGCTAAGCACAGAATGTCTGGAAAAGGGAAAAATTTGTAAAAAAAAAAAAAAAAAGAGTGGAATGATAGCTTCTTGTGTCAATTCACAGCTGACCCCATCTTGTGCCTTTTCCAATCCTAACCTGTACCCTCTTTCTGGCTTGACCTGTAACTCTTCTCTGGAGAATCTGTTCTTCTATCATTTTCTCTCCTTCCAGGTATCGGACAACCTTCAATTAAATATTACTCTTCAAGTAGCCGCAATTTCTTCCTTTGCCTTGATACACCAGAACCTGGGCTAGTTTACCGTCACTGTGTCCCGTGGATCAGGAGTCCAGACACAGATTCGCTATGTTCTCTTCTCAGGTTTTCACAAGGTTGCTACAAAGTGCTGGCTGGGCCATGTTTCTCTCTAGATCCTGGGACCTCTTCTAAGATGGGGTAGGTGTTCACAGATTCAGTTCCTTGTGGTTGTAGGACTGAGGCAATATTTTATTGCTGCTTGTCAGCCATGTATCCAATCTCAGCTCCTGGTGGCTACCCTTAGTTCCATGCTAAAGAGGTCTTTTCATAGCATTGCATCTTACTTCTTCAAAGCCAGGAGAAGACTCTTGTGTTCCAGTCTGCTAAAGCATGATATTACATAACCTAATGCTATCATGGCAATGAATATTTCTTTTAACTTTGCCAAACTGCCTAGGGCCAAGTTCCAGGTCTAGCTGCATTCAAGGAGAGGGGATTATACAGATGTGACTCCCTGGGGGCCTATAATAAAGTATATATGCCAGAGATCCTATACTCCTGGTGCTCCATGCCTATCCCCTATCACTCATATCAGTTTCAGGGGCAATGAATGTCAGGCAGTGTCAAGAGCACGTAGAGTCAGGTAAGCCTGCACTCAAACTGCAGTTCTCCTGTCATTTGAGTTCTTTACTTGTAAAATACAAAATATTTTAGGTTTAGTTTTTTTTCAGGATGTATAAAAATTAATATAGGTAATATAGGAGAAAAAAAGGTTGGTACAGTATTCAACACTCAGTAACAAGTCAAATTGGGTAAATATTTAAATTATATAATCTCTGCTTGCATACTTTGGACCAAAGAGTTCTTTAAAAAATAAACACATTTGAGGGACATCTGGGTGGCTCAGTCATTTAAGCATGGGAGTCTTGATTTTGGCTCAAGTTGTGATCTTAGGGTCATGGGATGGAGCCCTGCATCAGATTCCTTGCTTAGCAGGAAGTCTGATGGAGATTTATTTCTCTCTCTTCCTCTGCACCCCCTTGCTCTCATGCACTTTCTCTCATTTTCTTTCAAACAAACAAACAAACAAATAAATAAATAATTTAAAAAATAAACATCCAGACATTCTACTTCCTTCTTTGGAAACCCTTGATAGCTTCCCATTGCTTTTAGGAGGAATCCTTACCACAGCCCATCAGGTTCTGTACCATAGGGTTTTGGATGACTGTATCATTTGCCACACTCTGGCCCTGCTCTGGGCTTTCTTTCTGTCCCCCACTGGCCACTCTTGTCACCTTTCAGTTTGCAGGAGCTCATTCCCCTCCCTAGCACACTTGGCCTTTTAACTTGCATGACTGCATTTATAATTTCAACAGCTCTATTATTAGGATGATTACTAATCTCCATTTGCATATTTATAGAGAGAGGAGGAGAAGGTAAGTTGTTTGCTTATGAACACATAGAGTAATAAAGGATTTTAATCCAGGGTTGTCTGACTGTAAAGCCCATCTTCCTTTTGTCTCAGATTGCTATTCTAAGCATGGGCCCCCAATACACTTGTCTTTTCTTTTAAGAGAGAAATATTTGGCTAAATATCTGGCTGATATTTAGGGTACTATGAGTGAGTCTTCAAGTTTCGAATCTATGGGTCTAACTTGCTTCCTCTATCCCCAGTTTGCCCACAGGTACCTGTCCCATTGGAAATTAATTAAATCACTCTGGACTAAATAAGGCTACCACCTAAAATCTAATTATGACTTTTAAAATGTTCTTTAATAAAAATGCTTTATGGAGACGGGATTTTTTTCCTGAACATTTACATAATCTTTTCCTATATAAGTGGGAGAGGAAGGGTAATGGGGATATTGATATATCTTCAAAGAATGAAATCAGATAACGGATATAAATCATTCAGAATAGTGCCTGACACATAAAGGTTTCTTAATAAGTTGCATTAATGATTTTATCCATTCAAAGAGGTCCCTTTCCATTCTGGTGGTACAATAATGACAATACTTTAAATTTCACTCATATACTTTGGAGTTGGAGTAACTGGCTTCTTTATTCATTACCTGTGTGGCTGTAGTCAAGTTGCATAACCCCTCTGTGCCCTAGTTTTCTTGTTTCTAATGAGAAGACAGTAATAGGTGAGTAGCAGAGTTGCAACGAGGATTAAATGAATTACTTTTGGAGAATATTTACAATAGGATTGGATGCTGTAGAAGCCTTTTGTAAATAAAACAAATACAGTATTTATTGGCAAACAGTGATGGAGCAAGACAATATGATAAAAAACAAGGAGACAGTTTTCAACCAGATTATGACTAAATGCTTATGGAACTTAGGGTTTTGTTGGGGGAAATGATGCGCACAGGAAAATTATTATAGCAAAAAGTATAAAGAGCCATATTTCAGACAAGTAAGAGGCACGTTTACGTGGCTTAAAGTTCATGAAGAATATTTTTACATGTTATCTCATTTAATTCTCCTGATATTTCTGAGAGTCATATATATATATCTCACTATAATTATTTTGTGAAGCAACTAAGTTTGGAAGATGGTAGCTGCTGAAACATTAAAGACTGTTAGTAGCTGAACTGCATTTTGGACCTCTGATTTCAAATCCATCCACTCATTCGCTTACATATTCACTTGTTTATTCACTAAAACTTATTTGTGCTTCACACACATTTCTTATAATACCTAAGTGGACTGAAAGAGTTAGTGTGATTCCCTAACACCAGGGATCCTGATAAAACCAGCACTCCTCAGAGTAACTTCAGAACCTGGAAAGGAAAAAAATACTTACATGGAGTTTGTACTAGGATGCAATGGGATTGAGCATTGACTAGACACCCGTTTTTGTAAAGGGACCAAGTTATTTTTATCAACATTCCTCCCCTTCATGCTTCTGAGCTGCCTTGGCTAAAATGCAATGGAAATACTGAGACAGAAAAGCATGTTCCATCTGTAAGAAGGGAAGAATACCTGAATGCCACCTGAGAAAGGTGAAAGGTCTTTTTTTTTTTTTAAAGATTTTATTTATTTATTTGACAGAATGAAACACAGCTAGAGAGGGAACACAAGCAAAGGAAGTGAGAAAGGGAGAAGCAGGCTTTCCTGAGGAGCAGGAAGCCTGATGTGGGGTTCGAACCCAGGACTCTGGGATCATGACCTGAGCTGAAGGCAGCCATTCAACAACTGAGCCACCCAGGCGCCCCAAGTGAAAGGTCTTAAAGAAACACCTGTGAGCACCCCCCCACACACAGGTCCTCTGAATGTGAATAAACATATCCAAATACAGAGATGCCAGAAGTACCTAAAAGAAATGAGACCCAGATGTGCAACCTCTCTCTAAAACTTATACAGAACATTCTTATTTTCTCTCAGATATTTCAAATTTAGTTATTATTACTATGATTGTTAACATAAAGTTAAAAGGGTACTATATTAAAAGGAAGGGGGATACTGAAAGAAAAAATAACTGTTGACATTCTGTTAAACGTACTGCCCTTTTTCTATACATATTTTAAACAAACAAATATGCTACCAGAATACTGTGTTTATTTTTTCCATTTATTATATCATGAACATGTCTTCATAGCATGTCAAGCCATAATGCACATTCAGCAATACTTTTAAGGTTGTGTCATAGTCTACGGAATGGGAAATGTATACAATAAATTATCCATGGATGAACTTCTTATTGGTTCTTTGATTCTCCTATTTGGCTTTGTCCTCCATCCCTCCCTCTCTTCCTTTCTTCCTTCCACCCTCCTCTCTCCTCTGCAGACACTGATTGATTGGCTTTCTAGTGCCAAGTTCATAGCTGGATGAATGAGAAATCTTTGAAGACACGATTAGAAAAGGCAAGGGCCCCCAAAGTGACAGATGATCTGAACTGCAATCCTCATACTTAACACCTTGTGAGACAAGGGCTACACTTCCCCCTCTTACGACTGACACACACCTTTGGACTAACTTGCCTTTTTTGACATTCTTCTCTAAAATGGGACTTCTAGTTTAACTGTCTGACCCCAATGGCTAATACCTTCCAGTAGCCCCTCTGAAATCCCTTCATCCTTTCCTCCTGCTTTTTTCCTCATTTTCCTATATATTTTTTCTTTGTTCACTTCCTTCCCCTCATCCTGCAAATATGTGTTTGAATAACAATTCTTATTTTCCAGGAGGGAATCCCTGGATTCCACAAAATCTCTTTTTTAAAAGAGTCTATAACTGGTTGAACTCTGTATCAGGTTTTTTGAATAAAGTACTTTAAACTCTTGAATTTGCATGTTGTTTTCATCTAAAATAAGAGGTTTATTAGAACTTTGGGGTGATCATATGTCTTTTACTTTGCCACTTTCCCTCTTCACTAGTAAGTGATCCTCACTTCATCCAACATACCATCCTGATGTAAAAAGACGCTAAATGACATAGTGCCGATCAGCATATATATAGCACATATAGATGCTAGCATATATGTAGATCCTTGTATATCCCAAAACATTAAGCTGCACAGTATGTGAAACATATGCCAGGGATTTCATTCTGTTGTGTTATTCTGTATAGTTTTGCCAGGAATGGGACTAAAAACAAAGGGAAGATTGATAGTACCACTATCATCTCAGATTCGGCACCCACCGTTTTTGCCTTCTGCAATCTGCAGACTGCTTAATTCTCCTTGAGCCTCCACACCTTATCTTATTTCTCCAAATTTCTAGTACACTTGCCCCTTTCATATGTACACAAAAGAGAAAGGAAAGAGAGGAAGGAAGGAGGGAAGGAAGAAAGGAGGAAGGAAGAAAAAAAGAGAAAAAGAGGGAGTGAAGGGAGGCAGGGACGGAGGGAGGTGGGAAGGAAGGAAAGAATGAAAAGTATAGTTGGTATAATAATGAAAGAGAACCAACTAATTAGATCAAGGGGCCAAAAGACTGGTCTCTAGCCCAAGGTGCATCCCTAACCCATCTGTATTTCAAAGGAATTCCCTTATACTCACTTTGGGCTTTACATCTTCCTCTATGCCCTGGCGTGTGTTAAGTACCTTCTATAAGAAGGGAGAAGGGTGTCGAATATATAAAAAGGGAGGAAATTGAAAATAATTATTAATATTGATTCATATTTTTGCTAAAAGCCTGATTAAAAACCAAAAGAGAAGTTTCATTGGCGGAGAAGAATAAAAGCAATTAAGGAGAAGCCACATCACTGAACCCAACTATTCCAACTTGTCATTTATGAACCTCCCAGAGGAAACAAATAAGATGAATAAATAGTAAGATTAATGACCTTTTAACTGTAAGACATCATAATTATAGACTTGTGCTGTTCAGACACATCCCAGATGCTAACAAATTTTAAGCGGTTGTTATTCATAGACATTCCTTGTGCATTCAAAGCACATCAAGGGCAACGTAGTATCCACACTACAGAGAACTCTCCCTACCCTCAAAGAGCTCACAGACATCACTGGATACCACCATGAATCTCTTCTAGGTAATATGCTTTCCTATACTGCTAAAACCTTTTTTTTTTTGGCTGTTTTTACATTTGAGAGGAACACTGATCTCAAAGCTGCATGCTATGGTAGCACAAACTTTATCTTTGAAACCAAGCTTCTCTAAAACCAAATTCCAGAAGCAACTTGTTAATTTTTTACTTTAATTCATCTGATCCTCACTTGCAGGGTTATTATATCAATTATATAAGATACTTATATATAAGTATATGCATGTTTGTATATGTGCATATATATATGAGTGTGTGTATATAATGCGTATATATGCAATTTTATGATATATATATACACATATATATATTTTGTCTCTACCCTCAGTTGCATCCCTATCCCATATATTTGTATTTATATTTATACACACACATGAGCATGACTAGCAGAGTGGTAGGCACACAGGCACCCAATAAATACTAGTTTTCCTTTTCTTTTTTAAAGATTTTATTTATTTATTTGACAGAGAGAAACAGCTAGAGAGGCAACACAAGCAGGAGGAGCGAGAGAGGGAGAAGCAGGCTTCTCCGAGCAGGGAGCCTGATGCAGGGCTCGATCCTGGAACTCTGGGATCATGACTTGAGCCGAAGACAGACACTTAACAACTGAGCCACCCAGGCATCCCTCCTTTTCTTAAATTATAAATTGCTTCCAATCATGGCATACCAGATATCACAACAGGCTGCTAAGAAATGTAAATGTCTACTTTTAGAGACAGTGTGATTCAAAGAAAGAGCAAGCACTTTGGAGCCACGAAAGTGTGGGTTTCAGTTTTGATTTCTGGCTGATAAGTGGCAATGAGGATTGGAATTTTTGTGTGTCTGACTCTAAAGCTATGACTCCCTCTCTATCCCACATTCATGAGGCAAAATAAAATGCTGAGCTGATTCCCAAGCAACCCCAAAGAATACAAGGCAGGCTTGGTGATTCATGTGCAAGGTAGAGGAGTTCTGGTCACCCTCTTGCTTAGTTGGAGTTTTAGTGGCTCAGATAATGGTAACAGAATGTTTCCAGTTGTCAGTCTGCTTATTGTTCATTTCCATCTATTTCTCTCCATGCCATTCAAGTATTGGTTTGCAAGTAGCTCAAGGATCTCTTTCGGAGGATGTAAAATTGGGAATGTTCTTCCTTTTCCTCAGAAAAGCACTTCCTAGATTTAACCATTTACAACTGGAATGAGTGAGACATCTGCCTTTTTGGAAGGCATGAGACTTAATCAGTTTCCATTGAATCCATCTGTAGGTAAATACTCTCGGCCCCTAACCTGTTTTTTGTTTTGTTTGTTTGTTTGTTTGTTTTTTGTCTGTCTGTTTGTTTGTTAGACCCAAGTGTCTCTCTCTTTTCTTTATTACAGATAAGATGCTTGGGCTGGTATGTATTTGGAACAATATGCTATTTGTCTCTTGAGAAAGAAGAATGTGCAGGGAGGCCTGTTTTCTTTCACTGTAAAAATATCATGGATTCCAAGTGTACCTGAGATCCACTGAACCTCCTTACCATATAAGGGAAAGAGGATGTGAGGAGGGGCCATCAACCTAACAAATCATTTGTTTCCTTCCTGGGAGGCAGGAAGGTACAGAGAGAAAAGTGCTCTGGTCCTCAATTCATATGAATCAAATTTCCAATGTAGACTTCATCTCTCCTCATTCCTGTACGTACTTGGGGAAGGCATGTCCCTAACTGTACCTGAGTTTCCCCATCTATAAAGTCAAGATAACACATAATTACCCTGTGTGAAGACTAAGCAAAATAGCCTATGCACATAGTAGCTAGCACGGAATAGGCACTCTCAACTTAATTTTCTAACCTGTTCTGTCTTTAAAGTTCATGGAGGACCAGCATCATGAGTAACACTATTTTTTTCTTAAGAGAACAAACTCTACAATAACGTCTGTACAAAATTGCTTTATAATAAATTCCTTTGAAAAGCTGCACTTGTTTTGAGCTAGATTTTGCCTTGCACGAGGGTAATAAAAAATAGTAGTATTAAAATATTATGACGATTTATATGACCATGTTTTTAATAAAAGGAACAATGAATTTGTTGAGCAGAATTCATGCTCTGCCTCCTGCATTTAATAATTTCTGTGTTTCTGGGCCTTGGTTTCCTCATTTGTAAAATGGGTAAAATTAATACTTGCCTTGCCTATGTCTTAAGATTATTACTTGGTATAATACATGGAACATGTAACATGCGGTTCAAATATTCAAATAGTATTACTGCTGATCTATTTCTATCTGAACAACAGCATTACCTATCACATTGTTTATAACCATATTATTATTCTACTAATCTTAACAGTTTATTACTTCATACTCAAAATTCTTTTATTAGTACAAAAATGGTTCATTCTAATGAGGAAAGCTTCTTCCTTTTTAGAACTTAAACATAATGAAAGGGAATATATTTGCGTTTTACTATTTTTTCTCTAAAATTTAAGTACCAGGGCGCCTGGGTGGCTCCGTGGGTTAAAGCCTCTGTCTTCAGCTCAGGTCATGATCTCAGGGTCCTGGAATCGAGGATCGGGCTCTCTGCTCAGCAGGGAGCCTGCTTCCTCCTCTCTCTCTGCCTGTTTCTCTGCCTACGCATGATCTCTCTCTGTCAAATAAATAAATAAAATCTTAAAATTAAAATTTAAGTACCAAAGACAAAGAACTGTGAAGTGGAAGGAAAAAAGGCAATATTTTTGGAAATATTTAATAATACATAAAATTTCTTGGAGTTGGCTGTTTTCCCATTTTCTTCTTTCTGCCCTTTCATGGGCAGATCAAACAAAATTAAGATAGCCAGAATTTTGAGATTTCTAAATGAACTCCTTTTAATTTCCAAATTCATCCTACTAATGACTAGGAGTTGAATAGGGGAATGGATTAAAAAAAAACAAAGACAAAACAAAACAAACAAACAAAAAACAACCTTTGGTTCTTTAATCTGAATAAAATGTCAATATTGAGTGGCTTTTCATTGGTTTGACCATTTCCTGAGCACCAGTGTGCTGATCATGCTCACATACACCATTCCATTCATTATTCACAACACTATTCAGACCAATATTATGGTCCCACTTTTCAGATACCGAAAAGAACACATGCTCTGAAGGGCAAAATCACTAGGTAAGGACTGGGTTCCAGATAGTGGAACCAAGAGTCTAGACTTGACTGACATTTTCTCTTACTGTAATCAGAAAGGCTCACAGACTGAAGAAGCCAATCTTTGCCTTTGACCTTTAAATGGGCTTGAATTTCCACTGACAAAATGCAAATGAGATCCATTTTCAACTTCACAACTAGACCTCTTGCATCAGCTTCAATAAGAGAACCCTTTTCAACAGTGAATAAGCAAATGTGGGATCTATTAGCTATTGTAACATTTCAGAGTCCAACTTTAACAAGGTTAAAAAAAAGTCTTTCCAGCTACTCATTAATTAATGAGATTTATGAGTTAGAAAGAACACATTATATAGTACAAATGTCTTCTTTGCAGCATTGGTCATTAACAGTGGTTCTCAAAAATCCTCCAATCACTATAATAAGAATACCCTAGGCTCTTTTTAAAATTGCAAATTTCTCAATTTCTAAAATTTCATGAAAGAGACAGAGAAAGAGAGGAAAAAGAATGGTCCAAAGTAAGATGATTTTTTACGTATAATAAGACTATCACATGAAGTCTAATCCAAAAACTGCTTGCTTTATCTGTAGAACTCAGTATAACACTGAACATATAGTAGGTTTTCAGTATCTATCTGTATAAATTAAAGACAAATACAGAAATACATTAAATTCTTTTGCTATCACTACACCTGATTTTTTTAGAGTAAGTTAAAAAAATCATAACAAAGAGTATAGAACAGCATATTACTGATCTGGTGAGAACAGTTTGCTAGGAAATGATGATTAAGTTAATTCTTGTGAAATACACCGAGAAAGTAGTGAGCCTTCAGCACAGGCAAACCATCATGAGGAGTCCATTCCTCAACAAGCCATATTTGGAAAAGTAAGGATAAGGGTAAGGGAATAGGGAATTAAATAATAGCATCTGTATAGGACTGCATAGTTTTCAAAACAATTTTATATATACTATTTCGTGTAATTCCCACAACTACCCTATGAGATAAACAAAAGATGGTGATGCTCTCTGTTCAAATGAGGACGCCAAGGCTGAAAAGCTTTCAGTCTCTATAATTGTGAACGGTGAATTCCAACCATACTTGGAAGTCCTACCATCTTTCTTTTATCGTCCGCCCTCCTCTGACCTTCAAGTTACTTGACTGCAGCATATTTATGTCACATTCTTCCTTTTTTATCTCTGAATCTGTTCCTAAGAGACTTTGCCAACTGCTTGTTAAGTGCTGCTTCACTCTGCCCCCATCCCCTACTCCAGCACACCAGAGTCCCATGAAACAACTAGGAGCGCAAAAGACTAATCATTTTTCCTCTGGCTCTTCTGTTAGGGTAAGAGATTACAGAGGAAACAAATGCAGAAAGGAAGAGGCACTCTTTAGGTAATGAGAAAGAGGGAGGAGCGAGGAAATGCAAATTTATGATCCTATAGCAATCTTTTGCAGGTTTCTCCATTTTGCTAACTGTTGTTTCTATTTCTTCCTATAAATAAATTCATCTGAATGTTCACAAAAATGTTAAGTGAGAATACTGTTCTTCTTTTATCAAAATATTTTTCCTAATATTGCTTTGTTAATGACAAAGATGATGATGATAATGAAACAACGTCATGTTTAGAATTCTTTAGATCTCCTTTGGTCTTTGTAAGCACATGAAAACAAACCGAGGTTCAGAGTGAAGGAATGATTTCCTCAAGGTCACTCAGCTTAACAGACAGCACAGCTGGATTCTGAAGCCACATATTCTTTCCATTATCATATCCTGTACTTGGCATGCAGGGACCCTGTCATTATAATAACTTTAGACAAAATTAATCTATCTTCAGATACACGATTTATATAAATTATATATACAATTGCCAAAAGACAAGTCTTTCCATTTTAAATTCAGTTGGATAGGTGAAGCAAACATGTGATTTTTTTATACCATGGAACAACCAATTTCCTACCACGAACGATGCTAACAATTTCAAAGAAACAAAAGCAAGGAAGAAACAAATCAGGCTAACCTATTTATAAAGTGAGAACTAGAACCACAACCACATGTCTGCAGACAGCTTTTGTGTCAGAAGACACTGATTTATAGCATTTCTTCAAGCTTGCTTTCAATTAGGAGTTGATAATGACTACTATTTGGAAATAATGTTTTATTTTCAAGCATATTTTGCCTCAAAAACCTACTCAGGTTTCCCAGGGGTCTTGGTAATAAGAAACATCCCTTGCTCTATCTTCAGGAAAGTAGGATGATGTCACAAGATGGGTTTGGAATTGGGCAGAACAGATTTGAAATTCCAGCTCCAACATTTTAAAGCTTAGCTACTCTGGGCATATTGTAGAAAATAGACAGCATAATGCCGGCTCTGTAGAGTTTTATGAGAAGTTCAAGTAAACACTTTAAATATTTGCAAGTACATAGAAAAAACAGTAAATAACATTTCTTTTAATGCTTTACACATTTTCTATGTGACCCTACCTCATTAGAGGTGCTCAAAAAAATATCTGTAGTATTTCAGAAACTCAACTGTTTGTCCTCAATTTGTGCTTGATAGGAGTCAAATAAAATCTTGGTATCTGTATCAAACCTTGGGGGAGGACTGAATGACCAAGATGGGGAGGGTCCAGCCTGTTGCTATGGCATCTCATGGCTGACTCTCATCACTATTGTTGAACGCCATAGTTGGATTTAAAGCTTTGTGATCCTCAGGGAGGTACTAAGGATTTGTTTTGTCATCTGTAAGATGGGGATAAGGTAGCAAGATGTGGTTTTTCTACCATATAAAATTTTCATGAGAGTGAATTCAGACATTAGGTGGAAATATTTATCAACTGTGAAGTGCTATTATTTTTTTAAGATTTTTATTTATTTGACAGAGAGACACAGCCAGAGAGGGAACACAAGCAGCGGGAGTGAGAGAGGGAGAAGCAGGCTTCCCGCCGAGCAGACAGCCCGATGTGGGGCTCCATCCCGCGTCTCCGGGATCATGACCTGAAGCCGAAGGCAGTTGCTTAACCAACTGAGCCACCCAGGTGCCCCAGTGAAGTGCTATTCTCATACTAATAAGTGCTATCCTAAGCATCATTGTTAATATCACATCTTGTCCTGATGGTAGAGGGTTTCTGTACATCATATATCAGCTTTTTGGCCTGGAATGTGGATTAAGCAACAATATTTTTTAGAGCTTAGGGGAAAAAAAATAGAGTAGATCAGAATGCTTGAGATCATCATGCAAAGATCATCTGAGGATTTATGTGCTTGTTGTCATTATTTGCTGTTACTTCTTTCCTCCTGGAAGTTAACTGTTAACTCCCCATATTTGTACTACATTTTTCTTTCTGTTTCAGGAATGGTGTAGTGAGAAAAAAGATCCTATTCTCACTATTTTTCTGACTTGTTCAAACAGGCACAGTTTGGACCAACTTGTTCTTAGGAGATTTTGACACTCCTTCTTGGCTAAGAAAGGGGAGAAATAGTTGGGGTCTGTTTTCGTGGTTGTCATCTTATTTGTATGTTAGAATCTGCCTCTAAACTTTATCTTTCCATTCAGTGAGATAAAACAGCCCGGACAAATGTCCCCATCATTAATTATATTTCCAATAAAGCATAGCCAAATTCAGTAATTCCAAAACCGCATACAGAGTATCTACTCTGCTTCACACTGTACTGGTAGATAAAAGGAGGAAATGGCATGGCTCCCTGCTCTCACGGAGTTCTGTGGCTAGTGTGGAAACAGATGCTTATTCACACTCCAGTGTGATGAATCCCTTGATCACCAGGACAGGGGAGCTCAGCAAATGGTCACCTTGACTGAGGAGGCGAACAGCCAAAAGAGGTTTCCTGAAGGAGGTCACACTCTTATGCATCAGAAAATTTAAAATGAGGGATGGCTGGGTAGCTCAGTTACATGGCTGCTTTTGGCTCAGGTCATGATCCCAGAGTCCTGAGATGGAGCCCTGCATCGTGCTCCTGGCTCAGCAGGGAGCCTGCTTCTCCCTCTGCCTCTTCCTCTGCTTGTGTTCTTTCCCTCACTATTTCTGTCAAATAAATAAATAAAATCTTTAAAAAAAGAAGAAGAAAATGTTAAAAAAAAAAAAGCAGATTCTCAAATGACTAGCCAATTGTATCCCAGAAAGCAATATTCCAAAAAAGCAACTCCATCTCTATATTCCCCACTATATTATACCTTGACTGACTTGACACTAATTTTTCTCATTTGTTTCAAGGGTGAAAAGTAATCATCTACCAGCTGATATACTGTAAAATCTCAGGAGGCAAAACAGAGTTAGATTTTGTAAAATGGATGACTATATATTCTTAAAAGGGGATTGGAGCTATTTCATCTTCCAAGTAAAAACAACTAGCTCATTTCACTATACTTAAAAACAAACAGAAATCCTGAAGAGATCCTTCTAAATGTGGTATCTTTCTCAAGGTATCATGTGCTGTGCCACATGCCAAATGAAAATATTGATGTGGTCTGCTGCACTATGCCACTGACAGTGTTTTTAAGTAATAATTTTTTCCCTTATCTTGGAAAGGAAAAAAAAAAGCTTCAACTCTCTAATTTATAATTTAAGGAGTTTTGTTAGATCAAAAGGGAAGAAAGAATGAACAGAAGCAAAGAGCATGAAAAGCTTTAATATTTGAGTGATCGCACCATACTTGGAGCAGTCTTTCTCATTGCTGTCGTGCAGCACTAGCGGAGAAAAGAAATCAGAGAATGATTTGCTCAAGGTTGTTCAATGTGAGTCAGAAAATGGATATTTGAATGCAGCAAGAGCTGACATCTTTCTCTTCTAAAAAAGGTATTTTTGTATGTGATTGGTTTCAATCTCAAAAAGTAAACAATGACATTTCACACATTTCAAGCAGCAAATAAGGTATTGTTGATTTTCTTAAGGGGAGGAGTGTTTGGGAGGCATACTTATATAAATACACACACACACACACACACACACACACACACACAATGCAGAGGAGGATGCGGGAAATTGATGTGGCCTCTTTGGGACAAAGACTGAGTGCAGGAAGATAAGAGTGCATAAAGGTAGTTAGTGATGAGCAGAGCCTGGGAGGAGTGGTCTGGGAGAGAGGGAATTCCTACTGCTTCCTGCACCTTCCTACCTGATTTTTACACATACCACTTGTGCAGGCTTTCCAGCTCCTCCTCATCCTTCTGAACTCTACCAAGTAAACCATACTCCACTCTTCACTATGCAAAGCAATATGACCTCCTGAGTTAAACAGTGCTGTATTTACGTCCAAAAGTTATTTGGTATTAGCTTAGGGACTTTTGGCAAACCAATTTACCTCTCTGAGCCTTTCCCAACTGAAAATAACTGGGAATCACAGTGGCTGCTACAGAGGAGGTTGTAGAATTAAACAAAAGAGTCCATGTGCTCAAAGTACTGCCTGACAATGAATAATAAATAGTAGCGAAAGTTATCATTTTTATGACATATATTGCATATATTATTTTAATTTACTTGTCTTCCCATAGAGAATGTTGGCTCTCTATAACAGATTGTAAGTAAAACATGAGGTTGCCTTGAAGCTTACTCTATATGCTTTGTTATTAAATTCCAGTGCCTTCTCATTAAAGAATTTAGCGATAATCCTGCACCATCTGTGGTTGTAAGGGTAAATGTCCAGAAATAGCTCCCATTCCTTGGTAACTCAATATCCTTTTTCCCCTCTTGTCTTTCACAGAGTGTTTGCTTCTTCATAGAGGACCTTATTCCTAAACTCCCGTGGTTTTCTGTTTTTGTAGAATGTTAACCCCTACCTATCATGAAGATCTTTGTGATGCTTTTCATATAGTTACGGTTCACTCTCCCAGGTCAGCATTTTTCAGCAAGGGAAAGAATTATAAGCCCCCACTGGCAGGAAGGAACTAGATTTTAAAAAGAAATTCCCCATGTACAGCACCATAACACTTCCTGTACAAGATCATTTAGACTTCCTGGATAGATGTACTTTGAAGCATTACTATTTCTTTATTTTTTTTCTTCAACATTATTTGAATTCTTCAATTCCTTCTAAAAAGAGGTAGAGCTGTGTTCTTTTTATTCCCCCGAAGATTTTATTTATTTATTTTATTTGAGAGAGACAGAGTGAGAGCACACGCGAGCATGTAAGCAGGGGAGGGGCAAAGAGAGAGGGAGAGAATCTCAAGCAGATTCCACACTGAACTCAGAGCCCTAACATAGGGCTCGATCTCATGACTCAGATCAAGACCTGAGCCAAACCCAAAAGCCAGTCAATTAACAGCGTAACTGACTGAGCCCCCCAGGTGCCCTGAGCTACGTATACTCTTCTGATGCCATGTTTCACTTATACCATCCGAGGTCTCTGGAGCAACAGGAGAAGATGCCGGGTTTTACAGTGTGTTCTCCCTAAGTGGCTCTAGTATACGAAGGTGGAAGAAGTGCAGTTGGAAAGGTTTCCTACGTGGCAAAGGCATGGGAAAGTCTCCTAGGTTTGAAATGAACCAAGTGTGCACTGATGAGAACTCTTTTGGAACAACTACGTGGGAGGTCATGTTTAATTGGGAAAGCCACATATCAATAAAGGAGCAAAATGAACATTTACTGGACATATGAACAAGTGTTCATTGCTTTATATACATTAGCTCACAAAATCCATTCAACGTTTCTGAGACTGGTACTATTATTTCCACTTTACAGAAGACAGAAACTAGGTTACAGGGAGGTTAGTGATGTGCCCAAGGTCACATAATCAGTGATAGGGAGAAGTAGGTTTTCACACTAAGACTTTGTGAATTCTAAGCCACATCCTTCTCATTGAGCTCCCAGGCCCCACAAGGAACATTTGTTAGCACACATATGCATAAGTGGAGGAGAGCAGTAGAGAGTAACAGACTGAACAGGGAATGAGAAAGGGATTCAGATTTGAGGAGAAACTGATGGCAAAGTCACACACGAAGAAATCTCTGCGTGAACTGGGATGAATAAGGGATTCGTGCTGTTGGAAGGTGGAAAAGTCCATAGATAGATCTAAGCATTTTGGATTTCCAAACAAAATTCTGCTGAAAAATTAATTTAATGTCATATGAATTTTCAACCTAGGTAGACCCTAGAAAGTTGCTTAGGGTGTTAAATAAAGGATCCTAGACAAACTAAAGTTGTACACAACAGAATGAATATAAAGAATGTCACATATCAGTGGACTGAAATAAAGTTGCCTCTTTTCTAAATGTGTGCATATGCACACATATTCATTGTGGGATAAAGTGCATAGTAATGGCACTCAGTAAAATATGACTCTATTACAAGGGCATGTTGGCTATTATTTTTTTTTCAACTCTAAGAGGCACAACCTTATTTTGTGTACCACTGAAAAAAAGAAAATGCTTCTAACTGTAAGTAGAAGGTTCTATTAATTTTAATACATATATTGATGTCAACAATGATAAAATGGGAATATATCTGAATCCCTAGAATCAACCAATCATTCTACATTTTTCCAATCTAATATCTACGTATAATTCGGGGTCATATCTACTTCCGGTAATTTCTAATACTGCTTTTCACTTGCTTCATTATTTTTCTATTAGGATTACGATTTTTTCCAAAATGACAGTTTTGATAGCTATATAATACTCCACCATGTGGCTACGCCACAATTTAGTTAACAAGCCTTAATTATTGGGTAGTAGGGTTTTTTCCTAATGTTTCATTAATATAGTGTCACAGTAAACATTTTTTAATATAAATAATTGTTAGTATTCCTTTTTGATTAGTCCCTTAAAAGAGATTATCCCAAATTGAACCAGATGAATAGCCATAAATATTTTAAAGACTTTGCCCATATATTTTTCAATTATTTTAAAGAAAATTCATTTAGTTTATACAAGAAAAGCAACTTAAAACCAGAGGCATAAAGCCCAATAAGCCAATACACTTAAAAGGCTCTTCCTAGAATCCAGATTCTACCAGAGAAACCGGCCTTCACTGGACTTATGCCATATTCTGGTCCTCGCTAGTCTCTTTCTTACTTCCCTGTTCCAGAATTGATTTCAAAGCAAGTGTTGTGTCTAGACTGTCTCTATTCAGGAAACTGAAAAGGATGCCATGCCATCTCCTTGCCAGATGGGTAGGTAGGAAGGGTCCTGAGACCCGGTAGCCTCCTGGGTTTCCTTCCTTCCAGCAAGTGGACAAATTCCTGGGTGATAATCACAATCTAGCTATGTTTTCCTACAAGCTCACCTTTTCTCAACAATTCCCAATGAGGTCAAATAAAATGTCTACCTATTTTCTGTATGTGCACATGCTGCCACAATTTGCTGACCAATTTGAACCCAAGAGGCCAAAACAGCAAACCTTTTGCCCATGTGTATTGTTTGTGGGAGCAAACAGGGCAGCAGGGCAGGACCCAGCTCACTGTAAAGCCAGATGAGTTAAATTTAGGTTCTCCACAATGTTGTTGGCCATAACATCTGGGTGCTATGACAGCTCCCCAAGGCTTACCTCATGCAGCCTTGCCTCTTCATTCCAATCAATCCACTGAAAGTTCAGTTTATCTAGGAAAGGGGAAAAACAGAAGCAGAATGAAGAGAATGCAACATTGAAAATAAAATGTGTAACATAAGCATCATATAAGTTCAATTCTTTCAACACAAATCAAGAATGTCTCTCCATGATTCAGGAAAAGAACAAAAATGCAGTAAAAGAAAATAATGTTTTTATCAAGTGACTCAAATATCACCTCTAAAATTTAGACCCACATTGAGGCAAGCCTTCAGAAATGACCTGGCAAGATGAAACAAGAGCAATTTTAGAATCTTTAGTTTCCCTGACTTCAATTTTCTGAGAGCAAAGAACTGCGGCCATATCCGGCCTCATTAGCTCAGGAAGGGGATCTGGCAAATGAATCCTGTGTAATTACAAAATGCCTCTGAAATAGCATGTAAAAAACATGTATGTTCATCCATGATCTGACTTCTCCAAAGGTATTGCTCATATGTTAATAAGCCACTTTAATTCAGGCTGATACGGAAGTGATGAGTCTAATCCTAAATCTGTGATCACATACTTGAACATGAGCATTTTCCTCAGCATAAAAAAAACACTGAAAACATTCAGATGCAATAAGATTTACATGTTTTAAAAAACTGTAATAGGAGAAGTCTTCCCTTGGACTATATTTTATTCTCTTTTCAAAGAAATGCATAATCAATCATGATCGACACACTCTTATGAATGGATTAAGAGTACAAGTAGTTGGGGCGCCTGGGTGGCTCAGTTGGTTAAGCAACTGCCTTCGGCTCAGGTCATGATCCCGGAGACCCGGGATCGAGCCCCACATCGGGCTGCCTGCTTGGCGGGAAGCCTGCTTCTCCCTCTCTCACTCCCCCTGCTTGTGTTCCCTCTCTAGCTGTGTTTCTCTCTGTCAAATAAATAAAAGTCTTAAAAAAAAAAAAAGAGTACAAGTAGTTTCAGTAGAAACCCTATGATTCTTCTAAGATTAGAGATCATTTATTATAACTTACAATCATGACTGCTGTATTTTAATATGCCAACAATGTCAAACAATAAGATACATATTCACATTCACAAAGGTCAAGGTGAAAAATTTTCTCATCTATATGTGTTTAAACTATCACTATAAACATTTTTACTCACATACATACAAATCTAACATTGCATTTCTGTCTTCAATATCATTGTCCCTCCATGCTTCATGTAACATTTCAATAGAAGACATTTTATGGTTTTATATGTTATGAGACACATGGAATGACAATATTAGAAATCAATCTTCATCAAAATCACATGAGAAGATAAATATGTACAAAACTTCCACTAGAAGAAGAAAGACTCTTCGATTTGCAAAGGACACTATGCTGGTTACAATCCATCTACATTGGCATTTTCTCCACATCTCCAATGTAAGAATCCTAACTAAGAAGGCTGATTGCTACTAAGGTGTGTTTTATGGAGAAGCCTAAACTTACTAAAATTGTTATCTAATTTCCCTTTCAGGTTCCAATTAACACTGACATGTAGTCACCAAGCAAATTTAAATATACCATTTCAAATTTATTCATCACAACCACTAATCATTCCCTCATACTCTTGTTCCTGTTTCTCTTAAACCAGGGCTAAAATCGATACTTTCTGAGATGTTCTCAGAATGCCCTGCACACAATTCTGTCATAACGTTTTTCATAGAATATCATGGTTGATGGTTTAGTATGTGTGTGAAGGAGGGGACCACATCTGAACCACTGACAAGATAAAAACTATTAACAGGTATGCTCACAATGCAGTCATTTTCTGTTAAAGACAAAGAAATAAAAAACAAACAACCCCTCAAAAAAACATGTAACTTTGCTCACTTAGATTTCCCATCATTTCTATAGTGTTACCCCATAATTTGAACACAGTCCTTCTTGCTTCTATACTTCTGTGATGCAGAATAGGGATAACTGATGGAAAGACCAGAACTAGAAAGCAGGAAGGGAAGGAGATAGGATTTGGAAGGACAGAGCCAAGAGAGTTGATTCTCAAGAGGAAATGCATGTCAAGGATTGTACATAGCATGGGGGTAACGTACCAAATTGAGGAGTGAGGCACCTCAGAAGGTCAGAAAAGGCTGAATAAGAGAAGGAGAGAGAAAGAGAAAAGAAAGCTAATTAATTAGGTATTTTGCTGGTTTCTGAATCAGTAAGAAATCTGAGGGGTTAAGGAAGTGGAGCTTAAGAGTAGGGCGGAAGACAATTTTATGAAATTTAGGGACCGTGCGCTCCAATCTTCTTCACTCATCTTTGAGAGAGATGAATGGTAACTGAAGTTTCTTGGGGCATTCAATGACTTCTTGAATAGCAAAACACCTTGGACTAAATCAGCATCTTTATATTTAATGGTATTACAATCACTTACATACCCTAATTATCCTGCACAGTGTCTGGTACCTATTGTATTTCTGCTAAGAATTCATTAAAAGAAATGAATACCTGAATAAGTAAAATATTATATGGTTATTTTTTCCACTAGGGAAAGAAATTGCAATACAGGAATTTAACATGTATGTAAAATATTCAATACCCCATCATATGTGCCTAGTGACTTTACTCATCTTTCTTTTACCAAGGATAAAACCTGTGCTAAAAAAGATAATTAAAAGAACAAAACATAGGCCTTATACCAGAATGAAGGCCAGAAAAAAAAAGAAAGAAATATCAAGATTTAAGTTAGACAAAACAAAACTTTCCTTTATTTAATAAAAAATTAAGTCGGAAGCAAATTGTCAGGTCCTAAAAATAAAAAGAGACAGTGTCTTGAGGAAGCTTGTAGTTGGTAGGTCAAAGAAAGAAATATGAAAAGAAATCACACTTTTCTTAATAGAGAGAAGCTCAGGTTCTACAGAAGTATAGAAGGAAGAACATTCAGTCTGCTTTGGGTGCCAAGAGTCAGGACTTACAGAGCTTTCAATTTGAGGATGAGCAATAGTTCATCAGGCAGAGAGGAAGCCATGCCTGGCAGAGAAAACTGCATATGCACAAGCATGGGGAGGTACATAGGCATGCTGTGTTTGAAAATTTCAAGAAGACTCTGTGTTTAGAAAATGCAGAGCTAAGTGTCTGGGATGGGTGTTGTGGGGGCTGAGATAATATACAATAAGGATGAAGGTCAGGCTTGGATGAGAAATACCATGAATGCAATGATTAATAAATGAATAATGATTAATTAGAAAATCACTTTTCCTGAAGATGAGAGGGACATCACACACACACACACACACACGTATTTATTGTACCAGAGAGAATGTCTGTGGCATTACAGAAAGATGAGCCACAGCAGGCAAAATGGATAAAAATGAATTCAGTGTGGGTGCTGTGCATGGAAAATGGCAAGGACACTAGGAAGAAGTTGGGTTTGAATGGAATTTTTGGAATCAGGATTGACAGGATGTGAAAAGTGAGGGCAAGAGAGAAATTGAGGAAGACACAGAGATTTGTGGTTCAGAGTCTGGGTGGATAATGGTTGCTTCATGGACCAACAGGAGATGTTCAGGAAGAAAAGTCCTTGTAGGTAAGACAATACATTCTGTCTTG
This sequence comes from Spilogale gracilis, assembly GCA_004023965.1. Classification (NCBI taxonomy): domain Eukaryota; kingdom Metazoa; phylum Chordata; class Mammalia; order Carnivora; family Mephitidae; genus Spilogale; species Spilogale gracilis. Next base: position 112,199 of record PITA01001572.1, read on the forward strand.
AACATGTTGCGTTGGAAGTATTTGTAAGGTATCTCAACATTTCAGCCATAGATAATATTTCTTGCACTCCGAAGACAGTCTGGGGTTGTTGATATAAATGAACATGAGCCTTATGGACATAAGACAAGGAAGGAAAAGACAATGTGAAAATCCTGACCTAGGGTGGATGTTAAAAGGGTGTTTAGGGGAAAGGGAAAATAATCACTGGGGAGGGATCCTATATGTAAGAGGAAAACCAAGACACTTTGGGGATTTGGGAGTCTGAACTTAAGATAAAAGAAATTCAAGAAAAATGAAGATTTTTGTCCTCTGTAACAAAATCAGGGTGAGAAAGAGTTTAGGATTTGAATTTAGAACACTTCAGATACCTGAAAAATATCAAAGGATATTGATAAGCTCCACAATAAAGAATATGTGATTATATTAAAATGTTATTTTCAGAGCTAACAAAGTAAAAGTGCTTCTGAATTATAAATTATCATATAAATATTTATGCTAAAATGATACATTTTGAGTTAATAGAAATATATTTCCTTCCTTCCTTCCTTCCTTCCTTCCTTCCTTCCTTCCTTCCTTCCTTCCTTCCTTCCCATTGGCACAGGATGGCATAGCATTTCTTGAACATTTATTTCCATAGAACTGCCGGGAAATGAGGGCATTATATTCACATCTGAGGAGTTTGGATCTCCATCCCAGAGGGAATATATCAATTAATTCTAACTCTAGGAGGTGACAGTGAAGTTGGAAGGATGACTGGACTTTTAGCACACATCAAAAATGTGCTCTGAAGGTAGTGGATACTCAGTAAAAGCCTGCACACTGAAGATCACCTTCTTTAAGGCTGCATTTTTACCAGGTGAATGTAATCTCCAGAGTTTGTACATTCCTATTTAAAGATTTAAAACGGCTGCTTTGGACATGCACCTCCTTTGTTGTATGAGCTTTGTACATAAATGATGACCCAAATCAATGAAAGATTTAATCCAGACTGATGCACATGCCAATGCCCTAGTTTCACACAGCTGCAATGGTTATCTCCGTACATCTGGGAAACAGCTGTTGAGCCTCATCTTTACAGTGGTTTTTGTTTAACTTCAAATGAGTGTCAAGACTAAAGGAATGTAGGTGATTAGATGGTGGTAAACATTTTGAAAATACATGGGAAATTCTGAGCATTTTTTTTTCTCTGAGAGCGAAACAGCCCTCCTCTCACAGAGCTGGCATAATGGAACGTTCTCTTGGATGACCCTTCCCTAGCCAAGCTCTGAGGGCACCAAGTTTGGCTGGAGGGTGTAGCCAGTGTAATGATTCCGAAAGCACTCTTCTCCCCATGATTACACAGAACCCATAACAGGATAGTGATTTTTGAGGCCAGGGATAAGTGATTACTCACCAGGACAAAGAGGTTACAACAGGACAGACTAAAGCTGATGTGGACAGTAAGAGGCAAGACGCAGAGCTCGACCTTCTGCTGCAAGAAGTTGTGGAGACCTTGCATCTGAGCCAGACAGCTGATGAGCTGCCTTCTCCGTGGGATTCACACCACAATAGGCTAATAGATGTATGCCATAAAGGCACTGACCTTTGTGAGCAGGAACATTTTCTCACAGGAAAGAAAAAGGAGCGGTACGCCCATGTGTGCTAGAGGTTTGACAGTGACTGGCAGCACAGACGGCTCGAGTATTCCGGAAGCCCATGCATCAGCTTTGCATTGTTACCCTTTGATTAACTTCTGACATACTTTGCAACATAAAACTCTTACAGGGAAATCGCTCAGTAATGCTGGCTGTAACACCTAAAAACTTTGCCAATGAGAGCTAAAATATACCCAAGAGCAGCTTGGCCTAAAACAGGTATAGATGTGTGTGTGTGTGTGTGTGTGTGTGTGTGTGTGTGTGTGTGTGTGTGTGTATGCATGCACGCTCACGCATGCACACTTATCTGTGCGTGTGTGTATGCCTCCATATGTGTAGAGGTGACAAATGTGGGTCTTTCCACTTTCTGTCTCATAATGCTATTATTCAAGTGCAGTTACAGAAAGCTCACATGTTACAGGCATATTGCACACTGAGAGACTTAAGGAAGGCCAAGATGAAAATAAATAATGCATGAAGTCAGAGGCCTGAAGCAAATGTTAACTAATTTCAAAATGGGTCAAAATCACAACAATTAAGTCTCTGACATGTGAAGTCATTTTTTTTCTCCCTAAAATATTAACCAACTTGCTTCACTTCTTCTAGATTGATTTGTAGAGCATGAAAGGTCATTTTGGAGGCAGAGGGGGAATTTGGCTTCTACAAGCCATCCATAATGAGAGCCAATAAATTAGGTAAAGCTCCTGTTTACCTAAGCTGAAATATTGATGTCCGAGCCTACATTGAATGCAAATCTCTACATTAATCATTTTTCCCCAGTCGGGAAATTCAGACCATGGTAACACATGCTTTGATAGACCTATACATCATAGTTACAGCAACAGTAGACAGTGCCTCAGTGACAGAATACAAATATATTGCATTGGATTTCCTTCATTTTCCCCAGCCTGACTTTTATTTGTGTCTGCAAACTCTGCTCTGGGTATGTGAAGTCTTGACATGGATTTGGACAGTATTTTTGGCTCAGGAAATAACTGAAGATTGGTAACAAGAATTTTTTGTCGCTTACCTGCCAAGCAAATCTGGAGGAGGCTCACGTCGAGTTCCTCCAGCACAGACCCAGATGATCAAGTTCCTCAGTCTGTCTTCCCTTAATACATAGTGATTCCCCCTATATTTCTCAAAGTTTGATCCCCCTGCTTCTGGTTCTTTGGATGCTTGTTGGGAAATGCAGTTCCCTAGGCCCCCTACTAAATATATCCAATCAGATTCCCTTAGTAGAGCTAGAGAATCCTCAATTTTGTGGGATCCCCAGTTGTTATTATGCACACTATTGTTGATAACTGTCATAGACATCTATCAGCTTTAGGTTCCTAAGGACCACTCTGATCTTACCACTTTTCTACTCAGAGCCATTCTATACCTAAATGTATTCTAAAGCTCTATTCAGTTTTTTACTTAGCTCACCCTCTTCTACTTATCTACAGGTCCTACTTAGGCAATTCTCATCCATTTCTAAGACTGCTATTCTCTCCATTTGAAGAAAATTCCCAAACCACTATTTCCAACAGTGGTCACTTCTCTGAGCTCAGATGCATGTATGAACATGCCTGCTGGACTTCTCCGCTTGGAGTCAGTATGACCCGAACTGAACTATGCTTCTCCCCATGCCACCACCCATCCAGATAGAAATTCTGGTATTTTCCTTGATCTCTCCATCTCCCTTTTTATTTTCATCAAGTAAGTCATCAAATAAATGTTCTCTGTCTTCTTTCCATAGTCCCCTCAATGACCCTTCCTCTTCTTTTCTTCTAGCCCTGCCAACGTTCTGGCCTTCATCACGTCTCACCTGCACTCGCCTCTAACGATTCATCCTGTCTTCTCTTTTGAACTCCAAAAATCAATATCCCATGTTGCTGCCAAATAGTCTTTCTAAAACTAAATCTGAGTCACATATTTTCTTGAAACCATATCTTCGCATGTGGGATAAAACCTGGGTTGCCTGGTGTGACACACCCGCCCTCTTCCTTCATGTCCTTACTCAATTTCCACCAGTCCTCACCCCAGATCTCTGCTTTCAACACAGGGGTTTGTGGTATCCTCATACAGACCAACCTTTTTCAAAAATTTCCATATTATCTCCTATTCTCTTTCTGCCTAGAATGTCCTTTGCACCTCAACTATTTCCAGTTAGAAAATAATTACTCAATAATGATAATGATAGTTACAAATTTTACTATACAAAAATATTTTCTAACATTGAGGACTTACTCTCTATGAAGCACTGAGTTAAAGATTCTTTTTTGACAGGAGAACGTGGAGGCACCTGGGTGGCTCAGTCAAACACCTGACTCTTGGTTTAGTCTCAGGTCCTTATCTCAGGGTCACCATCTCAGGGTTGTGCTCAAGCACAGAGTCTGCTAAAGTCTCTTTCTCCCTCTCCCCCTATTTATTCCCCCCACACTTGTGTTCTAAATAACTAAATAGAAAAATCTTTTTTACAAAAAAGATTCTTGGGGAACCTAGGTGGCTCAGCTGTTAAGCTTCTGCCTTCGGCTCAGGTCATGATCCTGGAGTTCTGGGATTGAGCCCTGCATCAGGCTGCCTGCTCAGTGGGAGGCCTGCTTCTCCCTCTCTCACTCCCCCTGCTTCTGTTCCCTCTCTAGCTGTGTTTCTCTCTGTCAAATAAATAAATAAATAAAATCTTTTAAAAAATAAAGATTCTTTTTTGGTTTTCACAAGGATCAAAATGTGATAGCTACCATTAACTGTCTTTTTAACAAACCCTTGTTCAGGTGAATGTTTTCTCAAGGTTTTCTTTTTCTTTTTCTTTTTTTTTTTTTTAAGATTTTATTTATTTGACAGAGAGAAACACAGCCAGAGAGGGAACATAAGCAGGGGGAGTGAGAGAGGGAGAAGCAGGCTTCCCGCCAAGCAGGGAGCCCGATGTGGGGCTCGATCCCGGGTCTCTGGGATCATTACTTGAGCCGAAGGCAGCCGCTTAACCAACTGAGCCACCCAGGATCCCCTCTCAAGGTTTTCTTAATCTCCAGTCCAATTTACTTCTCCTCTTATGACAACCAATAGTCCTTATGCATACCTCAGCTAAAATATTCAGCCTACTACACTAACATAATATGCTTTTGTTCTTCTCTCTTAATCAGTAAATTGTTTACTCCATAAAAATAGAGCATATATCTTATTTGGCTCCATTTTCAAAGCATGTAGTCCCAAATCAGACACAGTCAACGTTTTCTTCACTCAACAGATCTGTTACACTGTCATGGAGAATATCACTGAGTGTCTCTTCACAGCATATTTACTAGGAGACTATTTGATATACCATCTTAAACTTGAAGGCAAAGGGCAGGGTCATGCCTCTGTTTACATCCCCCTGCAGTGGCTAGTACTTTATCTTTTGTATGATCAATGCTCAAAAGTGTTGGTAGAAATTTAACTGCTACCATCTTGATTTCAGGAATATTTAACTGATGTTTGGTTCTGCTAAATTTTAGAAATACACAGTGCAGAGAGTCACTGTTAAAGCAAAATCATTAGGCACACTAGCCGTATTTAAGCAGCATGATGTCAGAACAGATATTCATTAGACTTAATGGATTTGTGTGTGTCAGACAGAATAAATGTAAAAAGTTACGATAGAGTGCAAAAAGGAAATAGAAACAGATTCCTGTGGTGAGAAAAGGGAAAATGTCATCTTGTGAAAAGGAAAAAAACCTCCAGAATTAAAGGACTCCATGGTTTTCATTCTTTTACACTAAACGTTTAAAACTTGTTCGATAAACATGCATTTTTTACTACATCTGTGTATGACTATTAGAATAATAATTATGTATATAATAGAATAATAATGAGCCATTTTTCTACTTACTGAGAGCATACTCTGGCTAGGTATTGCATGTAGCTCAATATATGGGTTAGGTATGCACAGTCTCTTATTTTACAAATGAGAAAATTGAGGCTCAGAAGTGTTTAGTACTTCATCAAGGTCATGTTCTACTAGATTTGCATATAACATTCTGTGGACTTACTCATTTAGCAAGCACATGCTGAACAGTAACTGTGTCAGACATGTTAGTAGGAGCTAAACATATAAGGATAAATGAGAACTTTAGGGAATTCACAGTCTTGTGAAGTCATGGAAAATAACACATAAAATATGGAGTTGTCAGCTTCCTTGAGAGATTTAACCTGTGGGAACAATCATGAGGGTTATGATAACCTGTGACAGTGGTGTGTAATTCAGCATGGAGGAAAAGGGCATGTAAGGCATCATGGAACACGTTCCAGTAAGTCACAAAATGTCTGACTTTATGAGGGAAGAATCTCAACTCAATGGAGGGCCACCCCATTGACCCAGAAAATGGCCCCAGCCCACCTCTCTCATCCCTGCTTTTACCAGAATGTGTGTGAGAAACATGGCAGACCATTGTGATTGTGTACTTTTAAAGTGGACACCTTTGGAGATGATGTTGGGTAGACCATTTGACTTAAGAGTGCTGCCATCCAAGGTGCTCAATGAAGATGGAGGCATGTGCCATGGATGGGTGCTGGAAGTCTGGCCTACATAGAGGCAAATGGTGCCTTTCAGTGATTGTTCAGGGCACAACCTGAGCACTATCAAGGACAGTCCTGGTTCTAGGCATTGTTTTCTGTCTCTAATAAAGTATGTTAGTGATTCCACAGATTAGTTTGCTTATTGTCATTGCATGGATAAGGAGACTTAGACCCCAGGGGTTTAAACAACTGTCCAAAAATGATACACAGAACAAATAAAAGAGCCAGGATTTAACCCAAAATATCTATGGCTACAAAATTTTTGCTTTGTCTGCTCAGGAATCAGGAATATGAAATAGCCACCCATATCCTATTTCACTCCTTGGGCAAGCGCTCCTCCAGACTTATGCCAAGGTACTTTCTTCTCCCTGTCTAGTCCTTCAGGGGAAACAAGACAACCTGCTGCTTCTGCATCAGCTTCTCCATGAGTAGCAGACTGTGTGGGCTCTATATCTTTCCATTTTTCTGCTTCTCCTTGATTTGACTCTTTGTCTTTTACCCTCACTTTCCCACAATCCAGCTAGAAAAGAACCATTCCTTTGACTACATATGCTAGTAAGTTTGTTCTTATTAGCTTGCCACCCTATGTCTACTAAACTGTCCCAATGTTAATCTAGGTCACAGAAGGCCAACAGAAATCCCCTATTAATGTAATATTTCTTTTTTTTTTTTAAAGATTTTACTTATTTATTTGACAGAGAGAAACACAGCTAGAGAGGGAACACAAGCAGGGGGAGTGAGAGAGAGAGAAGCAGGCTTCCCGCCCAGCAGGGAGCCCAATGTGGGGCTTGATCCCGGGACTCCGGGATCATGGCCTGAGCCGAAGGCAGTCACTTAACCAACTGAGCCACCCAGGCGCCCCAATATTTCGTAAGTACCATATGCTCCCAGGTTTATAAGAACTCAAGCAGAGCTTCTAAAGGGAACTATAAGCTCAGAGTAATGAAATAAATATGAAAATGACTCCAACAAGAAGTGAGGGCTTCCTTTGAACACACTTCTGTCTCACTTTTAGGCCTGTGGGGTTGTTAAGCCTAATTTTATGGCCAGTGTCATGCAAAACTTCTCTGTCTTTACTGTATCCTTAGCCACAAAGTCTCCCCCTTTCACTCTAGTTTAATTCCTGATTTGGGTTGAAATCCCAGAGGTGGTAGGTTTCAGCTCTGAGCACACTGTGCAGTAATCTACCACACACTAGAGTCCATTAATTTTGAATAGTGCTATCAATTATACTTTGTGACAGGGAGATAACTGTGTTATCACCTCTGCAGAAGTATCTTTCTTAGGAAATCTATACAGCCAAATCAAGACGCTAATGCTGATGGATAACTCTCTCCTCAAAAATCACAACTTGATTCCATTTTTCTTTCATGGGATCTTAAAAAATGCAAGCCAATAGAAAACTTCTGAGGCTTAGAATACCTATCCACAGAGATAAATGCATAAGCTTAACATTACTCTTCTAATAAAAACAAGATTGTTTCTGCTTATTCTGGGCCCTTTAAGTGTAAAAGTGCCCAAAGAGACAATGTTAGCAGCACTTGTACCTGGCCTTGTGAGTTTTCCCAGGTTTACCTACTAGGTGCCCCTGTCAAGTGAGCCTTTGTTTGTTTTGTTTTTGGTTTGGTTTGGTTTGGTTTGGTTTGGTTTTTGTTTGACAGAGAGAGAGAAAGCAAGTGCCAGGGGGAGAGGGTAGAAGGAGAAGGAGAGAAACTCAAGCGGACTCCGTGCTGAGTGCAGAGCCCCGTGAGGGGTTTGATCTCACAATATTGAAATCAGACCTGAGCTGAAACCAAAGTCAGACACTTAACTGACCTTGCCACCCAGGTGCCCTGTGACTTTTGTTTTTCCCCCTATTTGGCTCTGTCCTATTCTCTTGTTCCCTGTTTAGACCCCTCACATTGGGAAATTAGCGTTCTTCCTGGCCTCATTTCAGGACTTTGTGTTCTTCCCTCAAAAACTCCAATATATTGAAAAGAACAAATCCACCTTTGTACTAAGTTACACTCCCTGAAATGATTTCTCTTTGATCAGACATACTAAAAATATTAGAAAGCAACTCAAAACTCTTCCCTGGCTTCCCAACCAGCTCTAAATAAAGTAGATTCTCTTTGCCAACTATATTGTACAAGTCACTCACTCATTTATTCATGCAATAAGTACATATTGGGCCCATTCCATGGCAGGCACTCTTGTAGGTTACCACTGACAAGGCAGAAACATTTTATCTCCCCTAGACTTAATAAAGGAGAAGGAAAACAGCGATGAGGAAATACATGCATGATGTGATTCAAATGCAGGTAGCAAAGTAGGATCCAGAAACCAAAGTGGGGTAAATGTTGGGCAATGGCCAGAAGAAAGGAAGGTCAGAGCTTCCAGGTAAGCCAGTCAGGAAAGACCCCTGAAGATGTGATGCTGGAGCAGAGATCAAAGTACCTAACAAAAACTTTCCAGACTTTTTGACCATCAAGTGTTCAGGATCTGAGGCTGGACTGCATTTGGCAATTTTAGGGGAGAGAATGAAGCCAGAATACTTAGGCCAGAGGGAGCAAGGTTAGTTGGACAGGGGCTAGATCAAGGAGGCCCAGGAGCAAAAGGAAACCAGGGACTGTTCTGAACCATTCCAGTATGTCTCCTGGTCTGAGGGCAGACAGCACAAGGTGCCTTCACTCTCTAAATGACTAACAGTGAGTCTCAACTTTGCAAGGGAATCATTCTACTTGAATGTCAATAAAAATGGATTTTTATTTCTTTATTCCTCTCAATATTTCTTTAGGCTGAAGCAAATAAAATGCATGTGTTAGAAGAATATTTAGTGATATTAGACTATGCTCAGAACATTTTTTTTTTTCCAAAGACAAAAAATACCACAGGGTACTTGGTCCCATTTCTTCTTACAAATTACATATATTTGTATGTGTGTGTAACATTTATATATAATGTTTGTTTTTAATTATGTATGTATATAGTTCATAAAATATATGTATGAAAATACCACAAAATTATACAGTATAATCTTGAGAGTAATTTTATGGATGGTAGTGTTATGGATGATATTACTCAACTTTTTTATTATTTTAACTTTATTTCCAAAAATTTCCACAATAAATATGCGTGACTTTAATAATTAAAAAGATCCAAAACCCAAGGCCTTTTAAAAATTGCCCCAATTTGCAGATACTTGGGGAAATGTGGAGGGAGATGTCTTATTGAGAATTGCTAATCATTCATGTGTGAATCAAGTACCTACTACTAATTAAAAGTATGACATTGGACAGGTTGCTTAACTTCTCAGGGTCTCAGGTCTTATTATTTGATAATGTGTAAGATTATTATAAGAAGTAAATTTTAAATATTGAAAGCAATAAATCTACAGAAATATCTTAATCATACTCTTTTAGGGGTCAGGAATTACACCTGCAAAACTGGTGTCCTGAAACCAATTCAATATTTGTGTGTGGCAGGGTGTGGAGGGTTCCTACACATATAACCAAGCAATTCTGACACCAGCAGGGTGTCCTGAAAATTCAGTTCAACACAACTGAATTCTAGCACTATCTACCAGGAGACAGCATCAGATCCCACAGGTTAAGGGTTCAGTACTACAGGACAATCCTAACTTTTGACACCAGTCAGAACCCCAGGTTGTTAATTGCATTTCTGACCAACTGGCTATAAATGGGAGAGTCCCAGGATCGCCTGCTCAGGTTCAATTTGCTAGCATAGCTTGCAGAACTCGGAGAAACATTTTACTTATGAGATTACTGGTTTATTACAAAAGAATACAATGCAGGAAGAGAAGAAAAGGGCAAGATAGGGGCAAAGGGTATACAAAGGCTTCTATGGCCTCAGCTCATGTGTCACTCTCCCCGACCTCCACATATTCACCAACATGGAAACTCTCTGAACACTGTCCTTTTGGGTTTTATGGAGGCTTCATTACATAGCCATGAATGATTAAATTATGGGTCACTGATAACTGATTCAACTTCCAGCCCCACACCATTCCCTGGAGGTCAGGGGGTAGGGTAAAAATTCCCTATAATCTGGAGTTTGGCCCACTGGCAACTAGCCCCCATTCTTAAGGGTTTGCCACAAGTCACTTTATTAACACAACAAAGGACACCCTTATAGCTCTCCACACTTAGGAAGTTCCAAGGGCTTCTTGGAGATGTGAGGCAGAATAAGGGACAGAGACCAAAAATATATGCTTGTTATAATAAATCACAATATCACAACTGTATGTATAGAGTATCTTACAGAGTTTTATATGGAGTAACTAGAAAACCATATAGAATCCACAGAAAATAAAGTTACAGGACCCTCTCAACTTCTGTAACATGTTCATTATATACATATACAATTGTGAAATCTAAACCCAAACACAAATTTCAACCAAGTCTGATTAGCACCTGCCTAACTATTTAAATTCATTCTCACATCAGGTAGCAATTTAATAGTCCTATCATAAGTCCAATACAGTATGCTGGAAAGGTGTTGGCTTCAAACTCAGAGTTGAAGCATTTAGGAGAGTGAGTGGCACATAATAAGTACTCAATAAATGATGGCTACTCTCATAGTAATTATCACTATTATATTTTAGAACCCTTAAGATATGTTGTATTTGTAACCACTAAGCCACAGCTCCCTGAACCTGCCCAAACATATTTTTTTTCAGATATCCAGATAGAACATTCATCTTTGTTAAACTGCATTTTGTGAGAATTAAGTAGTCTTATTGCAGCTTGTTAAAATCTCTTTGGATCATGATTCAGTCAGAAACTATATGCAGTCTCTTTCCAGAGTCCTGTCACTTTTGCATTTGATGAGCTGTCTACTAGATCTTCAGCAAAGCCACAGATAAAAATGTTGACTGCAGCAAATTTGAAGGAAGAGGTCTGTATGTTGCAGATCCCCCACTGTGAAGAGGAAGGAACAGGACTGCTTTCAGTCACACCTGTGCCCTTTGAAAAATGGCAGGCTGAAATCTTTTTTTTTTTTTTCTGTTTTATCATTGTTCTGCCTCTTTATTTGTTTTTCTTTTCAACTTAGTGTGCATTTCCATACCTGTGTTACATATGAAATGTAATAATACATTTCTTAAAAACTACAGTTCTTAAAAAGCCATTATCTATTTCATGCAATAAACTTGTGTGTCAATATGAATATTTTCCCCTAAATTGATCTCTCTATCTAATACATATCTTTATACAAAACTCTCTAATCACTTAATTTTAACCCTGGGTCAGTGCATTTATCTGAAGTCCATTTAGCGTTATAGGATGGAAGCCCATTTGAAAATTGTCATTAGTTGTCACTATTTTAAATTTTGAATCACAATTCAAATTTAGAAATTTCGGGGCGCCTGGGTGGCTCAGTTGGTTGAGTGACTGCCTTCGGCTCAGGTCATGATCCCGGAGACCCAGGATGGAGCCCGACATCAGGCTCCCTGCTGGGCGGGAAGCCTGCTTCTCCCTTTCTCACTCCCCCTGCTTGTGTTCCCTCTCTTGCTGTGTTTCTCTCTGTCAAATAAATAAAATCTTCAAAAAAAATTTAGAAATTTCTTAATATATTTAAGCAGTATATTTAATGAAAATCAGCTAATCCTTTAACATTTACTCTGGCCAGGTTCTAAAGAAGTTTATAGTTTAATGAAGCACACAGATATATAAACATATCATTCCTATATATGCGGTCAAGTGCTGTAACAGAGACATTCACAGATGTTTCTAAAACATCAAGACCAAATTTCTTGCCACAAAATTGTTAAAGTTTTAGAGCTGGAGAATACTACATAGATTATCAAATCCAATCTCCTCCTTATACCCATGAAAAAACTAGCTGGGGGAGTGGAAACAATTTATCCAAGTTTACACAGCTAATTTGTGGTCAGAACTCGGATGTCTAAGTACCAGTTCAGTGTTGCTTTTCCTCTCCTCCCTTTGACAATATCCTCCCAAACCAATAAATGTATGCATTTATTGGCTGTAATCAAATACCCTGTCTGAAGATGTATCTGCATAATCTAGGAGAGATACAGATATAGGAGAAATAGAAAATTTGTAACCTATTGAGTTTTTACACATGCTCATGCACAATTAAATTCACTTAAATTCCAATATGAACTTGTCATTGTTTGTTTGGGTGTTTTTCCTCCTCAGTGGAGTGTAGGAAAATACAATAACAACACTTTCTTAATTGAGGATTCAGGCTTGTTAGTTTTTAATTAATTCATTCCACAAATATTTATCGGCTTTTTACCATACAAAAAGTCTTTTGAAAAATAAAATATAAAGTAGCTAAGACAGCACCCCTTAATAAGGAAGTACATTTGTCTTGGCAGTACTCTGCTCTTTGGGTTACAAAGAGCCTAAGGGATGTATCATAAAACATAATGAAAGCAGAACAGTCCAGAATCTTACTCTTACCAAGAACACACAGGCTACTGTATGTGTTCTACAGTGTCTGCTCTCCCATAAATTAGAAGATCCAGTAAATATTTAGTGGCTCTTACCAATGGAAAAGAATTGAAATGTATGACTTAATGATATTTTCTCATTTGGAACGCTCGACTACTCTGAGATTGGTATTTTAATTCCTCCCCAGTTGTTATAGCAGAAAACCTGAGGTTTATAGATATTGATTAACATGTCTAAGGTTACACATGGAGTAAATGGAGAAACTAGAATTTGAATGCACGTCTGCATGACTGCGAAGCCTATGCTCTTTCCACAGTACTTGTGGAATCAAAGTGTGTTGAGGCCCATGAATGTGTCTAGTGCTGGGACAAACGGGTTAAGGGGAGCTTGGAAACAGTCCATCACTGAACTCAATAATTTGTCTTTGTTACAGATGATACTTATACTTTAAAAGTACAATTTTCTTGGGGGCGCCTGGATGGCTCAGTTGGTTAGGCATGTGCCTTCAGCTTGGATCATGATCCTGGGGTCCTCAGATGGAGCCCCGCATCAGTCTCCCTGCTCAGCGGGGAGTCTGCTTCTCCTTCTCCCTCTGCTGATCCCCCTGCTTGTTCTCTCTCTGTGTGTCAGATGAACAGATTTTAAAAATATTTTTAAAAAATACAGTTTTCAGGCGCGCCTGGGTGGCTCAGTCATTAAGTGTCTCCCTTCAGCTCAGGTTAGGATCCCAGAGTCCCGAGATCGAGCCCCACATCGGGCTCCCTGCTCGTCAGGAAGCCTGCTTCTCCTTCTCTCACTTCCTCTGCCTGTGTTCCCTCTCTCGCTGTGTTCCTTTCTGTCAAATAAAGAAAATCTTTAAAAAAAAATACAGTTTTCTCTAAATTGAAATGTATACACACACACACACACACACACACACACAAATACATATATTCCTCAAGTATCTCTAAGTGTAAAATCTGTACTTAATCTTTGAAATGCTACAGTTAGTCTTTTAAAGCTATTGCTCACCATTACTGTCAATGATGATTATTTTTCACTTTGTGAAGCTTCCAATTTTGTGTTTATGACATGGGTAGTTACTTGCAAAATATTTTACTGTGATTTTCTATTTTTTCCCCAGTATGGATGGTTCTGGCAATGAGTTTATCTTCCCTTCAGTATATTTCTCTGTGGCCATGCCAAATTACCTTAGCTATTTGGTCTTACCAATTGTACAAGAGTAGCCAGAAGCTTCCCCAGGGAAATTAGACAGCTCTAAGAAGCTCCAGATCTTTTAGCCCCAAATTTCCTCAAAATAACCTGGACCATTTCCAAACTCTTCAGTTCCACCCCCCTGGTTCCTGGATAAGTTGTGTAAGATTTTTGAATGACCTTGATCTACCCTAATTTGAAATCACCAGAGGCAATAAAAGGAATCGTTGATAGGGGATTATTCCCAGACAGACCGACTGGAAAGTGATAGAGGCCCAGTACGGGGCACCTAATTTCTTTTGGATGGCTTCTGTTTTTGTTTGTTTGTTCATTTTACTTACTGGATGGCTTTTTTCTTCATGATGACAAGGGAGTTTCTGATGAGAAGAGACATCCCCCCGGCTTTCTATTAGAAGGCAAAAATGAAAAAGCAGGGGACAGACTCCAAATTCCAAATTCTTTCATTTATCTCTCTAAAAGTAAATTTGCAATATAGACAGAACACTGAAATAGTAAGGCCTTCAGTTAATTACACAGTGGTATGCAGTGGGGATGAAACAATAAATAAGATCAGCAGAGTTCTTCAATCACGATACCTGCAGTTGGTCATGAATGAGGTCATTCCCATAAAGTGAGATACATATCAGGAACTGAAGTACCGAGAGAATTGACATAGGGTACCAAACCCAGATCTACAGGGCTGGGAAATTTTCTAACTTTTCATACTTATCTACTACTCATCCTCATCTACTCATCCACAAAGATTATATATTTTTAATCTAACAGGCACTTATATAATATCTGCTAACCCCAGATACCATCATAAGTACTTTATAAGCATTAACTAATTTAATCTTCATATTGACCCTATGAGATAGGTACTACCATCAACAGCCCCATTTGATGGACAAGGAAATTGAGGTACAGGTAGTTTGCCTAACTTGTCCAAGGTCACACAACTAGGAAGTTGAGAATTTGAACCCAGAGGATATGCTCTTGCTGCTGAAACAAGGAAAAGATCCTATGAGCTGCTCTGCAGGGGGGCCTCATGTTCTTCAGTGCTGGGAGAGTACAGGAGTGAGGAATGATATTCATTTCATGGCTTGGTTTGCAAGAAAAGGAGAACACCAAGAAACTGCTGGGGTCAGAACTAGGCCAGGGCCAGGCAGTGGAAGGGCCTGCATGAGGTTCCTGCTAGGATACTGCAACAGTCTATCCACATTTCATTTTCCAGTCTAACCCAGGACCATCGCTGTAAGTGCCAATCTCTAAAGAAGGGAACATGTAAGTATCTTTCCCCACCTAAAAAACAATTTTTGCAGACAGTAGTTTCTCTCACTGTGCTTCTCCTCCACATGCAGAAGGAGATTGACGACAAAGACCCTTTTCCTGACACACAAGTCCAAAATTTCCCTCACACTGCCAGCGTTATAGAGGAAATGAAAGAAGAGTTAGTCAAATCAGAGGGAGGATATCCTCTTTGTTGCTACCATCCATAACCCAAAAAATAACCAGACCTCTCAATAACCAGAAAACTAGAAGAACAGAGAGTGGGAAAGAGAAAAATGCATCAATTTCATGGAAGAGAAAACATCAGAAATGCAGACAGGGCTCTACATGCTCTCAGGCAAACTCTCCCTTGGAAATGTCTCCTCATCTATGGGGGACCAATCAGACCTTATGGGTAGCTCTGTAGTTAATCGAGGGGCTCCCTTTGGTACTGTACCTGTTTCATCAGGAACACTCGAAATAGGCTTCTCCTTTTTTTATTATTATTATTATTATTATTATTATTATTATTATTATTTTAGCAAAAGCAGCTTTTGAGCACTGGCTCATCTTCTTTAATAGCTTTGTGATCTGGCATATGTCATTTAACCTAGCTGAACCTCCACCGTCATTCATTAAAATGAGTGTAAAGAAGTGAAAGAATTTATCATTCTGACAACCAGAATTTCTATTAGGAAAAGGACTGTGTTTTACAGAAAAACACGTTGATAAGCTCTGGTGTTAGCTGATTGGTACCACAGCTTCAGGGAAGAGGGACAAGATGCTCTATGTGGGAAAATTAAACTTAAAACAAAGGAGGAGAGAAAAGAACCTAGAAGGCAAGAAGGGGAAGAAAAGCAACAGCAGCCCCTAATAGGGAGTTGCTAATGTCAGCTGGGGTTAAGGATGTATGAAATTCCACAGTGTGTTAACTAAGGGCATCACAAGAGCAACGTTTCTTAATATTCTATTCTAAGTTGTTTACATTGTTATATAAACCCTTCTCTGTTTTACATACATCTTAAGGACAATCTAAAAGATTCAGACATATTTATTAGGAGTACTGATTTTTTAAAGATTTTATTTATCTGAGAGGGGGAGTAAGTGATAGCGAGAGAGAGCACAAGGCAGGGGGTAGGGGCAGAGGGAAAAAGTAGGCTCCCCACTGAACAGGGAGCCCAGCAGGGGGACCCTGGGATCATGACCTGAGCTGAAGGCAGATGTTTAACCAACTGAGCCACCCGGCCGCCCTAGGAATATTGATCTTACAGAAATGGAAGAACCAGAGTCCCAAGTATAGGTGAGAAAGGATGACCCAGGACAGAACAGGTACCCAGACAGGTGAATGGCCACGAAAAGAGAACTTAATATACTTAGAGAAGTGCTGTATGTCTACTGGTGCAAGTAGATGGTGAGGATTAAAAAAATTCAATGTTACCTAGATTTTGAGAGGCAAGGAACATCACAGCTAAGATCTGGTTACCCAAACATAACTATATTAACCTGGCAAACGATGTCATCTCTGCATCACAGTGACTGGCCCTGAGTCGGTGCCCTCCCTCCTTCATTCTCTCCCTCCATTACGTTGGTATTATATCAGGCCTTTAATACAAATGCTCTAGTTTTACTCTGGAGTACATATTTCTACATTGTAGTCCAGCCCACATCATTCCAAACGGGAAATATTAGCTTGTCTGTTCCAACTGCAGGACCTTTCAATCTCTAGAATGCACTTTTTCCCCCTTTTAAGCCATATCATCCCAGTGAATATTCATCTGTGTAAAAGTGATTCCTATCACCTTTCATTTTTACCATCAACTGTCTTACTGTTCATTACCATCCAGAGGCTGGTTTCTCATTTTTGTCCTTGAATCCACAATTTTTACTTCCTCTGCAGACTACTTTTCACATCTCCTTTTACAGGTTCTGTCTTCCCCCATAACCATCCCTCTGTGTCCTGTGATCAAGCCAAGCGGCCATCACTAAATTATTGGGTTATTCTCTGCAACTTCCCAGCATCATGATTTCTGGCTATATAATCTGCTCGCTCTTTCCAGTCAGCTATATATTGGGAAGGATCTATGGGTATTACCACTCACAAAACTCAAAATGCGAGGGAGCTTACTTAGATTAGTGTCTTTGGCTGATTTAGAGATCAACTTCCTGTTTATTATCAACTATTATGTGTGGATTTTTTTTCTGTCAATCCTCTTTGTCTCTCTGTCTCTAGTACTGTACGATCATGTTGCTTGGCTTCCTGGGCCAC
The DNA here is from genome assembly GCA_004023965.1 of Spilogale gracilis. NCBI lineage: Eukaryota > Metazoa > Chordata > Mammalia > Carnivora > Mephitidae > Spilogale > Spilogale gracilis. The sequence goes on from PITA01001572.1 coordinate 129,517, forward strand.
TGCAATGGTGTTCTTCAATCACTAATGGCATTGTTCACTGTCAATATCTGGATTTAAGATCCCCTACAGCCCTCTTTCTCTTCTCTCTCTCTCTTTTCTTTCTTTCTTTCTTTCTCTCTCTCCTTTCTTTCTTTCTTTCTTTCTTTCTTTCTTTCTTTCTTTCTTTCTTTCTTTCTTCTCCTTCTCCTTCTCCTTCTTCTTCTTTTTTTCTCTTTTTAATAAACTCTTTTGGTTAGTCCCCACTACACATGAAAACAATCTCAGGCATCCTGGATTTTCTTAGGGATTTTTCTCTGAAATATTCACCTTGGCTTATAGCATCTCCCTCTGGTTCCCATTCCTCTCTTTTTCTCCTCTCCCTCTCTCTCCCCACTTTCCTTCCCTTCCTTCCTTCTCTTTATGCATACCTCTGCCCAGGAGAAACACCTGGTGATGTAGAAAATGGTGCCCCATTGACTGGAGGTCTATAGGAACACACAGCACACACACACACACACGCACACACACACACAGCTATCTCAACTCAGCTTATGTTATGAACCATCCACACTCGCACGCGCATTACAACTTTCTGCGTGATATCAGAGAAGCCTCATTCCACCACCTCAGAGTAGCTCACAAGCTGCGACTGTCCCTGTGCTTATTTTCACCAGAAAAATCCTGGTCTTATCAACATAAAGTTGCAGTAGGTATATACTGTAGTATATGCTTGTTCCAACTGCTTAGCATACGTGCAATTGTGCCACAGCTTTTATTAGATGCCAGTTTTTTTAGTCACTGACAAAGATTTTGAGTGCTATTCCCAAACCCGTTTTCCTCACAAGCATTGCTGTTTTATTGCAAAATTTTGTACAGCAAGATTATTTTTAGGAAAGAATATGTTGAATTATAAAAAAAAAAACTGACTATATTATTATTTTGAGCACGTATATTTTTAATTTATAAAAATGAAAATCTGTTATAAATGTCACTCCATTTTCTACTATTTTGGTTGTTGTTTTAAGCATTGAGGTTTTATATCTTTCAATGTGGCTATGTATAGTTTCTAATTACTTATGTATCACTCCACCACATTTTACCCATCTACTCTCCCATGGGTGGGCACCCACCCAAGGTACCTTCACATTTTACTACCACAAATAACATTAAAATTTTGCTATCCTGTAAAACCTCTTTCTAGATCTGTACACTTTCTTTGGAATACAGATCCAAAAGTAGAACAGCTAGGTCATAGAGTCAGCAAACCTTTACTTTTCTTAAAAAATGTAAGCTTGCTCTCAAGAACGCATATGCTAGGGGTGCCTGGGTGGCTCAATAGGTTAAATATCGAACTCGATTTTGGCTCAGGTCATACTCCTGTGGTTATGGATTGAGCCCCACATCGGGCTCTGTACTCAGTGCAGAATCTACTTTAGATCCTTTCTCCCTTTCTCTCCTGCTCTCTCCCTCTCTCTTTCAAATGAATAAATAAAGTCCTTAAAACAAAAACAAAAACAAGAATTGGGGCACCTGGGTGGCTCAGTTGGTTAAGCGACTGCTTTCGGCTCAGGTCATGATCCTGGAGACCTGGGATCAAGTCCCACATCGGGATTCCTGCTTGGCAAGAAGCCTGCTTCTCCCCCTCTCAGTCTCTCTGCTTGTGTTACCTCTCTAGCTGTGTTTCTCTCTGTCAAGTAAATAAATAAAATCTTAAAAAAAAAACAATAAGAATGCATATGCTAGTCTACCATCTCTAAAACAATGCATACGCACACCTAAATCTCTACTTGGCACTGAGATGCAGTGTTCTAAATTTTGCCTATTTATTGTATATTTATTCTGCCATTTCTTCTTAGTCTTCTGATTACAACAGACCACTTGTGATCCTTTCAATTCTTCTTCTCCTGAGACTCAATCCACAGCAATAGCCCTTCAGCTCTGGCATTCACATTCCTCTCTTCTTCATCCACATTGATTCCACGGTCATACTGATTTTTTTCACAATCTTCCTCTAATTTCTCAATAAATATCCCACCAGTAGCACCAAGACCAAACTGCCTATTTACTAGTTCAATACAGACTCTCATATTGAATTCCTCCATTTTATTCATTCATTCCACTATAACCAAAATGTGAACACAGTGCATGCTTAAATATCTGTTGAGCCTCCTTTCATCTATCACCTCTTCTGTGAAGCCTTCTCTGACTATCCTATCTAAAGTGGAAATAATTCCTTTATTCCACAAAACCTGACATCTATTCACTACTGTTTTTTTTCAAAGATTTTATTATTTATTTGACAGAGAGAAACACAGCTAGAGAGGGAACACAAGCAGAGGAACTGAAAGAGGGAGAAGCAGGCTTCCTGCCAAGCAGGAAGCCCGATGTGGGGCTCAATCCCAGGTCTCCAGGATCATGACCTGAGTGGAAAGCAGTTGCTTAACCAACTGAGCCACCCAGGCGCCCCTATTTGCTACTGTTTTTTTAACCTCTTTGTTTTGTTAATATTTGTTTATACATCTTTCTTTCTGAGAGGATCCTGAGCTACTTGAGGGTAGGGCATTTGTCTTATTCATCTTGATTTCTCCCACCTTTAGTAGGCTCTTGAAAACTCTCCCTTGAGTGATTGAATAAATGAGCAAAAAATGAATAAATCAAATGTTATTTTCTATCAAGTGCCCTTAAGTAATCAAAATTTGTAATGCCCAATATGCTAGTCATAATTTAAAACTCTTTATTAACATAGAACAAATAATAAGATGAGATAATTTTTAATTAAAAACTGTATCTGAAAACCAATTCACAAAGGAGATTGCTTGATTATTTGTCACATTTTTTTTTTCCCTTAGCAAAGGATGTTTTATTAATTAGCCTCTCTGGTCTATAACACTTTCCTATAGTTATCATACTGCCTATCAGTAATGCTAGGATCTGCTAAAATGAAATATAATTGATAATGAATTCAGCAGCTAATTCTCACATCATTCTCAAGTGAATTCCAGTTGACTCAATTCATCCTTTCTTTTCCCATAATCTTTTAGATGATTTTTATTAAATTTTACATAGGAGTTAGTAGAGATTACAGTCTGTATTATTTTTATAGGAACATAAGCTACTCCGAGAGAGTATGTGGGCATCAGAGAGAAGATGTAAATAGAGTGACCGACCATCCCAATTTGCCCAGGACTGCTTGGTTTTAGCATTACAAGTCTTGTACCTCAGAAATTGCTTTCCGGGAAAACTAAGATGCTTGGTCATCTTAGCTGTAAATCTTCTCCATTTAGTTCCAGCTTCTTAACCGGGCATTCAAGACCTTCTATGATCTAACAATGACCTTCTTTTCTGACTTATTTTTAGCAATGCCTCCTGCAGTCTACTTTCCAGAAAAACTGAACTTTAGCTTGTTCTTTACACATGGATTGGCTTCCTTGCCTGCAACGTTATGAGTCTAAATTCTTCCTATTTGTCAAGGACTAGTTAAAATGTTATTTTTTCTACCATGTGTGCCTTGAAGCCAAAGGTTCTTCCTACTATGAATACGGCTTTTGATACCGATCCCTTTCTGCTTTGCATCATAGTGTCCAATATATGTCCTGTTGCTTTGTCCCAAAGAAGGAATAAATGTTAAACATAATACTACAAATTGTAGTTTAGATTACATTCATAATATATATCATTTAGATTAGGTATGATTAATTAAGTATCAATATTTTCTTGCAATCTTTCAACATCGATCACTCAACCTATCAGCCATTTTATTTTCTAATATCTAAAGCATGCTAAAGCCTTTCAATGGTCATAATAATTAAATTTATCTTATTTAAGTTCTTCTATATAATTAAGGAGAATGTGGTACAACAAAATGAGTTTATGCATTGAAGCCATTTATACAAGAGTTTAAATTCTAGGTCTTTCTCTCATTTCCTTGGATGAGTCACCTAAATGCACTGAGCTTCAGTTCTCTGACTTTGAAATGGAAGTAAAACACTTTCCTATAGACATGTTATATGACTTCTAAAAAAAGGGCTATCAGATGTCAGCAAACTTTTCTGTAAAGAGATAAATAGTAAATACTGGTGCCTGTCATGGTGCCTGTTAAAACTACCCAATAGCCATTGCAGGCTAAGATTAGCCATAGACAATAAGGAAATCAAGGATGCAACTATGTTACAATAAAGTTTTTTTTTGTTTGTTTGTTTTAAAGATTTTATTTATTTGACAGAGAAAAACACAGCCAGAGAGGGAACACAAGCAGGGGGAGTGAGAGAGGGAGAAGCAGGCTTCCTGCTGAGCAGGGAGGCCGATATGGGACTGGATCCCGGGTCTCCAGGATCATGACCTGAGCCGAAGGCAGTCGCTTAACCAACTGAGCCACCCAGGTGCCCCACAATAAAGTTTTATTTACAAAAACAGAGAGTGGGACAAATTGACTTATTGACCACAGTTTGCCAACAGCTGATACACATTAAGCAGCTGATCATTGTCACCCAGTACTATCATGAGCTAATCTATCTTTCCTCCCTAAGCACTTTGATTTGTGGTCCTATTCTAAATGAAGCTCAAACTAACCTAACATTTGCCAATAATATTTTGTAGATTTAATTTTTGTTTTTCCCATAACATCTTCCATAAAAGTAGTACAGGGAAATTATATAATCTAGTATACTGAATCTTTTTTTTTTTTTAAGATTTTATTTATTTATTTGACAGAGAGAGAGAGAGATCACAAGTAGGCAGAAAGAGAGGAGGAAACAGGCTCCTTGCCAAGCAGAGAGCCCTACTCGGGCCTTGATCCCAGGACCCTGAGATCATGACTGGAGCCAAAGGCAGAGGCTTTAACTCACTGAGCCACCCAGGCACCCCAGTATACTGAATCTATTTCTGGTAGGGATAGGGTGCTGAAGATTCAGGTGTTAAGGATTTTAATTAGTCGTTAAGTGTCTGCCTTCGGCTCAGGTCAGATTCCTGGATCAAGTCACGCATCAGGCTCCCTGCGCCCGCAGGAAGCCTGCTTCTCTTTCTCTCACTCCCCCCGCTTGTGTTCTCTCTCTCACTGTGTTTCTCTCCATGAAATAAATAAATAAAATCTTTAAAAAAAATGCCTATAAAAGGATCAATCATCATAGCTAAACCAGAAGCAGCCATCAAAGGGAGATTATGAAAAACCTGTAGTGTATTTATGCCAAACAATACTACTCAGCAATAAAAAGAAAAAGAAAAAAAAAAAAAAACTACCAGAGGCATTAGCCTGGATGAATCTCCAAAACATTATGAAAAGTGAAAAATGCCTTATACAGAAGAGTACATATTATATTTGTATTAAGTTCTCAAAAAGGCAATAATTAACCTGTAGTTGGGGAAAATAATGTAGTTGGGGAAAAAGTCAAAATAATGATGGTCTCTGAGGAGTAGGGGCAAGATATTGACTGAGGAAGGGCATAGAAAGGCATGTTAAGGTAATATTTTACATGTTGATAAAAGTCTGGGTTACAGTGGTTCATGCATTTGTTAAAACTCAGGAAACAGACACCTGAGAGACATGTATTACAATGTATGTAAATTATAAATAAAATAAAGTTGCAAATAATATTATAATTATGTTAATGGATTCTGACATATTTAGGGAAAAGTATGCCAATATCTGCAATTTACTTTCAAGTAATCCAAAAATAGGATGGATTACTGGATGGATAGAGGGATGAATATGCAGATGGATGTTTGATAAAGCAAGTATAGCAGACTTTTAAAGGTAGACTCTAAGTGGAAAATACATGGATGTTCAATGTAATTTTTTTTCAGTTTTGTTGTACATCTAATTTTTTTATAATAAAATGACTCCACCCCAGAGATTATGATTTAATTACTTTGGGAGTATGATCTATACATTGTTTTTGTTTTGCTGTTTTAGAAAAGCTTTTCAGTTTATTCTAATGTATAGTAGTCAGATTCAAGAATAACTTCATCAATATTTTCCAACTTTACCTCAGGGAATGTGAACCATTTTTTTCATATACAGCTGACCCTTGAACAACATGCAGTTTGAACAGCATGGATCCATTTATATAAGAAACTTTTTCAGGGGCACTTGGGTGGCTCAGTTGTTAAGTGTCTGCCTTCACTCAGGTCATCATCCCAGAGTCCCAGGATGGAGCCCTGCATCTGGATCCCTGCTCAGCAGGAAGCCTGCTTCTCCCTCTTCCACTCCCTTTGCCTGTGTTCCCTCTCTCACTGTGTCTCTCTCTGTTGAATAAATAAATACAATCTTAGAAAAAAAAAGAAACTTTTACAGTATGATACTGTAAATGTATCTTCTTTTCCTTATGATTTTCTCAGTAACATTTTACTTTTCTTTTCTTGATTGTAATAATATAGTATATAACACATATAACATACAAAATATGTGTAAATTGATAATGTGATTGATACAGCCTCCAGCAACAATAGGCTATTAATAGTTAAGTTTCAGGGAAAGTCCAAAGATATATGCAAACTTGACTAATCCCCACATTGTTCAAGGATTAACTGTATTCATCCAGAAGTAAGAATTCTTCTCTAAATTTTACAAATCTTTTACAAACACACAGCTGCTACCCTGCTGACTGTAAGGTCCCCCCTACATAAGGGACCATGCTACCCTGCCTTACCTATGGCATCAGACTCCTTGATTACTAGTCCCGGTATGACTCAAGCCCAAAAGAACCAAGCCCATTCATTTCCCCTAAGGAACCAACATTATCCCTTTGCCTTCGATTGTTACCCCATCATAGCTTTTTTTGTCCTGCTTGTTGCACTGAGATTCTCCGTTTGTCTGACAGCAGTTATTGCTGGAGTTACCAAAGACAAAAATTAAGGTATCAGCTAATAAGACTGAATAAAAATATATTATAGGTAAGGCCTTATTTGACTGTTTTTAAATTGTTCCTCAAAGAACATGAATTTCTTTTTCTTTTTTTTTAGAACATGAATTTCTTTATTTTATCTGATAAAAGAGATCATCTTTCTTTATTGTCAAGACAGGGTTTTATTATATAGTAATATTCTTAATCATATTGCATTCACACATACATATGTGTATGCACACACATTATACATGTATGCATAATACATTATGATAGAATACAGTACTCCAGGTACATGCACACATTTCATTATGTGGCATGGAAGACAAAACAAAAGATCCTCACTTGTTTGTGGATGAAAGCTGAGTCCTAATCCTCTTAAAATACTAAAAAAGTAAAAAAAAAGATAAGTGTTTAGCAAAAAATATATATGCACTCCAGTAGTAAACTGGTTTCTCCTCTCAAACTTGACTGTGAACTCTTCTGGCACAGAGATCATGTCCTACTCACCTTTGACTTTCCACTGTCAACACAGTCCTGCATGTGAAGGGTTTTCAATCTGTAATTGAGGCTCATGCAAAACACATTCAACTACAAATCCCTGTGTTCTTAAAACATGTAGCTCACATGCATCTATGTGCCTATAAATATTCTATAATTTCAAGGTTAATTCATATATTTTTATAACAGCTATTAATAATTGCTCCTTACAATTAAGAAAATGGAAGCTTATAGATGTGAAGATGTCTCGCCAAATTTGCCACATCCAGGAAGTGGCAATGACAATATTCTAGCCCAGATCTAACTCCCAAAACTGTGCTCTTTTTATCACATCAATCTTCTTCCTACAGAGCTCAACAGAAACAAAAAACGGTGAACCTATCTCTCACATGTCACAGTATCAATGAGGATTTTTCAGTTCTCTCAAAACCTTGAACAGAGTTCATTACCACCACTGCAGAGCACATAATGTTTCCAATAAAATGCTTTCCCTTTATTATTTGTCTGTCAAGCAAAGACCAGACACTCCCCTTTACCCTCTTCTTTAAGGCATCAGACGATTCTGATGTGGAGGGAACCTGTCACAGGTGTTGTTCATCATTTTCCTTCAAGAGAAGGATGTGTGCAAGATGCACTACCAAGTAGTAAAAGTCTCACCCTCACCATTGCTGCCATGTGTAGTCTGATGAGGGAAAGAGAAAGAAACAGCCCACAAACAATCAGAACTGATAGCCTTTTTTTCTGTGGTATGTCAGCCTGCTTGTACTGCCAACTGTCATGGCATCATTTATTTTTATTACCAGCACCCGAGTTAAGCAAGAATCACGTACAGAAAAGGGACTTTGCCAAGTCAATTACTTCAGAATGCTGCAAACACCTTCTTGGAACCACTTATGTCTTTTGCTGTGATGTTTTCAGGTTATTCTATCCCATCCTGTTTTGACAGGAGAAGAGGTTCCAAAAAGCTTACAGCCTTCCTAGAACTTAACATATCAACATATCAACAATCAAATACATGTTACTACAGAGTAGCCTAACTAGTAGCCTAGTAGTTTTCTTTACACATGACAGGTTAAATCATAGCTAAGGGGGTAAAAATGAGGGGATGCATAAAGTGAGCTTGCTCATGCTCTCTCTCTCTCTCTCTCTGTCTCCCTGTTTCCCAATAAGAGGTAGACATTCTGATGGAAAGGACTAAAACTTATAGAGCACAAGCTTGGAATGTGTAACCTTAATCTGATACAATTGATAAAGTCTTAGATTGGGTTCCTCCAGAAGCCAACCCTAAAACTAGAAGTTTGTTTGAGAGGTGATTTCAAGCAAGAGAAATACAAGAGAAGGGAAGGAAGCCTATAATTATGGTAGGTAACTGGGGCTCAATGACACTGAAAACTTCTAGGAGAAAATACAGCACACTGCAGAGTGGGTCCACCTGGAGGGCAGGGACGCTGGCTATTTTCCCATGAAGCCATTAATCTTGATTGAGACCTGCTTTAAGGAACCAACAAACAGAGCACATGACCAAGGCCCTTGGGGAAGGAGATGTGATACTTGCCCTGATGAGAGATGGAGCAAAGCTAAGTGCTAAGCGTCCAGGCACAGCAACAACAGTGTCTGCTACAGATAAACACAATGCCCAAGGAGACAAAAATGGTGGCAAAGGAAAAGAGAGACTAGTTTCAGAAAGCAAAATAGTACATACTTAATTCTTTTGTTTGAATGAAAATGTAAATTTTAATAATCTCTCTAAAACCACTGTAAATTATTTTAAGGCAGAGAAGAAACAGAAAAACATTGTTTTATTCATAGATTGCTTCTTATTTATAAGGAAAAGCTCATCATGAGCACCAGCAAGTTTTTGTCAAACAAGCAAACAAAATTCTGTGAAATTACCATGAATTGGAGTTTTGGTACTAAAAGTCTTACATTTTTAGGTAAGTAGAATTTTATCACCATATTTGATTTACACCATCAAATATTTCCCAGGCCTATACAGAAAAGAAGAAATTAGTAGTTGGGATTGTTAGTTTGTAAAATAATCATAGCCCTGATTTTTTTTATTAAAACTTTAATATTTTTCATAGCTAACTCTCTAAAGACTTCTCTTTAGTCATCAATACTTTTTAACTTTTTTTAATCAATAATTTTTTTGGATTAAGACATTGAAAAGTTATTAAGTACGTGCTTTACACAAAGCTATTGGATTACTGGATACAACAATCAGGATTTAAAAATGTCTCCATAATCAGAAAATGGAACTGAAGCACACAGGATTTAATTTATCAGGGATCATGGCAACATCTTACATTTAGGCAATAAAATAATAGTGACACTGGTTGAAAGTGGAAGGTAATGTGATCTATGTAGCTATTTTCACCTAAGAGAACACAGAAGCATCACTGGGCTCATATTTTTCCGCTTTACATGGAAACAACATTATGTACCTTGGTTAGTTGTAAAATTCAGATATAATAAATATGTCTGGCATATAGTAGGGAGTTGAAAATGATGGATTATTTTATTCAATTCCCATAAATTTATTGAGTATTTGCTATATTAGAGGCACTAGGATGGGCACTGAGAAGGATAAAGTTTATCTTCTTAAATTCTAAAGCTGAGTGAGTGAGGCATTTGAAGAGACATACGATATAGTTGGGATGGTAAACAATATCAAAGAAAATCAAAGGAAGATATACAACCAGAAATTGGGATATGGGCTGTCCTCAAGAAGACTGCTCAATGAATGTAACATCTAAGCAGAGACCTAAAGGATGTATACAAATCAACCAAATTAATAAGTGGCACAAAACAGAGCACTGTGTGGGAGAGAGAAAGATTGTTCCTGGCAGAAGAGTGAGCCTATAATAAGAAACAGAGCTAAGGGGAGCTTATTATAAACACATATAGGCTGGATCATGGAGAGCACACTAGGGTTGGGGAATGGTTGAGGAAGCATGAAGGACTGAGGAGAGATGATGCTAGAAAGGAAATATGCACAAGGTCTTTTAGGAGCTTCTAGATCATGTTGAGCCATGTAGATATCTTAAAAGACCAGTGAAGATCCACTTAAGCAACTGAATTGGAATATTACATGATCATATTCAAAGGACAACAGAGAAGAACTAGGGGCATACTATTCCAGTTGAGAGATAATAGTGACTCTGAAGAGTGGTGTAGGGCTAGAAAACATTGAAAGATTCTAGAGGTTTTTAGGAGACATATATAATTCACATTCCCCACAGTGCTTACATCAGTGTTTTATACTTCATAAGCATTTAACGCATAGGTGATGAGTGGATTTGACTTTATTAATTATTATATTTCTTCTCAAATACAAGTGCTTGGAAATTTTGATGAGCACAGACTGTGTTTCTCCTTAAGGCCTAACTATTGCTTGTAGTTAGCCAACAGTAAAATGACACAGCTCCAGGTCAGCAACTTCCTTCATGCGCTCAACCTGTTTAAGTACTTTGAGTAAAGATTGGCCTAAATGGACCCTAAAGTCTCTGACACTATGATCTGTGGTAAGTCCTTATGTGAAGATGCCCTTGTCAATAAACTAGAATTATTTCTTTTCCCTACAGTATTAAACCAAATAATTAATGATCTGTAAACCAATCCAATATGTATTGCCATTTAGAGAAAAAACCTATTAGTAAAGCAAAAGCTTTTATGGTATGAAATAGAAATAGTTTTATATGATAATAATTATTATAAAATGGATTTGTTTCTGTAAGGTTAGATTTTAATACATTGTTTTTTTCTTAAAAATCACATACTGGTAATGAAAATCCAGAAAATGAGGGACCAAAACATATGAGTCTGTGTAATAATGTTGAATTAGACAGAACTTAAAATCTTGGTCTCTTTGAATTATTCTTGTTTACAGAGTTGTGACCCTTACATGGAGTAGGCTTAGTAGGCAATCTGCAGTAGCAGTTAAGAACATATTTTCGTGTTTCTGTAATCGGACTTCCTGGCTCAATCTATTCTTCTCAAAAAATCTATTTCCTAGCCATGTGCGTCCGACCCAGTTTATGCACTTGTCAGGAATCTATCAAGCCCAAATGTCCAGGGAGCCCCACTTGCTTAAAGGAGAGCAATTGCTATGACTCCACGGTGACTCTTTTTGTAACACTGGTTATCTCTGCTTCCCAGAAAGGAAGGTTGGTCTTTGGCAGGGTGCCGGGTAAGAGCCCAGCAGCTCCAGTATCCAGGTGAGAGCTGATAAGCTCTCCTGTGTGAAGCACCAAGTGAAGGACACGGGGGCCTATGTGAAGCAGCATGACAGGAAATGAGGGATCTGGCATCCCCAGAATCTGCAAATTGACACACCCAGACAACAAAGGAGTTATATCCTGTGGGCTGACTGGAATCAACCAGAGAAGGGAAGACAAGAAGAAACCAACAGATCAATTTCCTTCTTTTCTTCCCCTCTGAGACATGGTGGATCCATGAGTTTTGTCTGAACGCTGTCCAGCATGACTGAGTAGTTGGCTGTGTTGTCGTCTAAAAGTCTTGTTTTTTTTTTGTTTTTTTTTTTTAGCATTTTCTTGGTTTTTAGAGAACCCAACTAACCTACTATATAGTCTTAGGCAAAACACTTAACCTTTCTGGGTCTTTGTTTATCGACCTATATAATAAGAGATAAAAGTACAACCTATATCATAGAGTTTAGGGGATAATACATGTAAAGCAGTAGAAGCCTTTACAGGTCATAACAAGTAGATTAATAACAAAAATTAATATTGGCTATTTTTATTGCTTGTGTCATATGAATATGGCAAATGTCTTAACTAAAACCATGGTATGATACTAATCGATCAAACTGGGTTTCCTCAAGATTGATCTCATAGTTCTCCTATGACTATGGTTTTCAAATTGGTTTAGTTCCTCATGGTCTTCACAATAACGTACAAACTCTTTGGTGTGACACTAATTTCAGTCTGGTGACAATTAATTCTTCAGTTTCAAATCACTGGCCTTCTTCACTGACAATGAGTTATCCCTCATTCCCAGATGCACCATGATGATTATAGTAATAATAATAATTATAACTAATATTTATTGAGTATTTCTTATAAGACAAGCAAAACACCTTCTAAACACTGAATGTGTGATCTTTTCGGTTCAAAACCCGGGCAGGGCCTTTAGACTGAGTAAATGACAAAGTCTTCACAAGGCCCCTAAAGTGCTAGGTGAACCAAACACCCTCTGACCCCTCTCCACCAATTTCCTCTCGCTTATTCTATCTCAGAAACCCTGGTCCATTTGCCACTCCTGAGACACTACCTCAGGCAGCATCTGGGCTCTAGGTGACCTTTGTGTTGGTTGTTCTTTCTGATGAGATAAACATACAGCCAACCTTTCACCACCTCCAAATCTTCACTGTAATCTTCCCCTCTCAATGAGGTTCTCGCAAACCACTCTTTCCCCACTGCCCCATGCTGCTGATTCTGATACTGGGCTCTCCTTTCCTTTTTTCAGACGTCCTCATTTTCTTCTAGCATTTCATACAACTGACTTATTTACAATCTTACTGTTTACTGTCTGTCTTCCTCGGGCAGACTGTAAGCTTCACAAAATAAGAAGTGTTGTTTTGTTTAATGAGGTATCTCAAATGCCTCAATCAATACTGTCACCTAGAAGGTGCCCAATAGGATACACTGAATGAAATAATGCATTAATCCTCACACCCCTATAAAGTAATTGACTACTATCTCTACTTCACAGAAATAAAAACTGACAGAAAGATTCTGTAAGTAGCCCCTCGTGGCACAGCTCACCTATAGTGGAGCCAGATGTCCAAACCTGGGGGTTGCGTTCTTAACTTTAACACTAGACTGCATTCTACTTATTATTACATATGTATACTACTACTTCACATACCATAGTACATATATATGGCATGTTTTTTTCATGTTTTGCCACATTTGCATGTCTGATTCTTTCACTAGATTTTCACTCCTCAAAAGCAGGTTACCATGTCATGGTACCACTACAGAACTCAGGGCAGTGATGTGCTAGGTACTGGAGGGCAACATTCAATGCTTATCGAATTTAAGAGCACATTACAGGGGTGCCTGGGTGGCTCAGTTGGTTGAGAGACTGCCTTCGGCTCAGGTCATGATCCTGGAGACCCGGGATCGAGTCCCATACCCGGCTCCCTGCTCAGCAGGAAGCCTGCTTCTCCCTCTCTCACTCCCCCTGCTGTGTTCCTTCTCTGGCTGTGTTTCTCTCTGTCAAATAAATAAAATCTTTTTTTAAAAAAAGAGCACATTACAGCTTTGGAAACATGATAAAATAGAAGGAAAATTGGATTTACAACAAATTAGGCATGAGTCAAAATCATATTATGGATGTTTACTAGTTATACACTATTCAAAATATCAACCTTTCTTGGACTTGCCTTCCTCTTCTATAGAATGGGATTGAGAATAATTCCTATGAAGATCTATACACACAAGATATGGTTAGTTCATTATGTTTATTTTCATGTCATGTAATTAGAATGCATTTTGCTCCATTTGTCCCTAGGTTCTAAAGCAGGAGCTGGGAAACGTTTTTTGGTAAATGTCCAGACAGTAAATATTTTAGGCTTTGGGGGCCCTATGTTGTAACTATTTAACTCTAAGTTGTAGCGTAAAGTAGCCATTGACAATAGGTAAATGAATGGGTATGGTTGTGTTGCAATAATACTTTTACAAAAATGGCACAAGCTGGAATTGGCCCATGGGCCATCATTTGCTAGCCCCTGTTCTAAAGCATGACACTAGAGGTCTTTAGGTCTTATCTGAAAAACATTCTAATTTTTCTGCTTTATGATATATTCCCGATTGAGTTATTATTAAAAACACTAAGAATAAAAAAGGAGTGATCATAATCATATTTATATTTTGTGTGTTCAAAATGTACATCCATTTCAGCTTTTATGTGTCACACACTGAATAGCTTTTAAAATGCTGACTATTGGGGCGCCTGGGTGGCTCAGTTGGTTGAACGACTGCCTTCGGCTCAGGTCATGATTCCGGAGACCCGGGATCGAGTCCCGCATCAGGCTCTCTGCTGGGCGGGAAGCCTGCTTCTCCCTCTCTCACTCCCCGTGCTTGTGTTCCCCCTCTGGCTGTGTTTCTCTCTGTCAAATAAATAAAATCTTTAAAAAAATAAAATAAAATGCTGACTATTATAAAATAGAAGGTTCATACCTAGTCCTTGTAAGTCAGTCTCAAGTGAGCAAGATACTGGCTTCTGGAAGAACCCAATCATCCTGCCCTCCTGCTTTTGTTCCTACATGCTTTCACTTCCCTACCTGTCTTGACCATGCCCTGGGTTTGGAGCCTGTTTCTGATACTTATTCTATCTTCACCCACTCAAAGCCATTCTTCCCAGCATATTATACTGATCTTGGCTCCATTCTTTCTCTAGTCTTTGGGTCCAGGACATCCCAAGGTCTTTTTTTTTTTTTTTTTTTTTTTTTTTTTTTTTTTTTTTTTTTTTTTATAAATATCTGCACCCTTGACAGTATATTGTGTCATTTAGCAAACTGGGAATCATCATTCCAGGGGCTGAAAATACCCTCATTGATCTTCATTCCTGTAAGAGTAATTGGACTTATTAGCCCTGCCTATAAGACCATATGGGATTTGAATGTAAATATATTCTCAAAATTTAGCATAGTACATTATTTCAAAATTCCAAAGTAAATAGCCATGCCCCTTCACATACCTTGTTATTTCATATTTCTCTGCCTTTATGCATATTGTTCCTAACTCTTGGGATGTCCTTCCCTTCTTTTAATGTTTTGCAAAATTCTACTAATCCTTAAAACCTGGCATAGGGGTCATCCTTCCCTGACTTTCCCCATAAAAATCCCTCTCTCAATCATACCACCTCTTTACCTTGCACACATATCTATCAGTGCATTTTGTAATTTTTACAGCAATATGCCTATGTACATTCACTTTCCCATTCACTAAATCCCTAGATTCAGTTCACTGAAGGCAAGGAGACTATTTATCCAGGTCTGCAACCCGAAAGATTTGATATACAATTGGAAAATAGCCAGACCTCAGACTAATAACCTCTGTAGCAACTAGCTGAGGAAGCCAAACCACAGCCTTGACAGCAATGGGATCAAAACAGTTAGGATTTGGTCAATGACTGCCAACTTCCCTTATCTTTACTTCTGCCTCAAGCCAACTAGGAAAAGCCAAATATCACCCCCCCCCCAATTAATCACATAGGATACTCTGCTTCAGGTTGGCCTACCTCTAGACTTCCCCTGTCAACAACCTCCAATCAGAGAAGACCTGAAGCCTATTTTTTTTTTCACGATACAGTTTTTCACTACAAAATTTCCCCACTCCTTTGCCTGCCTTTCAGTTTCTGCCAAACACAATATGGTGGCTGACATGAAGGAAAGCAAGACACAAGCAGTGTAAGGAAGAGAGTTGGGAGAATGGCCTAAACTCAACGCCTCTGACAGACACCCTGAATGTATAGCTATATATGTAACAATTTCTTCTCGGGGGTGAGGAGAGTAAAAACTGGCAGAGCAACACCTTCACATTGGACCAACAAAAGGTAAATCACATTGAGGTGGGTAGGAAAGACTGAAACACAATGTTGCTATAAACCGCCCTTGGTGTGACCACCTACAATCAGGAGGGAACTCAAAAACCCAGAGATTCTCCATGAGGAGCAAAGTGTTAGTATACCACTTTAGGCACCTTTGATTTTTAAGACTAACACCTGAGACACAAGTCCTGAAAATATCTGGCTTTGAAGACCAACAGGGCTTCTGCCTATAAGACCTGCAGGGATGTGGCAAATTGCATAAAGGCTCTTAAATGGCCTATGTGCAGACTCATCTACTCTAGACCCCAAAGCAGAGGTAGCTTTGAAAAGCACTCAGGCATTTTGTTAATGAGACTTGTTTCCTAATTTAAAATTTTAGGCAGAGGGACAAAGGCCTGTTTAGGGGTACTCTTTGGGGTCAGAGGCAGTAGGTACAATCTAACTGTTCTCCTTATGCCTTGCTAAAGCCAGCAGGTACCATCTTGTTTTCTTCTTTCCCATGGGTACCATCTCACACACTCTCCCTCTGCTTTACTATAGCTGGTGGGCACCATCTCCCACACCCACTTCTTTACTTTCTCTTGGTATTTCTTTTTCCTTCTTCTTTTTCTTTTTCCCTCTTTTTCTTACACTCTTTTCCTTCTTTTCTTTAGCAGGTGCTATCTTTGAACCACCCCAACTTCACTTTGTCTCATTATAACCAGTGAGTGGTATTTTTTGATCTCTCTCCCTCTATTAGGTTCCACAACACCAGTATTTCCTAGAGGGAAGCATCTATATATATCTGGTCTCCGGGCTTTATGTCTGATGACCTGGGTTTTGTTGCTGCCACCCAGGAGATGCCCTTTGCTCACCTGTCTCTGGAGGTGAAGGAGACTTTCATTCTTTGTTCCTACATGACTGTAAGGAGTGGAAAGATAGTTCTTGCTATCTTTGCATGGATAGCAAACTGAAACAAAATCCCAATTCTTCTTGGACACAAAAGCCTATTTGCTTGTCCAAGAATTTTGGCCTGAAGTGCAGGCTTCTGGTTTGGCATACTTAAAGGGGTCTATAGAGGTAATCTCAGGGAATGGAGGCCACTGGACAGATACAATGCTTCTTCTCTCGTCAGGCCTTACTCCAGATCACCAGTGTGTTTCAGAAAGCAGCTTATACCCTTGTCTGGTACTGATTTTTGTGACTAACGCCAGAGGACACCTCTATATCACCAGGCTGTGGTGACCAGTAGAGCTTGTACTCTGGAGTCCCACAAGAATGTTAAGTAACACAGGAAATGTTCTTAAATAGCTACCACCCCCAGGTGAAGAATGAAGCAACAGACCCAGGTGGTCAATTTTTCTGTACAAGAGGACTATTACCTTATCATCATAGCTAGAGCCTAAGGGGCAAACTTCTAATTAGACACACATTAAGAGCTGACTGTAAAACCTTTCTCAAGACCTTAGAGGGAAGGTACTCTCCATGCGCCCTCCCTTTGCCAGGCTCCATAGCACCAGCAACTATCAGACAAGAGTTCTTATAAATGTGAGACAACACAGTTTCTATGTCTGGTGCACTGGTTTTAACAGCTGCTGCTCAGGGCATGTCCTTTGATCACCTGGCTCTGGTGGCCAGAAGGACTTGTGCCCACGGGTCCCACAGAACTATAACAATTAGAGAAAAAAAAATATTGGGAGAATACCATCCTCAGGGCACTGCACAGAGAGCAGACTGAAAGGAGCCTACTTGTTAGTCTTGGAGGTTCAGCTTTGGAATAGGTTGCCAGTTTGGCACACATCTAGAGACTACAGAGGTGCTCTTAGGAAATGCAGGCCAGGGAACACCATCTTTGTAGTCTTCCTCTGCCACATGATAGTTCACTAGAATTCCCTAGAAAGAAGCCTGTATACTCATCTAGAGCCCCATTTTTGGCAAGTGCTGTTCAGAGGACATTTCCAGATTGCCTGATTCCGGGGTCCAATAGTGCTTAACTTAAATTTTCCATAGGATTATATGTAATTGTATTTTTAAAAGCTGTTATCTAAAGTTCTGGTTTCTCATAAGCTTGAAGCTAAGTGCTGACATCCTCCCCCTTGGGATACTGACTGATCTTGGCACACCCTCATTTAATGGGAGCTATTAAAAATAAAATAAGCCAATTAACAACAAAATCAAAGAAACACACTGACAATAATACAATAATAGGAGGAGACTTTAATACCCACCTCACTTAAATGGACAGATGATCTAAGCAAAATATGAACAAGGAAATAGGGCTTTCAATGACACACTGGACCAGATGAACATCACAGATACATTAAACACTCCAGCTCAAAGCAACAGACTACACATTCTTCTCTATTCACGTGGAACATTCTCCAAAAGAGATCACATCCCGGGTCACAAATCAGGTCTCAACTGGTACCAAAAGACAGGGATCCTTTCCTGCATATTTTCAGGCTGCGTGATTTGAAACTAAAACTCCATCACACACAAAAAAAAGTTGGAAAGAACTCAAATGCATGGAGGCTAAAGAGCACCCTACTAAAGAATGAATGGGTCAACCAGGAGATTAAAGAGGAATTTTTTAAAAATCATGGAAACAATTGAAAATGAGAACACAACTGTTCAAAATCTTTGGGACACAGCACAGGCAGTCCTATGAAAAAAGTAAATAGCAACACAAGCCTTTCTCAAGAAACAAGAAAGGTCTCATGCACACAGCCTAACCCTACACCTAAGAGGTGGAGAAAGAGCAGCAAATACAGCCTAAATCCAGCAGGAAAATAGAAATAATAAATACCAGAGCAAATATCAGTGAAATAGAAACCAAAAGAACAGTAGAACAGATCAACAAAACTAGGAGCTGGTTCTTTGAAAGAATTAATAAGATTGATAAAACCCTGGCCAAACTTATCAAAAAGAAAAGAGAAAGACCCAAATTATAAAATCCTGAATGAAAGAGGAGAGATCACAACCAAAACCAAAGAAATAAAAACAATTATAAGAACATATTAGGAATAATTATATGCCAACAAACAAGACAATCTGTAAGAAATGGATGCATTCCTAGAGATATATGAACTACCAAAACTGAAACAGGAAGAAATAGAGGACCTGAACAGACCCATAACCAGTAAAGAAATTGAAGAAGTCACCAAAAATACCCAAACAAACAAGCCATCAGGACCAGATGGCTTCCCAGGGCAATTCTACCAAGCATTTAAAGAAGACTTAAAACTGAAATTTTTTCAAAAAATAGAAATGAAAACATCCAAACTCATTTTGTGAGGCCAGCATCACCTTGATCCCCAAACCAGACAAAGATCCAATCGAAAAGGAGAATTATAGACCAATATCCTTGATGAACACAGATGCAAAAATTCTCACCAAAATACTAGCAATAGGATCCAACATTAAAGGTTTATTCAACACGACCAAGTGGGATTTATTCTTGGGCTACAAGGTTGGTTCAGCATCCACTGACCAATCAATGTGATACAGTGCATTAATAAAAGAAAGAACAAGAATCATATGATACTCTAAAAAGATGCAGAAAAAAGCATTTGACAAAGTACAACACTCTTTCTTGATTAAAACTCTTCAGAGTATAGAGATAGAGGGTTCATACCTTAATATCATAAAAGCCATCTATGAAAAATCAACAGCAATTATCATTCTCAATTGGGAAAAAAAATGAGAGCTTTTCCTCTAAGGTCAGAAACAAGGCAGGGCTGTCCACTATCACCACTGCTATTCAGCATAATACTAGAAGTTCTAGCCTCAGCAATCAGAGAACAAAAAGAAATAAAAGGCATCTGAATTGGCAAAGAAGAAGTCAAACTCTCACTCTTTGCATATGATACGATACTTTATGGGGAAAACCCAAAACACTCCATTCCAAAACTGCAAGAGCTCATTTAGGAATTCAGTAAAGTGTCAGGACATAAAATCAATGCACAGGAATCACTTGCATTTCTATATACCAACAACAAAATAGAAAAAAGAGAAATTAAGGAGTCAATCCCACTTACAATTGCACCCCAAACCACAAGATACCTAGGAACAAATCTAACCAAAGAGGCAAAGAATCTGTACTCAGAAAACTATAGAATACTCATGAAAGAAATGAAAGACACAAAGAAATGGAAAAACATCCGATGCCCATGGACTGGAAGAAGAAATAATGTGAAAATGTCTATGCTACCTAAAGCAATCTACACATTTAATGTAATCCCCATTAAAATTCCAACAACTTTTTCACAGAACTGGAACAAATAATCTTAAAATTTGTATGGAACCAGAAAAGACCCTGAATAGCCAGAGGAATGTTGAAAAAGAAAACCAAAGCTGGTGGCATAGACTTCAAGCTCCATTACAAAGCTGTAATCATCAAGACAGTATGGCACTGGCACAAAAACAGACACACAGATCAATGGAACAGAACAGAGAGCCCAGAAATGGACCCTCAACTCTATCGTCAACTCATCTTTGACAAAGCAGGAAAGAATGTCCAATTGAAAAAAGACAGTCTTTTCAACAAATGGTGTTGGGGAAATTTGACAGTCACATGCAGAAGAACAAAACAGAACCATTTCCTTATACCACACACAAAAATACACTCAAAATGGATGAAAGATGTAAATGTGAGACAGGAATCCATCAAAATCCTTGGGGGAAACACAGGCAGCAACCTCTTCAACCTCAGCTGCAGCAACTTCTTTCAAGACATGTCTCCAAAGGCAAGGGAAGCAAGGACAAAAATGAACTATCGGGACTTCATTAAGTTCAAAAGTTTTTTCACAGCAAAGGAAATAGTCAACAAAACCACAAGACAACTGACAGAATGGGAGAAGATATTTGCAAATGACATATCAGATAAAGAGCTAATATCAAAAACCTATAAAATCTTATCAAAGTCAACACCCAAAGAACAAATAATCCAATCAAGAAGTGGGAGAAGACATGAACAAGCATTTCTGTAAAGAAGACATCCAAATGGCCAACAGACATATAAAAAAATGCTCAACATCACTCAGCATCAGGGAAATACAAATGAAAACCACAGTGAGATACAACCTCACACCAGTCAGAATGGCAAAGATTAACCAGTCAGGAAATGACAGGTATTGGCAAGGATGTGGAGAAAGGGGCACCCTCCTACATTGCTGGTGGGAATGCAAACTGGTGCAGCCACTCTGAAAAACAGTATGGAGGTTCCTGAAAAAGTTGAAAACAGAGCTATCCTATGACCCAGCAATTGCACTAATGGTTGTTTATCCCCAAGATACAAATGTAGTGATCTGAAGGGGCATATGCATCCCAATGCTTACAGTAGCAATGTCCACAATAGCCAAACTATGGAAAGAGCCTAGATGTCCATTGACAGATGAATGGATAAAGAAGATGTGGGGTATATATATATATATATATATATATATATATATATATATATATCAATAATATATAACAATATTGTGCAGCCATTCAAAAAATGAAATCTTGCTGTTTGCAATGACATGGATAGAACTAGAGGGTATTATACTAAGCAAAATACGTCAATCAGAAAAAAGACAATTATCATATGACCTTGTTGATATGAGGAATCTGAAAACAAGACAGAGGATCATAGGAGAAGAGAGGAAAAAATGAAATGGTGTGAAACCAGAGAGGGAGACAAATCAAGAGACTCTTAATCACAAGAAACAAACTGAGGGATGCTGGAGTGGAAGGGGATGGGAGGGAGGTGTGGCTGGATGATAGACATTGGAGAGGGTATGCACCATGATGAGTACTGTGAATTGTGTAAGACTGAGGAATCTGAGACCTGTACCCCTAAAACAAATAATACAGTCTATGCTAATAAAAAAAAAATAAAAAAGGAAAGGCATAAATGCCTAAAACTATACAATCCCCAACAGTGAATCATAAAGAAGTAGAAAACATAAACAGATCAATTACTAGTAAGGAGATTAAATTAACAATTGAAAAATCCCTATAAACAAAAGTCCAGCACCAGATGGTTTCATTGGTAAATTCTACCAAACATTCAAATAAGAATTAACATTAATCATTCTTTAACTCCTCCATCAAGTAGAAAAGGAGGAAATGCTTCCAAATTTATTTTACAAGGCCAGAATTACCCTGATACCGAAACCAGAGAACACCACACACACACAAAATAGTGACAGCCCAATATTCCTGATTAACAGATGCAAAAACACTCAAAAGAATATTATCAAACTGATTCAACAATACATTAAAAGGGTCACACATAATGATCAAGTGGGATTTATTCCAAGGAAGGATGTATAGCTAAACATCTGCAAATCAATCAATGTGGCATATTACATGAACAATGAAGGAAAAAAAAACATGATCATCTCATTAGATGCATTTATGGGGCAACATCAGTTTATGGTAAAAAACTCTGAACATATATAAGGGCAATGTATCTCAACATAATAAAAGCTATATATGACAAGATCACAGCTAGCATTATGCTCAACAATAACAAGCTGAGAGCATTGTCCCCTAAGATCAGGAAGAAGAAAAGCATCACCCATTCTTCTCAATTTTATTCAACATAGTACTGGAAGTCCTAGACAGAGCAATTAAGCAAGAAATAGAAATAAAAGGCAACCAAACTAGAAAGGA
This sequence comes from Spilogale gracilis, assembly GCA_004023965.1. Classification (NCBI taxonomy): domain Eukaryota; kingdom Metazoa; phylum Chordata; class Mammalia; order Carnivora; family Mephitidae; genus Spilogale; species Spilogale gracilis. The sequence goes on from PITA01001572.1 coordinate 152,052, forward strand.
AGTATTAAAGCTGTTACTATTTGCAGATGTCATGATATTACATACAGAAAACCCCAAGCATTCCATCAAAAAACTGTTAGAACTAATAAATGAAGTCAGTAAATTTGCAGAGCCAAAAATCAAAATACAGAAATTTGTTGTTTCTATACACTAATAAGAACTAGCAGAAACAGAAAATAAGAAACAATCTCATTTACAATTGAATCAAAAAGAATAAAGTATTTAAGAATAAATTTAACCAAGGAACTGAAAAACCTATAAAATGAAAACCATAAGACATGAAGTAAGTTGAAGATGACATAAATAAATGGGAAGATATCCTATGTTCATGAATTGTAATAGTATTATTAAAATGTCCATATTACTTAAAGTCATCTACAGATTCATTGCAATCCCTACTAAAATTCCAATGGCATTTTTCAACAGAACAAGAATAAACAATTCTAGAATGTGTGTAAAACCTCAACAGACATCAAATAGCAGTAGTAATATTGAAAAAGAACAACAAAATTAAAGATACCACACTGATTTCAAACTATGTTACATATGTACAGTAGTCAAAACAGTATGGTACTGGCATAAAAATAGACACAAAGAGCAGTGAAACATTAATAGAGAACCCAGAAACAAACCTACACACATGGCTAATTAATTTACAACAACAAAGCTGAGAATATACAATAGAGAAAGGACAGTATCTTCAGTGAACAGTGTTGGGAAAACTGGACAGCTACATGCAAGTGAATGAAACTAGACCACTAATTTATACCATACATAAAAGTATTCAAAATAGATTATAGATATGAATGTAAGACATGAAAACACACAACTCTTAGAAGAAAGCTAAGTAGTAAGTTCTACGACATTGGTCTTGGCAATGATTTTTTTGGATTTGACACCAAAAGTAAAGGCAACAAAAGCACAAATAAGTAAGTGGGGCTACACTGAATTAAAAAGCTGTTCACAGCAAAGAAAACTATCAACCAAATGTAAGAGCAACATACTGAATGCAAGAAAATATTTTCAAATTATATATCTGATAATGGCTTCATATCCAAAATGTTGAAAGAACATAAGATAGAAAAAAAAATCCAATCATAAAACAAGGCAAAGCAGTTGAATAGACTTTTTTTTTTCCCCAAAGAAGACATACGGATGAACAACAGGTACATGAAACATTGTTCAACATCACTAATCATCAGGGATATGCAAATCAAAAGTACATTAAGACACCACCCTCACATGTGTTAAAATGGCTTTTATCAAAAAGAAAAGAAATAATAAGTTTTGTTGAGGGTGGGAAAAAACAGAACACTTGTGCATGGTTGGTGAAAAGGTAAATTAGTGTAGCCACTATGAAAAACAGTATAGAATTTCCTCAAAAAATTAAAAATACAACTACCATATGATCCAGTACTTCGAGTTCTTTTTTTTTTTTAAGATTATTTATTTATTTATTTGTTAGAGAGAGAAGAGTGAGGGAACATAAGTAGGAGGAGTGGGAAAGGGAGAAGCAGGCTTCCTGCTGAGCAAGGAGCCCAATGTGGGACTTGATCCTAGGACATGACCTAAGCCGAAGGAAGACGCTTAACTGACTGCACCACCTGGGCATCCCAACTTCTGGGTATTTATCTATAGAAAACAAATGTATAAACTCAAAGGATATGCACCCCCATGTTCTTTGTGGCATTACTTACAATAGCCAAGATATGGAAAAAACCTGTGTCCATAAACACATAAATACATAAAGAAACTATGGTATGCACAGACACACATACATACACAATGGAATATTATTTAGCCTTAAAAAAGAATGCAATCTTACTATTTGCAAGAACACAGATATAACATTGGGTCATTACGCTAAGTGAAATAAATGAGAAAGAGAAAGACAAATACTGTATGATCTCATTTATATGTGGAACCTATAAACAAACCAATGAGGCAATAAGAAAAAACAAAGTCATAAATACTAAATAAGAACAGATGGGTAGTTGCCAGAGACAGTTGTAAGGGGTGGATAAAAGGGGTGAAAGGAGTCAGAAGGTACAAACTTCCAGTTATAGAATAGGTAAATCATGATGATATAATGTACAGCATGCTGACTATAGTTAACAATATTGTATTGTATATGAGAAAGTAACTAAGAATAAATTTTAAAAGTTCTCATCACAAGAAAAAAATTCTGCAATTATGAGGTGATAGACATTGACTTATTGTGATGATATACAATACATACAAATATGGAATCATTATGTTGTAAATTTGAAACTAATATAGTGTTTTACATCAATTATACCTATTTAAAAGAAGAATAACTAGTACCAGTGGTTATTAGCACTAGTATTAGTAGTAGCAGCTGAAGAAGAAGGAGGGGGAAGAGTGGGAGGAAAAGGAGTAGGAGAAGGACAAGGAAGACAACAAAGAAGAGGAAGAAGAAGAAATAAAAATCAGGAAGTTTACTGGATAAGTCCTAAAGTAAAGATGCCTGTGTTTATGTTACTGTCACCTGCCCTTCTGAATGAATTAACTTATATCAAAGGCTTAGGCATACTCCATGTTTGTTTGTTTGTTTGTTTTAATAAAACAAATAATAGATTAAACCCTCAAGCATGGAAAGGATATGCAAATATATGTTCAGACTTATCTGGCTCCCTTTCCCTTGCAAAACAAAGCAATTCTACTTTAAGTTCTCTGTAATATGTTTTATAAGACAATACCAAGGAAGCTTAATCTATTTTACACATGGAAGGGCAACAGAGAAGACTTACCATGGCATGAGGGATGAGGTGTGCTTCCAGGAGCATTAGACCCAGCCATTAGTGCACACCAGCACACTTCTGATACCTGAAATTAATTCCATAGCTGTGGGAAAGCTTAGTCATGCAGACTGCACTTCCTGCTGAAAGCAAGACCAACAAACTCAATACACGTGCAGGAGGCTGCCTTTGAAGTTTAAGCACTATTCTCTCTATCTGCCAAAACAATGTCATAGCATTGTTTCTCTCATTTATTGCCTTAAAGAACCTTAATATTTTTCCTCATTTCTAGGGTTTCATTAGATATCAATTATATCTATTTTGACAATATAGCATATTACTTTAGGGAATGAGCTGTGGAGCCAGAAACCTGAGTTCAAATCATAATTCTTACACATAGAATAAAGGGCAAGTTACCTAACCTAGAAAGTCTTCAGATTCTTCATCTGTATGATGATATATTAACATCAATCTCTTGAGAATTTTTTGAGGATACAGTTAGATAATGTGTGAAAAATATTTAGTGTGGAGAGGAGAGAGAGGAAAATAGTGAAATAGTAGGATCCTGAGCTTACCTTTTCCTATGGTCACAACATATCAACTAGCATATGTAATTCAACTTGACTTTGAAAATTACGTGAGCATGGTAGAGCAGATGTTCCATAGCCAAAAACTAAGAGGTCACATTGAAAAAAGAAGGAAAGGAAGAGACACAGTAAGGACCCAAACCCCTCAATACGGCAACAAGCCACAAGCAGGAGAGATTATCATAGGCAGAGAGATCCTTCATGAAAAGCAAGGGGACAAATCCTCCAATTAGGCACTCCCAGCTCAGCGGACCTGCACTGGTAATATAAGCCCTCATAATGTCTGGCTTTGAACTTTAGCAGGACTTGACTCTAGAAAAGCCCAAAGGTCATAGGAAACAGAGTCTCTACTCTTACAGGGCAAACATGTTATATTACTTGGCCTAAAACCCAGCATAGAAGCAGTAATTAGGAAAGCACCTAAGTTATACTTAGAGGGAGATTTATTTACTACACTTAGAATGTGTGCCAGAGGTACAGGGATCTATATAAGCTTTCTCTGGGATTGGAGGTGCTGGCAGGCAGCACTTTTCTTGTCTTCCTTCAGCCTAGCTAGCCTGAAGCTTGAGTGCACCAGTTCTTACACTCTACATCCACCTTGCTAGCACTGCTTGCATTTTCTGAGCATTCCCCTGTGGCCCTGCCTCCACTCAACTTGCCTGCTCCAGCAGGCACCTCGCCAAAGTAGGTCCTGCCCCAGCATACCAACTGGGCAGCTTTAGTTGGGACTGGGTTCCCCCCAGAATGACTACTTACCCATCATAGTCAGCAGGCAGCCCAAACAAAGTCAGCGCCCCTCCCAAAGGATTCCTGTCCTATGGGGTGGGGTGGGGTGGGGGGGGCAGTATTTCCACTCACCAGGACACAGACAATAGCTAGCTACAGCCTGGCCTCTTACTCAGTTATACTGGAAACAAGCCTCACCCACAAATACACCCACAATGACAGAACCAGGATCTCTCAGCCAGTTGTACCAGGGGCAATCCCTGCCTACCAACCTGCTGGCAATAGGTGCAGTAAATCCTTGCTGATAGCCAGGCAGAGGGACAACCCTTTCCTTCAGCCTGCTTGCAGCAGTAGCAACCCCACGACAGTAGGGCGGATCCCACTGCCCACCCAGAAGACACCTCTAGAGCATTAAGTTCTGGTCACCCGGTAGGATTGTGCTACTGGGCACCACAGGCTATCTTTTTACCTGAGGCCATTACTTTCAACATTAGGAGCCACTGATGATCGATAAATGGTTAAAAAAAAAAAAAAAAGACACAGTGAGTCAGACAAAATGAGGAGACAAAGGAATACAATCTAAACAAAAGAAGAGGACAACCCCCAGAATAAGAGCTAAATGCAATGAAGAAAAACAATCCACCTGCTAAAAATTTTAAAATAATGGCCATAAGGATATTAACAAGCTTGAGAGAAGAGTGAATTAATTCAGTAAAAATTTTAACAAAGCGATAGAAAATATAAAAAAGGAACAAGTCAGAGCTAAAAAAAAAAATACAATACAATAACAGAAATGAAAAATACACCAGAGGGCATCAATAGAGGATTAGAGGATGCAGAACAAATCAGCAAGATCAGAAGATAGTGCAATAGAAAGCACCAAAACTGTATAGGAAAATTAACACTATTACTAATAATAATGAGGTAGGTTAAGAGACATCTTTGATAATATCAAATGTAATAACACTTCCATTATAGGGGGTCCCAAAGAGAAGAACAGAGGAAAGGGCAGAAAACTAATTTGAAGATAATAGTTGAATATTATCCCAATCTGGGCAACAAAACAGACATCTAGGTCCAGGAAGAACAGAGAACCTCAAAGAAGATGAACCTAAGGAGGGTCAACCTAAGACACACAATAATTAAAATGATAAAAATGAAAGACAGAGAGAAATTTTAAATTGGCAAGAGAAAATCATTTACATATAGAGGAAACCCACTAAGTCTATAACACACACACACACACACACACACACACACACACACACTCAACAGAACGTCTGTAGGCCAAGGGCAGTGGCATGATATATTTAAAGATGTTGAAAGGTAAGCAAAACAAACAAAGACAAAAAAACTACCAGGTATATCTGACTTGGCAAGGCTATAATTCAGAATTGAAGGATAAAAGAAATTTCCAGACAAAGAAGAGTGAAAGGAGTTTACCACCACTTACCCAGCGTTACAAGAAATATTATGGGGATTTTGTTAAGCAGAAAAGACAAGACCATAATTAGAAAGGGATTATGAAAGAAAAATTTCACTGATAAAAGAAAACATGTAGTAAAGACAGTAGATCAATGACTTATAAAGTTATATAAAAGTTAAAAGACAAAAGAAGTAAAATCAACTATATATAAAACATTAGTGAAGGGATGCACAAAATAAAAAGATGTAAAACATACTAAAATATGTATAAAATGTAGAAAGTAAAAGTGTATTGTTTTTAGAACATGTTCAAATTAAGTGACCATCAAGTTAATGTAGACTGTGACACACATAGGATGTTATATGAGCCTCATGGTAACCATAGATCTAAAACCTGTAACAGAAAACATAATAAAGAGAAATAAATGTAACAATAACACTAAAGAAAGTCATCAAATCTCACGGAAAGAGAGAAGAAGGGAATAAATATAAACTAAAAAACAACCAGAAAACAATTAACAAAATGACAGTAAGTACATAATTATAAATGATTATATTAAATGTAAATGGACTAAATGCTCCAATCAAAAGACATATGATGACTGAGTGGATTACAAAAGAGAAAAAAAAAAAGACCCAACTATATGCTGCCTCAAGGAAACTCACTCCAGATTAAAAGATAAACACAGAATGAAAGTGAAGGAACGGAACAAGATAGTCCATGTAAGTGGAAGCTCAATGGAAAGCTAGTATACTTATATCAGATAAAATTGACTTTTTTTTTTTCAAAATAGACTTTAAAATAAAGCCTGTACTAGGAGATAAAGAAGGGAAGTGAATAAAAATAAAGGGATTAACCCAACAAGAGGATGTCAAAATTGTAAATATCTATGTCCCAACCTTGGAACACCTAAATATATAAAGCAAACATTAATAGACATAAAGGGAGAAATTGATAGTGACACAGTAATACTAGGGGACTTTAACACCCCAATTACAGCAATGAATAAATCATCCAGACAGAAAATGAATAAGGAACACAGCTTTGAATGACACATTAGATCACATGGACTTCATAGAACATTCCATTCAAAAATAGAATACACATTGTTTTCAAGTGCACATGCAACATTCTCTAGTACAGACTGCATGTTAGGCCACAAAACAAGTCTCTATAAATGTAAGAAGACTGAAATCATATCAAGGAACTTTTCTAAGCAGAAAGATATGAAACTATAAATCAATTATAAAAAAAACAAAGAACACATGGAGGCAAAACAACATGCTACTAAATAACTGAATTAGTCAATGAAAAAAATCAAAGAAAAAATTATCTAGACAGAAATGAAAATGGAAACATAACCCTTCAGAATCAATGGGGCACAAAAGTGGCTCTAAGAAGTTTACAGCAATTCAGACCAACTACAAAAAACAAGAAAATCTCAAATACACAGTCCAACTTTACATGTAAAAGAACTAGGAAAAGAATAACAAACAAATCCCAAAGTTAGTAGAATGAGAAAATAATAATAAAGATCAGAGTGAAAACAAATGAAATAGCGACTAAAAAACAAAAACAAAAACAAAACAAAAAACAATAGAAAAGATAAATGAAATGAAGAGCTGGTCCTTTGAAAATATAAAATTGATAAACACTGAGCTAGATTCATCCTGAGAAAAAGAGGAATGCCCCCCACACACAAACACACACACAAGTCACAAATCAAAGAGAAGTTATAACTGTCACCACAAAAATACAAAAGATTATAAGAGACAACTACTCTATGCCAACAAATTTGACAACGTAAAAGAAATGGATAAATTCCTAGAAATAGTCTTTTGAGATTGAATCAGGAAGACAGAATATCTAAACAGACCAATTATTAGGAATGAAATTCAGTCAGTAATTAAACACAAACAAAAACCTCCCCAAAATAAAAGCTCAGGATGAAATGGCTTCACAGGTGAATATTAACAAATATTTAAAGAAGAGTTAATATCTAATCTTCTCAACCTATTTCAAAACGTAAAGGAAAGGCACATACTTAAACATATTCATTCTATGCGGCCAGCATTACCCTGATACCAAAACCAGACAAGGACCCTTACAAAAAAAGAAAATGATAGGGGTGCCTGGGTGGCTCAGTTGTTAAGTGTCTGCCTTCAGGTCAGGTCATGATACCAGGGTCCTGGGATCGAGCCCCACATCAGGCTCAGTGAGAAAGCCTGCTTCTCTCTCTCCCATTACCTCTCCTTGTGGTCCCCCTCTTGCTGTATCTCTCTCTGTCAAATAAATAAAATTAAAACAAAAAAAGAAAATTATAGATTAGTACCCCTGATGAACAACAAAATATTAGCAAACCAAACTCAAAAATACATTTAAAGGATCGATCACCACAATCGCTTATTCCAGGGAGGGAAGGATGGTTCCATACATGTAAATCAATCAATGCAATACACATTTATGAAATGAATGATAAAATCATATGCTGATGATCAAAATCATCACATGATGATGTTGATAAAATCACATATAATATCATTGCATTAGATGCAGAAAAAAACATTTAATAAAATTCAACGTCTATGCATGATAAAAATTCTCAAAGTGTGTATAAAGGAAAACATATCTCAACATAATAAAGGCCATATATGAAAAAAAGGCAAAGCTAATTTATTAAATGATGAAAAGCTGAGAGCTTTCCCTTGGATATCAAAAACAAGATAAAGATGCCCATTCTCACTACTTTTCTTGAACATAGTATTGAAAGTCCTAAAAAAAGCAATCAGAGAGGAAAAAGAAACAAAAGGCATCTAAATTCACAAGGGAGAAGTAAAATTATCCCTATTTGCAGATGATATGCTATATTATATAGAAAACCTTATACTCTCGCCCAAAAATCATTATAATAAATGCATTATAATAAATGAATTCAATGAAGTTGCAAAATACAAAATCAAAATACAGAAATCTGTTGTATTTTATACACTAAATCAAACTAGCTGAAAGAGAAATTAAGAAAACTACCCTATCTGCAAATGTATCAAAAAGAACAAGATATCCGTGAATAAATTTAACCGAGGTGAAAGAACTGTACTCTAAAAACTACAAGGCATTGATGACACAAATTAAAGATATTAAAAATGCCACTAATAAATGGAAATATATCTCATGTCCATGAATTGGAAGAATAAAATTGTTAAAATGTCCATGCTACCCAAAGCAATCTACAGATTTGATGTAATCCCTATCAAAATACAAACAGTACTTTTCACAGAACTAGAATAAATAATTCTAAAATTATCCAATGGAAACCAAAAGGTCCTAAATAGGTGAAACAATCTTGAAAAAGAACAAAATTAGAGGTATCACAATCTCAGATTTCAAGACACAAAGCTATAGTAATCAAAACAGTATGGCACTGGTGCAAAAATAGATACATAGATCAATAGGACAGAACAGAGAACTCAGAAATAAACCTATACTTATACAATCAATTAAACTATGACAAAGGAGTCAAGAATATATGATGAGGAAATGACAATCTGTTCAATAGTGCTGGGAAAACTAGATAGATACATACAAAAGAATGATACTGGTTTATTTCCTTATACCACATGCAAAAATAAACTCAAAATAGATTAAATACCTGAAACCACAAAGCTCCTAAAGAAGATAAATAGGTCATAAACTCTTGGACATCAACCTTAGCAGTATTTTCTGGATATGTCTTCCTAGTCAAGAAAAACAAAAGCACAATTTTTAAAAGAAATCTGGACATCAAACTAAACAGCTTTTGCACAATGAAAGAAGGCATCAACAATGCAAAAAGGCAATGTACTGAATTGGAGGAGAGATCTGCAAATGATGTATCTGATAAGGATATATATACCAAAATATATAAAGAAGTAATATAACTTAAACCAAAAATCCACAAATAATCTAATAAAAAATGGGCAGAGGATCTGAATAGATATTTTTTTCCAAAGAAAACATAGAAATGACCAATAAACACATGAGAAGATGCTCAGCATCACTAATCATCAGGGAAATACAAATGAAAACCACAATGAGATATCATCCCACATCAGTTAGAATGGCTAGAATCAAAAACAAGGGGCACCTGAGTGGCTCAGTTGGTTAAGTGACTGCCTTTGGCTCAGGTCATGATCCCGGAGACCTGGGATCGAGCCCCACATCGGGCTCCCTGCTCGGCAGGAAGCCTGCTTCTCCCTCTCTCAGTCCCCCTGCTTGTGCTCCCTCTCTGGCTGTGTTTTCCTCTGTCAAATAAATAAAATCTTAAAAAAATGAAAAAAAAATAACAAGTTTTGATGAGAATGTAAAGAAAAGGGAACCGTCATACACTGGTGATGGGGATATAAACTAGTGCAGCTACTGTCGAAAACAATATGGAGGTTCCTCCAAAAAACTGAAAAACAGAAATGCCATATGACCCAGTAATCCCAATTCTGAGTATTTACCAAAAGAAAACAAAAACACTAATTTGAAAAGATACAAACATCTTTATCTTTAGTGCAGCATTATTTTCAGTAGCCAATATATAGAAGCAAACCAAGTATCAATCCATAGATGAATGGATAAAGAAATCACACACACACACACACACACACACACACACACACACACACACAGACACACAATGGGATCTCATTCATCCATAAAAAGGAATACCATCTTGCCATTCACGAAAACACGAATACCTAAAAGATACTATGCAAAGTGAAATAAGTCAGACGGAGAAAGACAAGTATCACATGATTTCACTTATATGTGGGATCTAAAACATGAGTAAACAAAAACAGAAGCAGACTCCTAACTACAGAGAACAAAGTAGTATGTGCCACAGGGAAAATGGGAGGGGAAATAGAAGAAATAGATGAAGGCAATTAGGAGGTATAAGCTTTCAGGTACAAAATAAATAAGTCACAAGGATGAAAAGCACAGCTTAGGGAATAGTCCACAGTACTGTTTTAACTTTGTATGGTGACAGATCGTTAAGTATACTTTGTAGGCATGTATATAATGCATGTAATTGCCAAATCACTGTTGTACACCTGAATTTATTAAAATATTGGATGTCAGATATACTTCAATTAAAAATTATACAAAAATACATACATACATACATACGTACATACATACATACATACATACATACATACATACAAATTGGGCAGAGGAGAGGTAACATGCCCAGAAGAAAATCAGGTGAGTAGGGTGCTATAAAAGCCAGGGCAAGAATGCTTCAAGAAGAAAAGAGTGCTCATCTGCATAAAGCATTTCTGAGAAGTAGTGAGATGAGATCAAGAACACTGGTGACCTTAGATCTTTGTAAGGAGAAGTGAATGAGAGAGAGACAAATACTCCATGATTTCATTTATGAGTTATCTAGAGTATTCAAATCATAGACAGAAAGTACAATGTTTTCAGGGACTGAGAGAAGGGAGAATAGAGAGTTTTCATTTCACCATTGCAGAGTTTCCGTTGGGGAAACCGGAAGGACCTTTGGAGATGGATGATGGTGATGGTTGCACCAACAGTATCAATGTTCTTAACACCACTGAACCGCATACTTAAAAATGGTTAATATGGTAAATATTATACTATATGTATTTTACTACAATAACAAAGTTAAATTGAATGTGGTATTTTATAAATAATAACCATTCTTAATTTATTACTGTATATTCCATTTATGTAGGACGGTAAGTATATGAATAAGAAAATATTATCTAGGTATACATAATATATACTCTAATGCTCATAATATTAGGCTTCTTCAAACTTAGGAGAGATATATCTTAAGCTAATGAATGTGAATTAATCCTGAAGAGTACCTGCACAGCATTTATAATCTATGTAAAGTAGTACCCTGAACTATTACTGGGCATAAGGCAGTATGTTTTAAAACCATGGAGGTATGAAGTGATGTCAGGTCGGCTGGGTTGGCTGCTGGGCTCACCTTATCAGCAAAGTAATAGTTCTACCAGGAACCATACTAGCCAGTTGGGTTTCACCGGTAAATAAGGAAGACATGGACCCTACAACACCCTGCCTAGGCTGAAAGACAAACACTGAACAGGCAACTCCAGGCATAATGAGTTGGCAGTAAAGGAAGTCTGAAGCCCAAAGGAGGGAAGGCTAACACTGCTAGATGGTATCACAAAGGCAGGTCCCAGGCCAGAGGAACAGCACTGGGAAAAGCCCGAGACAGAATCCGCACAGTCTGGGACAATGGCAGAGCTTCCCTAGGGCTGGAGTTTGGAAAAACGGGGGGTTGGTATTGCAGAACAGATGGAATAGACCAGGAAAGGGGAAGGTGTCCAGGTTCTTCAGGGCATTGTGGATTATGTTGTATAGTTTTAAGTTTTGAGAAGGCAACGAATGCTTTTCAACAAAGGTGTGACAGGATCAGATTTGCAGTTTGAAAGGACAGCTGGGTGCTATATGGAAAAAGTGTTTATGGGGAAACCAGTCAGGAAACCAATTACAAAATCCAGATGAGATGTAATGGTGACTCAGATCAGAAGTGTATTGGGAGGGATGGAGAGGAGTGGACAAGTTTCAGAGATAATTAAGGGGCAAAATGAACAAACTTTCGTATTCATTTGACATGGAAAGAGGGTGAGAGGTAGAAAGAGTTGAGGATGAAACTCGGCTGTTAATTTGAGAAATCCCACACTGATGCCAGTTATTCCTTAAACCCAGGGCGGATCTTAGCATTCCTATAACTACAACCCTCCAGTGGCTCCACTTCACTTTGAGGAAAAAGTGCACTTTTTTAGTACACAAGGCAGACCATGATCCAGACCCAACATCAGCTCTCTATTTTGGTTTATTTCACTGATGCTTATTTCCACGTAGTTCTCTAAACAAGCTACACTGTTGTACCTTGTATATCTTCTCATGTTCTTCCTCCTTTACTAAACTTATTTTTTTCCACATATAATTCCTGAAAATTTCAAAAATCTTTTAAATCAGTTATCATGACTATAAAGTCCAGCTTCTGCTAGTTTCTTTCTTTCTTTCTATTCCTTTTTACTTTAAATAAATTTATGTTTATATTTATCACACTCCATTGGAATATTGTGTGTGTTACCGCTGCTGTTTATATATTTTTAACAAAAAAACTTCAATATTTTAATTTTAGCAGATCTATCAATTTATTTATTCCCTGCAGGCTGACATGAAATTAGATGTTAGCATATAGAACACTGAAACTAAAAAATTGTATGATGTTTCCCCTTCTTGTTTAGAGAGCCAGACTTTAAGAATAAATCACAAAAACGGAGATATTTTCTTGCAAAATTCTGAAGTAATCACCTTTAGAAACTGAAAGAAGGAAAAGAAAATAAAGCAAAAATGTATGAAGTGCTGGCCACTACTGTGCTAGATCTCATTACTCAAATTATCCTACTTTATCTTCAGAATGATCCTGTGAGGCTAGTTTCATTAATTCTGTGCAATATTCAATCTCTACCTTTTGGAAACTCTAGGGATAAATTTAGGAACCTTCGCAGTGGTGCTCACAGGAAACTAAAAGGCATTGCTCATTGTTTTCCCTAGTGCAGGCCTCAGATGACTTCTTCCTTGTTTTATATTCTACATTATAGGGAATGACATCATTAAACTGGTACTCCATTTATGCAGCATGAAGGAGGAATCTTGTCAGAGATAAATTAGATTGCTGTTCTGTCACAATAAAGGTCTCATCTTTCATTGTAAAGACTCCAAATTCTTACCAAAGCATCAGGGAAATGCATACCATAATAATGTAAAAAAAAAAAAAAAAAAAAAAAAAAAAAAAAAAAAAAAAAAAAAAAAAAAAGACAAGAAGAAGAATTCATGGGATTCTTTCCATAGTGAGGGGTAACCTGGAGGACAGTGGGAGAAGGAAAGTAAATGGGAACTAAGGTAATCCAGGGAGGGAAAGGACACAACAGAGACTTTGGACACAGAAACAAACTGAGGGACTTGGAGGGAGGGGGGTGGAGGGATGGGAGAGCCTGGTGGTAGGTACTGAGGGCACCTATTGCATGGAGCACTGGGTGTGGGGAATGGGGAATGAATCTTGGAACACTGGAAAAAAAAATGTTAGTAACAATAGAAAAGACATATACGTCTTTGGAACCAGTTCTCAATGACCCTTGCTTGCATAGCAGTGGATTCTCTGGAGAATTATTTACCCATAATGCCTTGCATTTCTGTTTGCTTCTTGGACTTGGGGAAGTAGAACACTATAACCAAAAGTACATGGACATTAGAGTCACTTTCTTTTATTTGCCACTTCTGGAAAATGACCTAATCTCAAGCACCCATTTTTTTTCCCCTTAATCTACAGTAGAGACAACAATACCAATTGGACAGTATGTTGAGAAACTTAAGTGAGTTTAGGAATATAAAACTCTAGCATTATGCATGGTACATAATATTTAAAATTAATAAGTTACATAATATATAATTAATAAATTACTTTTAATTTATTTTATACTCGATGATTTTGGGATACCTGGGTGGCTCAGTCAGTTAAGCATCTACTTGGCTCAGGTCATGACCCCAGGGTCCTGGGATTAAGTTCTGCTTCAGGTTCCTTGCTCAGCCTCTTGAGAAGCACACATATGATAATTTCAAAAAATAATGCATTCAGATATATTAGCTGTGACTACATTGGCTGCTAACCTGTAGCTAGCCTTTCACAGGGATTGCTAGATTTATAGGGAAAGACCATTAGCAATGGAGGCCAGATCAATAGTAAATGAATTCTCATGCTGTGGACAACCTAGCTCAGTTTAATCTAAATGCTAATAAAACATTTTTTTTTTTTTAGTCCTCTTTTTCCCTCTAAGTAAGCTTTTATGGAAAATTAGTAGCCGGAGAACATGACTAAATCAGTTTAGGAGGGAATGCTCGATACTCTTTATTTAGAGAAATTAACAGGGCCAAGGTTAATTGTATGACATTTACACACTTTTTCCATCAAAATGCATGAAAATTCTATACGAAAACATTAAAAGAACATAGTAATTTGTCCTCTAAAGAACAAAAGAAAAACCTGAACAAAAGGAGGGTAGCCTTCAGGCTTTGTGAGAACAGTTAACAGTGACCTGGTAGCCTAGTTGGTTCTTTGAAGTTTTTTACTTTGTAGTTGGTTGCAAAGTGAATTATCTCTATGCCAATGACTTCAAACTTATAATTTCAATCAAACAACCTTCCTTGAGATTCCTGTCTTCTTCAAAACTCCACTTGAGCACCACATAACATTGTTGAAAATACAACTCAGCATCAAACTTTCCACCAATGCGTTTTTCGTCTCTTTTTTATTCAATTACCACCCAGCCATACCCTGTCGTTACCACTCCATTTCCTTCACCCCATATCCCATTAATTCTTCTCTGTGAATATTCTCATGTGGGTCAAACTTCCCTTCAACACTACTGCTGCTATAGGAGTGTGACCCACTCCCTCCCACTTCACTAATGAAGTAGTCTAACTTGCTCTCTCTGACTTCTCAACTCATTCCACTCCATTCTTCACCTTTGAGTCAATGATCTTTCCCAAGAGGAAATGTAAATCTGTTCATATTATCTCCCCTTCACCCTCTCTAGATCCTTCCCAGATATTCAAAAGAGACATTTTTTTAACTTTTCAAAAAGGATACATAATCTTGCCTCTGATAACCTTTCTAACCTCAATCCTCTGCCTTACCATCATATATATGTATATATTATTATATACAGAACTGCTGTATTAACGCTCAAATTCCAGCCTTTTCACACACCGTTTCTCCAGCCTGTAGTACTCTTTGCAACCCCCAAACCACTATCTCGCACTAATATTCCCATTTCAATATAGAGATTACTCTCTGAAGGAAGCCACCTTATCTTGGCTTCCTCAGATGGATTAAAGGCCCTTCTTGTGTAGTTTCATGGAACATGTACTTCTCATAACATGGAATTCATAATAATGTTTTTAGGCCCAATTTTATCTCCACTAGGGTACAAAATCACTGAAAGCAAGGGAATGCATGTTATGCTTACCTCAGGGCCTAGCATGGTATTTGGAGCACAAAATAGTAGGTTAAATATACAAATGCGTATTCAGTCTGATGTCAGTCTCCTACCCCAATAAGAAAATCGAAGTGTTGGGTGCCTGGCTGGCTCAGTGAGTTAAAGCCTCTGCCTTCAGCTCAGGTCATGATCTCAGGGTCCTGGGATCTAGGCCCACACCAGGCTCTCTGCTCAGCAGGAAGCCTGCTTCTTCCTCTCTCTCTGCCTGCCTCTCTGCCTACTTGTGATCTCTCTCTCTGTCAAATAAATAAATAAAATCATTAAAAAATAATTGAAGTGTTCAGAAGAAAATTTCCACCTGCTCCCAAACCATCTTTAAAACCTACATCAATTTGTGTCCTTCAACTCAGCCTTTCCTTGGTTGAGCAGTAGGGCACTCACTCAAGGACACCACCCATGTTTTCTTCCTTCTTTCACCTTTGCCATTTATTTTCCTTGTCTAATAGAACATTCCAAGTTAAGTAAATATGTTGTTATTTCTCTTATTCCAAAACGAGGAAACATAATCCTTATTCCTCTATTTACACTAACTACTCTACTTTCTGACACATTTCTCACTTTTACTTACACAAAATTCTTTGAAGGAGTTGTCTCTACTTGCTATCTCTATTTGCCCTCCCTCTATTTTCTACAGTTTTCATCAGATTTTTATCTCTTGTTACTATCATAGATGGCCTCTATGTTGCTCAAGTCAGTGGATAATTCTTAGTCATTATAGTTTACTTGGCCCAGGAATTGGCATATTGTATAACTCCCTTCTCCTTGAGAAATTTTTATTTCTAGTTTTTCTTTCCACTTTTCCAGGTACTCTTTCTTAGTTCCTTTTTTTTATCTTCTGCATCAACCTGAACTCCAAGAATCTATACTTCTCATGTGTACCCTTCAGACTTCTCCACAAAGTCTGAAAGGTTCTTTGTCAATGACTTCCCCCCTTCTTATTTACAAGCCTAACTTCTTTTCTGAAATCCAGACTTGCATAACTGACTCAATATTCTCAGAAAAATACCTAAAATCTATCCCATTCTGAACACATCCAAACTAGAAGTCCTGTTCTCTATAAAACTTAGTTCATCACCTAAGTCATGCCCATCTCAAGTAAAGGAAATTACATTCCTCCAGGTGCTTAAGCCAAAAACTTTGGGATGATCTTTAAAGAATCAGAACTGCTTTTGACTCTATCTTCAAAATAGATCTAGAACCTTACAACTTCTCACTGTTTCCTGGGCTAGCGTTCTTGGTCAAGTCATCATCATCTCTTACATGGATTATCACATCATATTTTTAGAGGTCTCCCTGCTTCTACCTTTGTTCTGTTACAAAACATTCTCCACACAACTACCAGAATGATAATTTAAAATGTTAACTTAGGGCAGAACACCCCTCCAATAAAAGTTGGAGTTCTTACTAGAACCTTCAAGGCCATAGCACCTAGTCCTTAACTGCTTCTAGCCTCATCACCTTTTACTTTCTCCCTGCCTTACTCTCCCTTAGAAACGCTGGACCCCCTGTTCTCACTTGCTCATGTGAGACACACTGTTGCCTCAGACGTTTGAACAGTCTTTTCCATCTGCTTGGAGCACTCTTCCCTCAAGTATCTACATGTTCTCTATTTTCACTTCATTACTCTTTGCTCAAATGCCATTTCAATAAAGTTACACTGACTAGCCATATTATAATTTCACTATTTTCCCAACACTCTCCATTCCCCCATCCATATATAATTTTTTAAATTTCACTAGCACCTACTATCTTGTCACATACTGTGGAGCAAACGTTCTTATGTCTTTTCCTCCCATTGGAATTTAAGTTCCTTGAAGGAAGTTTGTTTCTGTCTGTATGGTTCAGTGCTGGATACTCTGTTGCTGCTAGAGTAATTCCTGATACATAATATGTTCTCAATAAACATTTATGATGTCAATAACCATGCTTTCAAAACAAAAATATTTACTCTCTTTAGTTTATTGAATTAAGGGCAAGATGTTTGAAAGATAGTACTCCTATCCACTCTGTGAGCATTTGGAACATAGCATGTGCTTTTCATATATATGAAATAAACACCTTGATGTTCAAACCTAAAATCAAGGCCCATTCATTTGCCATATGGTGAAAGTAAGCCCGTTTCTCAAATGAATGTACAGTTATAACTCTATAAAACTAATTATTTCTCCTTGGGACACCTGGATAGCACAGTCAGTTAAGTATCCAACTCTGATTTCGATTCAGGTCATGATCTCAGGGTCATGAAATCGAGCCCTGAGCTGGGTTCCATGCTGGGTGTAGAGCCTGCTTAAGATTCTCTTTTCTTCCTCTCCCTTTGCCCCTCCCTTCACACTACTCTTTCTCTCTCCCTCTCCCCCTCCCTCTAAAAACAAAACAAAACAAAAATTTTAAAAACTATTTTTCTTTATAGAACTTTTAAAAGGATTTTATTTATTTGAGGGAGAGTCAGAGAGAAAGAGAGTATAAGAGAGGGGAGGATCAGAGGGAGAAGCAGACTCCCCACTGACCTGGGTGTCTGATGATGTAGGGCTCAATCCCAGGACTCTGGGATCATGACCTAAGCCAAAGGCAAGCTTAACCAACTAAACCACCCAGGCACTTATTTATAGGATTTTTTTGAAAATCTGAAATATAGGGGCACCTGGGTGGCTCAGTAGGTTAAGTGACTGCCTTCGGCTCAGGTCATGATCCCAGAGACCTGGGATCGAGTCCCACATCGGGCTCCCTGCTCGGTGGGAAGCCTGCTTCTCCCTCTCACTCCCCCTGCTTGTGTTCCCTCTCTGGCTGTGTTTCTCTCTGTCAAATAAATAAAATCTTAAAAAAAAAAAAAAAAAAAAATCTGAAATATAAAAAGAAAAATAAGCTCATAATTACATAACACAGAAATCAGCACTGCTAATATGGATGTATTTATTTCCAGTTTTTCTCCACACATGTGCATATATATGTTCAAATGCCTGAATATCTAATCATATAGTATGCATATATTTATTATTAATCCCTTCAAATTTATTTTAATCACATGAATAACATATGGATTACGTTTTCATATAAAATTCAATAAAAGCAAAATCACTCTTGACTGATAGCATGATCACTGTGCTATGCTGAAGTCTGTTTATACACCAGAATGCATCCTGTTGGTAAATCTGTTTATACAAGGTATGGAAATAAATCTTCTCCATTTTAATAATTCAAAGTTACACTCAAATTCTTCATCATTTGTAAATGTAGAACACTCAGTCAACTAGTGATACATTATCCATTTTGTTGGAGTTAGAAGTGAGATGCCCCAGGCTATTTGTCAGATTTGAAGTTTGTTATTACCTAGAAAGCAGACAACCCTGGTCACTTGCAACTCTACTATCCTTATTTAGAGTAACTCTACACACTGGAGAAGTAATTGACTGGGCCAGTTACTTAGCCAGCCTTCACAGCTGTGCCCTCATAGGACTCAACCAACCCACTAAACAACAAGTAAATAAGAACAAACACACTTTCTCCTGAAAATAAAAACCACTGTTTCTTAAGTATCTTAATAACGGTAACAAAACCAATTCTACCTGAATGAGATGGATAATGTCATTCAGAGGAAGATATAAAGAATTGTTTTTGCCTCAAGTATCTGGTTACTTAAAACAAAGCATTTATTTTTGTTTTATGTGTTCTTTTCTTCTCTTCTGGTGTGAAGTGAGGCAAAGTAGCCTCATTTTTCCATTTAACCTTCATTATCTTTACCATCAGGAATAGAATATCTCATTCTTTTTCCTAAGTCAATGTGAAAACTGTCCTCCTTTAACCCATCAAATAAACTACACCAAGACACGGGACCAGACCCATGATGTCTCTCTTTGATCCATGAATTATTATTTTTTTGAAACAGCACCTCCCCAAGTCATGTTGTTGCTGTCGTTAAGAAATGCATTGGAGGAAAATTTCAGAAAAAATTTTTTCCCTCAGAACTATGCAGTCTTTGCTAAGTTTTATTTTAGAGTTTTAACACTAATTAAAAATGTAGTATTCAAACCAAATTAAAAGGAATGCTTGTGTGTAATGTTTTATAAAGCATCTCTTTGAATAATGCAAAGGAATCATATTTTCATTAGGTTTCTGTCTTAGGCCAGTGCAGAGTGCAGAGTTACCCCATACCCCATCCTAAAGCTAGGCTCACCCATCTCAGTGTTGACATCACAACAGAACCATCTCAGAGTTAGCATTAGTCTGTGTTTATCTGAGCAGCAACATGATGGCATTGTGCTCCAGTGGCTCCTTGACATACATGGGAGAGAGGGACGAATAGTCTCTGGCCACAGACCTAGAAATGACTCTATTTCCTATTCACGGTGTATTCTCTCTGTGTTACTCATTTATTTACAGTTATTGAACATGTATCATGTATAGGTATTGTTTTCAACATTGGAGACATAGAGGCAGACAGAGCAAAGTTTCCAACTTTATGGAACTTGGGCATCTGAAGATTAAGGACAAGAATGGAACTACTTATCACAGGGTTGGCACATGCTTAAAAGTACAAAACTTTTTTACAAAGTCACCAAGGAACATGGAAAAGCCCAACAAGATCAAGATTAATGATCTGACTAACCAAATAATTAATAAAAAATTAGCATGTTTCTGGAGTTATATCACCTGGATTCAAATCCTAGACCCTCTTTATACTGGTTTTGTCTTCAAACAATGTATTAAAACATTTAGTGCCTTAATTTGCTTACTGGTACAGTGATAAAAATGACAATACCTAGCACTGTGGTAGGGAATAAATGAAGTAATCTATGAAAAACAATATAGTATCTGGCATGTGGTAAGGGCTCAATAAAAGTAAACTATTTTTTATATCTCATGTTATCTGATTCCATAATAATTCATACTATTTGTTTTTATTTGTTTGTTTATTTGTTTGTTTATTTATTTATTTATTTATTTGACAGAGAGAGAGATCACAGGTAGGCAGAGAGGCAGGCACAGAGAGTGGAGGAAACAGGCTCTCTGCTGAGCAGAGAACCTGGTGTGGGCCTTGATCCCAGGACCCTGAGATCATGACCTGAGCTGAAGGCAGAGGCTTTAACCCACTGAGTCACCCAGGTGCCCCATACTATTTTTAATAATAGTGATTTTAATGGAGGGAAGCAAGTCCACAGAATAATAAATAATATCATAACAGCAATATAATAAAAAGTTAAACAATTTTTAGACTATTTTTAGAAAATACATGAAACATTAGTATATTATATTGCTTTGCTGAGCTGATTTTGTCCTATGGGGAATTAGAGGATGGTTCTACATACCTAAGATGTTAATTTTTTATTGTGGTAAGATATACATAAAGTGTACCATTTTAATCATTTTTAGGTATACGGTCTGGTGGCAATAATAATGTTCACACTGTTGTGTAACCGTTATCATTATTCATCTCCAGAATTTTTCATCTTCTCAAACTGAAACATGTAAATATTAAATAGCAACTTTTTTTTTTCTTTTTCCAGCTCGTGACAACCAGCATTTTATTTTCTATCTCTATGAATTTGATTACACTAGGTAAATGTAAGTGTATAAGTACATTATACCTATGCATAATGTTTGTTATATGTTATATGTAATCACATTTTTACACACATGATACATATATATGCATATTCATGGATCAGTGGACATTTGAGTTTTTCTACTTTTGGTTTTTGTGAATAATGCTGCTGTGAACTTCAGTGTACAGTATCTGTCTTTATTACTGCTTTCAATTCTTTTGGGTATGCAGCCAATTGCTGAGTTCCTGTATCATGCTAATTCTATTTTTAATTTTTTAGAGAAACTACATTATTTCCCACAGTGGCTGCATCATTTTCTGTTCCTGCCAGCAATGCACAAAGGTCCCAGTTTCTCTACAATTTTACCAAGGTGTTATTTTCTGCTTAATGAATGTGAAGAGGTATCTCACTGTGGTTTTGATTTGCATTTCTTTAATGATTAGTGATGCTGAACATCTTTTTATGTGCTTATTGACATGTATATATTTTATTTGGAGAAATGCTTATGTAAGTCATGTACTCATTTTAAAATTAGGTTATTTGACTTTTTATTGATGAATCATAAAGTTCTATGCACTTAAAGAATGATCAACAGATTTCACTTCTTAGTTAAGGCTGTGGATTAATGTTTTCTTAAACGAATGAATGAATGAATGAGTGAAAGAACTTTTTTCTTTTATATCTTAGCTTGAGTAAAAAAAAGGAAAATTAATAACTTATTTTGCTTTAAGGCTGATAAAAAAAAGCTGGGTAGATTTGGTGGGAGTCTGAATATAATCACATATGAAAAGTTTTCACTTCATTTTCTGAGTTTTGCTGATTAGCTCCATTATATTTCAACTCCCCAATTGTGTCCATGTATCCCATTGATCACACCCATTCTCTTTTGTCCAGTGTGTATATAATACTTGATTAAAGATAGTAATTTTATGCTTGTGATATTTCCCACTTAAGAAATTGATCGTTTAGGGCACTGTCAATTTCCTCTCCTGGGGTAATGTAGCTTGAATATTATTTCATCAGATCTTCATCTTGTGACTGCACAAAAGACAGTTAACAAATCTCATCTTTTCCTAAGACAATTTAAATGCATTTATTATTTTCTTCCATCAAAACAACCACATATACTACTCTGACATTACCATATCTCATTCATAACCCAATATACACAGGAGCCTCATAAAATTCAGATCTGGTTACACTAACAGAGCACCCTCCCCCATCAGAACAGTGGACACACAGCAGCTATTGATAGAGACAGCTTGCACTGGAGAGCTACATCATATGACAGAGTCAGGCATCTCTCATCCCAACTCCTGTCTCTTCCACTCACTGCATGCATCCCAGTCAAGTGTTTTAACCTTAGTAAGCCTCAATTTCCTTTTCTACAAAATGAAGATTTTGATATTTACTTCGTTATTATTGTTACAAGGAGTTAGTGACAGATTTGAACATGTCCAATAATAGGGTCTGGCACATAGAGTGTACCAGATAAGTTAGCTACTATCTCTGAAACATTGTAAGAGTTAACAAATGTCTCCTGGTGCCAGAGACAGCAATGCAGACCAGCTCGTGCTATTAGAGTGACAACACTACAGAACTTGACAGGAAATATTCTGTGCTCTTTGTGATTAGTAATGAGTGACCCAAAGCAAAAAGTGATGAGAGGCCCAATGCAGATAAAACATCAAAGGCTGGAATCTTTGTGATGCACATGACAAGGTCACGGATATAATTACTACAGCTTCAATGCTCAGACATTATCATTAAAGATGACAACACTTTCTAATTCACCCAGGAAACCCCAGTTTACACCTGCTCTCTGAGTGAAATTATTCATGGCAACACTTTCCATCCTCATAAATGTCCTGGCTATGACAAGAAAACAGAAAAAGAAGATCAAGATAAAGCAAAAGCATGGAAAGGGGCGCTTCGGTGGCTCAGTTGGTTAAGCGACTGCCTTCAGCTCAGGTCATGATCCTGGAGACAGGGGATCGAGCCCTGCATTGGGCTCCCTGCTCAGCGGGAAGCCTGCTTCTCTTTCTCTCACTCCTCTCTCTCGCTTGTGTTCCCTCTCTTGCTGTGCTTATCTCTGTCAAATAAATAAAATCTTAAATAAAAAGCATGGAAATAGTAACAATAACAGCAGTATCAACGAAATTGAAAATAGGAAAACAATAGAGAAAAATCAATAAAACCAAAAGATTTTTCTCTGCAAAAGAGATAAAACTTTAGCAAGACTGAAAGAGAGAAGATACAAACTACTAATATCAGGAAAGAAATAGGGGATACACTACAGATCCTGCAGTCATTATGAACAAATTTATGCTTATAAATTCAACAACTTAATTGACCAATTTTTCAAAAAACAAACTATTGAAAATTTAACCAAATTAAATTGAAATAAATGATTTTATGACAATAAAGTAATTGAGTTTATAATTTAAAAGCATCTCTCATTAAAAAAACAAAACAAAACAAATATCTCCAAGTCCAAATAGAATCACTGAAAAATTGTACCAAGCATTTAAAAAAACAATTAATACCAATTTTGTTCAATTTCTTCAAGAAAACAGAAAAGGACAAACACTTCTGAACTCATTTTATAAAGCCACTCTTACCTTGGCCAAAACCAGAAAAGAGTGCAAAAATACAAAGCTACAGAACAATATTTTTTATAAAATGAGTTATAAAATCCCTCAACAAAATACTAGCCAATCAATTCCAACAAAGTATAAAAGCAAGCACATACTTCATACACAGCTAAAAGAGATTTATTCCACATATGTAAGGCTTATATAAAATTTAAAAATCAATATAACCTACCATATCAACAGATTAAAGAAGGAAAATCATATGATATCAATTGATAAAGAAAATACACTTGACAAAACCCAATACGTATTTATTATAAAAATTCTTAGAAAACGTGCAATAGAGAACTTCTTGAATTTGATAAAAATATCCACAAAAAGCCTAAAGTTACTACCATACTTAATGATGAAAGACTGAATCCTTTTCCTCTAAGATTGGGAACAGGGCAAGGATATTCACTGTCACCACTCCTTCTATATAGTACTGGGAATTCTAACCCGTATAGTAGGGTGAGAAAAATAAAAGGCAGCCAGATTAGAGAGTAATAAAATGATCCTAGTTTACAAATAACATGACTGTGTAGAAAAACAGGGGATCTACAAAAACACTAATAAAAAGCGATTTGGGCAAGTTTTCAGGATATATGATCAACACACACACACACACACACACACACACAAATTAGTTACATTTCTATATGCTAAGAATGAACACATGAAAACTAAAATTTAAAACACAACACCACCTAAGATCACACAAACTGATCCACGTATATGTAGGACCAGTATACTGAAAATTCCAAAATACTGATGATAGAAAACAGGGAGAAAACATACTGTGTTCATGAATTGGAAGACTCAACATAGTAAAGTTCTATTCTCCCCAAATTACCTATAGGTTTAATGCAATCCTGATTAACATGTTATTATGTTTTGATTCTTTTTTTGTTTTGTTTTGTTTTCCTTATATACATAGGTGGCTGATTCTAAAAGTCCTATAATAAGACACAAGTTCTAAATTACCCAACATAATCTTGAAAAGGAGAAATAAAGTAGGAATCATTCTCCCAAATATGAATGCTGAACATATCATTACAATTATGTAAACAATGTAGTTATGGAGGAGGGACAGACACACACACCAGTATAACAGGATAGGGAACAAAGAAAGAAGAATCACAAAAATATTCTCTTCTGTTTTTTGATGAAGATACAAAGTCAGTTCATAGATGAAAAGAAATCTTTAAAACAAATGATGCTGGAGGAATTATCCACCAGGGTGAAAAAGATGAATTTCAACTGTAACATATCCTGTGCAAAATGTAACCCAAAATGGTCCATGGACTTAAATGTAAAACAAAACAACAAAAAAAAAAAATTAGGGAAAAAAAAAAAAAAGAAAACTTTCAGTATCTATGTCTAGGCAAAAAGATTTTAGACTTGACAACAATAGAAAAACTAACAAATCAGACATAATCAAAGGTAAAAAATTTTGCTCTAAAGAAAATCTTGTTAAAGGGATGAAAAGATAAGCTACAGATTGGGGAAAAATTGCAAGTCATATATGTGACAAAGGACTCATACAGAACATCAAAACTTTGCAATACACAACAAGCAATACAATTAGAAAGTGTGCAAGAGAAGGGATCCACCATTTTACTGAACATACAGAATAACTTATTTGTTACAGATAACAAATAAGTACATGAAAAGATGCTCCACTTCATTAGCCATGAGGGAAATGCTAGTTAAAACCACTACCTACCGGGAGCGCCTAGGTAGGTACTCAGTCAGTTAAGTGTCTGATACCAGGGTTCTGGGATCAAGCCCCGCATCAGGCTCCATGCTCAGTGGATAGCCTGCTTCTCCCTTTCCCTTTGCCTGTCCCCATGCCTATGTTCTCATTTTTGCTCATGCTCTTAAATAAATAAAATCTTCACAAGGATAAAAAAACTAAATACCTATCAGAATGATTAAAATTTA
Source organism: Spilogale gracilis (assembly GCA_004023965.1). Lineage (NCBI taxonomy): Eukaryota > Metazoa > Chordata > Mammalia > Carnivora > Mephitidae > Spilogale > Spilogale gracilis. The sequence goes on from PITA01001572.1 coordinate 177,755, forward strand.
AAACATATAGTAATAGCAACAAATGCTAAAAGGATATGGGAAAAAAAGATCATTCATATATTAATGAGAACAGTACTGAAATGGTATGAACACTTCAAGAATGGTTTTAAAATTCTCACAAAACTAAGTATGCAACTACCATATGACCCTCCAAATGCACTTTTGAACATTTTCCCCAAAGAAATGAAACCTTTAGTTCACATTAAAAACAAAACAAAAACAAAACAAAACAAACAAAAAACCCTGTAAACAAAAAAAACAGCAGTTTTATTTTTAATGGCCTCCATCTGGAAACACCTAAATGTCTTGCAAGGGGCGAGTGGCTAGAAAACACACAGTGCGTCTACACCATGGAATACTACTGAGCAGTAAGAGACTGACTAGGGACAGGGTGCAACTTGGAAGAATATCCAGGGAATTACGCTAAGTGAAAAAAGCCAATTCCAAAGGTTACATACTGTATGATTCCAATTATAAATCATGCTTGAAATGACATTTTAAAGATGTATTTTGAGTTTAGTGGTTGACAGGGATCAGAGTTGGAGGGGTGGTGTGGAGTGGGAGAGTGGGTATGCTTAGAAAAGCCATTAGAAGGGATCTTTGTGATGATGGGACTGTACCTTGATATCAGTGCCATGGTTGTGGTATTTTACTATAATTTTGCAAGAGAACATAGAAAATTATCTATGGCAATAAAGGAAAATAGCTAAGAGGAAATAGGCTGTACATGTTTACCTCTTTGTAGATTTATAGGTAGTTGTAAGAGATTATACAGTCATTTGAAAATTAAAATTTTACTTTTAAAAAGTAGATCAGTAGGGTTGACAAATTATAAGAGCATCCTAGTTATCACCAGGGGGAACTTTAGGAATATCAAAATCTGCTGGGTCCTTCAAAAGTCACTGTTAAAAATGTATGGCCGGTGGGGCTCTTGGGTGGCTCAGTTGGTTAAGCGACTGCCTTCGGCTCAGGTCATGATCCCAGAGACACGGATCGAGCCCCACATTGGGCTCCCTGCTCAGTGGAAAGCCTGCTTCTCCCTCTCTCACTCCCCCTGCTTATGTTCCCTCTCTGGCTGTGTTTCTCGCTGTCAAATAAATAAAATCTTAAAAAAAAAAAAAAAATGTATGGCGGGTAATGACAGCTGAAGTTTACTAGAGCTTACTATGTGCTGACTCCATTTTCCTGACACTGCAGATGAACTTCCAGTATAGAGGAAACATTTTAGACTGGATTTCAATCAATATTATGGTCTATTTTATGAATTTTCAAGATAAAAGAGGTGACTTGATTGTTACAATCTATATAGACTTAACAGAATACCTGAATAAAAGTTAAGATTTTATTGCAACAAAAAGAGTAAGTGAGCAATCCTTCTTTTTCATTTGTCTTGAGAAATCTCACTTCTGCCACAGCAAGCTATCAGTTGTATACTTAGAGTTTATTTTTCTCTTAGTGGAGAATAATAATACGTGCATATTATATTCTTCACTGCATTAATAGCAGTTCATATTAAGTCGCTATAGCGTTGGCGAGAGTGATATCTTATCAATGATTAGCATAGTGACACATATATAATGAACTCTCAATTAATACATCAGTATATAAATTTATGAATTAGTAAGTTGGTGAAGCACCTATTATGATCTAATTATGTGCTAAGAACTGATATAAAAATGAATGAGAAGTGATTTCTGCCAGTGAGTATCTTATAATCTAGTAGGGAAGACAGGCATGCATATAGTTAATTAGAATAAAATGTGATATGTAGAAGGACTTTTAAAAAATATTTATTTATTTTTAGAGACAGAGCATGAGTGAGGTAAGGGGTAGAAGGAGAGCAGCAGACTCCCCACTGAGCATGGAGCCCAATCCTGGGATCCTGGGCTAGATAGCATGACCCGGAGATCATGACCTGAGCTGAAATCAAGAGTTGGATGCTTAACCAACTATCATCCAGTCACCCCTAGAAAGACTTCATTTTTTTTTTTTTTTAAGTAGGTGTCAGTTAGTAGAGTCATACAGTCCTGCAGGGACTGAGATCGAAGTAGACTAGCAAAAATGTTATAGGGAAAGGGAAGCCTAAATCGAGGTTTTTGTAAAGGCATAAACATTTTCCAGGCAGGCAATGAAATTACATCTTTCATTTATTTAGTCATTCACAAAATCTGTAAATTTTAGTAAATATGTATCATTGAGCCAACTATTACATTTTGGTTTTGGTTTTGTTCTCCTGTCAATGTCACTGCACCTAAATTGGAATTAAGCACAGAACTGACACTAAATAAATTATTTGTTGATTGATAAATTGATTTTATCTCTAATCTTGAGAGTGACAGAATAGGAAAAGACTAGTCATAGTTTATATACCCTGTGCTGCTTTTGAACTGAAGCCCAGCCCAAGATTGTTTTCCACTCTTATTTAATCCTCACAATAAAACAAACAAACAAACAAACAAACAAACAAAAACTGCTATGAATATTGTGATTTTTATACAGGCTTATATTATCCAGGAGTACACAATGCTGCAGGCAATCAGCACTACTGAAGAATTCTCCACCAGTCTTTTATTCATTTAGTTTAAAGACAGAACATCAGAAATAGGCATGCAGCCTTCCATTTGTTCTGCTCAGGGTTCATACCTAAACCATGCATACAATGCTTCATAGGCAATTGTTTTCAAAAAGAGTCTTGATTATACCCAAATTGGACCTAACATACTAAGTTCAGTATCATACCACAGTATATCAAATAATTCCACTGTATTATATCCAGTCAGAAAAATTCTTTCATCTCCCTCTAAGAGACAGTACTTTTCCAACTTGTTATTGGTCTGATATTTATTTTCTTGCTTGGCATGCTAGCAACTCTTAAAACGTGTTGCTTCAGGTAATGCTTCCTTAGGATTATCAATTGCTTTAAAATGTACACTTTGATGAAATAATTTACAGGCAAATGCAAGTTCCTCATTAAAGCAAAACACCCCCGATGCCTTTCAGTGCCAATGCCTTTCAAGAGGACATCATTGTGTACGGATTCCCAGATTCATGGCTGCTTTATAGCCTTGTTATGAAGTACAGTACCCCAAAGCCAAGGATCGAGTTGCATTTTTTTTTTTTTTGGCCTGACATAATTCCAAGAAATTCTGAAGAAAAAGAAAGTTAAGTTTTACAATACAGAATGCTGGCAGGATGGGGTGGAGACTGTGGTATTTCACGCTCTTGCACCTTGCCAATTCACTCTCCTACTGTAAGCAGGTAGATAAATCATCCAGTTCCTTAATTTTTCCTTCTAGTTCATCAGGAGGATGCATCTTCATTTGAAAAGCACTCTGCAGTTCTTAAGGGATAATTTTGTAAGGGCAAGATGATGTTGCATTTCAACAACAACAAGAAAATTGGATTTTGGATGGCCTTTAGCATCCAAAAACAGTCTCTCAGGACTCACTGGAGTCATGGTTTCTAACTCTAAAGAGGGAACAGGAGATGATTCAAATTGAGATTCTGGAAGTTAAGAGTGTTTTTAGGCTTTTTCTGTCTTCTAATATTCTTTCCAAAAGGTTTAATATTTTGCCACCATGCAATAAGCCATAGTTCTAAAAGCACTGTATGAGAAGTCTGGAATGAAAATAAGAATAATACAAACATCTACCCTCAAGAAGCCAACAGTCTGGTATATATGAAGACAGGGGTGTGACCTTTTTAAGTACTTATTATATACCTGGGGCTTTGGCATATGTTTGCATACATTTTACACAACTTTCACAATAATCCATGATGGAGTTATGTTACCCTCTTTTTAGAAGACGGGTTTTTGCCAGATGTAAAATAACTACCAACCTGGTCAAAGCCACCATAATCTCTAGTTTTGTCCACTCTAATGGCATCCTAATGGTTCCCTACTTTTATTTTTTTGACTCTTTCCAACCTATTCTGTACTTGAAAGCCAGGGTAAACTCTTATTTATGCAAATGAGACCATACTACTTCTTTTTTTTTTTTTTTTAAGATTTTATTTATTTATTTGACAGAGAGAAACATAGCCAGAGAGGGAACACAAGCAGAGGGACTGAGAGAGGGAGAAGCAGGCTTCCTGCCGAGCAGGAAGCCCGATGCGGGGCTCGATCCAGGGTCTCCAGGATCATGACCCGAGCCGAAAGCAGTCGCCCAACCAACTGAGCCACCCAGGCGCCCCAAGAGACCATACTACTTCTATGCTTGAAATGCATCAGTGATTTCTCTTTTCACATTGACAAAATTCACAACTCTTTTTCCAGTGGCCCATATTGTAGGACTACATGATGGGGTCCTTGCCTAGCTCTCCAGCCTCATCTCTTTTCCACCCATTCTTTTAGTCCTTATGCTGGTCAGGCCGGTCTTCTTTCAGTTCCTCACATTAACCAAACTCATCCTCGCCCCAGGAACTTTGAACTCTCCCTCATCCCAGCCCCCTCCCTACTCTTTCTAATCTGTCAAATTCACCATTCTTTAGTGCTTGACCTCAACCGTTCCTCCTTAGAGAAACCTTTTCTGAATGTGCTGTCTAAGTTAGAGCCCTCCTGATAGGCTAAGTATAAGTATACTTTATACTAAAGTACAGAATGATCCTTTCATACTACATTTCACAATTTAAGATTCGTGTGTTCAAGTCTGTCAGACTATAAACTTTTGATGGTGAAATCCAAGTTTCTTTGAATCACTGCTATATTCCAGTTATCTAGAAGCCCCTGGCTCATAATAGGCAATATTATGAGCAATATTTGATACTTATTTTAACTTTGTTTAACAAAGGAATACGCTAGATTGGAAAGCTCTTTCAATTAGCTGCCAGCACTATAAAAGTCTCTAGAAACTCAATAACAAATACCATCATAATAGCCAATTTTAATTAAACCTCTATACTTCTGATATTGTACTAAGTTATTTGTATATATTTCCTCTCTTGGGAGAACCCTCTGAGAAATGTAAAGAGGGTATGTATTATTATTCCTTTTTGTTGATATGAAAACAGAGACTTAGGATGTTTAAGTAAATTACCTAGTCTCACTTTATTAGTCAATTGGTTGGGAATGGATTCAATATAAATGTTACTTTTAAATTAACACTTTTCCATCTTCAATTATTGGTGTTTTTGATATTTGTCTGTATCGGTTCTTCTCTTTTTATTACGCTGATCCTCTCCACACTGTATCCCAAGGAGGATGACCCTTTTCAATTATACCCCCCAGGTTCCGTTGATCCTCTTTCTCCGTTAGGTTCAGCCAATGGGAGACACTGGCAGGAGATCACAGGGTCCAGAGAAAACAGGTCAGGGCATTTATTCCCATTGCTCCTGTTGTGGTCAACTTTTATAGGGTGGTCTTATCTAGGGCTGTAAAGATTATGGGTTTCTGGGAATACCCTTTCCTCCTCTGCCTCTTCAGCCCAAGGGTGGCAATGGCTTCCCATCCTTATTCTCCTCTGGGTGATTCATCTCCCCCAGTCAGTCTCTTTATCTTGTTTGCCTGACTAAAAGAGACTTTTCACTGAAATCTCTTTCACTGACCCTTCCAGAAGCACTTCCAAAGACAGATGGACCATCGGTTTCTATTTGAGACCTGATAATTCCTAACAGTCAGACAACTTTAACCTTTCATCTTAAGTATACTGGAATGGAGGACTCCTGGGTGGTTCAGTCAGTTAAGCATCTGCCTTCGGCTTGGGTCATGATCCTGGAGTCCAGGGATTAAGTCCAGCATTAGGCTCCCTGCTCAGTGGGGGACCTACTTCTCCCTCTTCCCCTTCCCCCCTCCCACTCTTAATCATCTTCTCTCTCTCAGATAAATAAATAAATAAATACATAAATAAAAATCTTAAAAAAAAAGAATATTGAAAGGGAAAGAATAGTGACCTAGTTTCTAGTCAAAAAGTTTCTCCCTACTGATAATGATAATAAAATAGTATTTAATAAGCATTTATACTTATACTTATTGGCAAGCCTTGTGGCAAGAACTTTTGAAGTTTTATTAAATTTTCACAACTACCTAAGAAGCAGGTATTATCCTGATTTTACATGTGAGGTAATAGGCACAGAGAGATTATATCATTTACTTAAAGTCAAAAATAGCAAGAGTGGAGCCAACACTTGAAACTGGCCATGCTGCTCCCAAATATGATCTTCTTTACCAAAACACAGCTGTACTGCCTTCTTCATGATAGCCCTCAGGACAAAAGAAGTTGACTCCAGAACTCCAGGAGAACTTGAGTATAGTACTAAACAGCTCCCACAATCTTGTTATTTTGCAGACTCATGTTATCTCTCAAAGGTTCCTGCAAATACAGATTTATGCTTCATGATATATATTTGCTTACTTTGATCTTAAATTATTCATACTTAGGTATTTGAGTAAAACTGAAAATTCAGGAAAATTTACCAGGTCCTTTCCACCTGCCTCATAATGCCCCTTACATTAAAAAAGCCTAGATCAATGTCAGATAATTCTGATAAGATTCTTTTTGTAGCCTTCAATATTAGAACACCTTTTACTTCTTATGTTTGTCTTGCTACTTGTTTGGATTATAATAAATGTTTTTTATTTAATATGAAGATATCTCAAGTATTCATCACCTTATGTCCTTTTGTAAAAAGCGATTTTCCAATTCCATGGGGGAAATAATCACTTTTAAACCTTATTGATCAGCTACATTTAATAACACAACCATTACCTATTTTGATCTCCATGAAAACAGGTGATAAATGAGCTCAATTTTACTAACGGGGATCACATGTCCAGGAAGAAGTGAGTTTCTCAAAGTCATATGGCTAGCTAAGAGAAAACCAAAACTCGGGCCAAAACTTCTTGAACATTAGCCTATGTTCTTATGTTGAGTCTTGCTGCTCGTTGCTGGCATGAAGCAGGCATGAATCACTTGGAAACAGACTTTATAACTTAAAGATTGCAATAAGAAAGGAATTAGCCTTTATTAAATGAATGTGGGCTTCGGCAAACCTCAAGATTTTGAAAACACATGGGTGCCTTTGGGTTGAATCTTGGCTTGCCAGACCCACCAGACCTTTCTGGATAGATTGTTTTGACTCTCAGGCAGCCACTGTTCAAGAGTGTTGTCCATCTACCCAGACAGCACATCTGGTAAAGTCTGCTTTTCTTTTCTTCTTTTTAAATCTGCCATTTCAAACAATTAGTCACCTTGGAGTCTTCTAGTTCACAGGAGAACCTCAAAATACAACTCCTACCTTCAAAATTTTCCCAGTTACACCCATTTTCAAATTAAACAACCCATTCTGTAATTATTTAATCTAGACAATCTAAAATTTGCCTTATTTGCTTCCAGATATGATTTGGGTTGGCCTTATAGTAAAAGCACATGGGAAAGAGACCAAAGACATTTACTGTAATAAAATAGTAATTATCCTTCCTGATATTTATTGAACACTTATTCTGCTGGCCCTTTACACACATTATCACGTTTGTCCTCTTCTATGAGACAGATGATTTTACATATGAGAAACTGAGATTTAAAGAACTGGAATACCTTGCCCATATAAATAAAATATGGTAGAGCCAGGATTTCAATCCAGGTGAGTCTCACTTTCCAATACTAAAGCTTTGTAAGGACTATGGTAATTATTTTTCTCTGAAAGCCATCCCCATGATACACTCCCCCCAAACAAGGCATTAGCGTAAGGGATAGGAACGGTGCTGTGTTTCAAAAATCTGGCTAAGGAAAATCTTAGTATCGAAACATAAAATGTAGATACAGATTTCATAGCAGCTAGGACAAAAGAAAAAATGTGGCAAGGTCCAGGGAGACGGTAAATGAACAACTACAGGATCAGCTGCTCCTGACTCTGATTTCTAGCTCAGCCGCCAACCAGCTGTGTAACTTCAGACAGGTCACTTCTAGTCTCTGAATCTCAGTTCTTTCATCTAAAAAATAGAGACAATGAAACTATTTTGTGTTACTAAAAAATTTAAAGATTATATATGCAAGGAAACAGACACAGGGTCTGACACACAGCAGAAACAATATAGCTAGGGATTGTAAAACTCTGTGGCTAGCTCTTTACTACTCAGGATGATCCTATAACTTAAGGCTCATAACCTGCACTTTACAGAAGAGCCTGAGGCTTACAAAACGTTAGTGATTTGGTTAAGGTCATGCTGAGCTGGGATGAAAACACATTCGCATCAATTTCCGAGTCAATATATTTTTCCTCTCACATATTACTTTAATTGTCTAATCAAGACGGGGACACCTATAAGAAAAGACAAACCTTTTCCTGACTTGGAACCCTGAGAAGCAGTGGCTGTGAGGACTGTTATATGAGTAGCACTCAGCCAGCGACGACTAATTCCTGGATGGCAGTTTTATAAGAAAGGTGAAGGCCTTCCTGTATCATTCGTTCTTAACTCACAGGCCCATAGTAAAACCAAAGGGTATAGTGGAAAATGAAGTTATTTAAGGCAATTTTGTGGGGTTAGGGAAGGATGGTGTGACCCAGACATGTAAGTTCTCACGGCCTGACTTTATACAAGGTTAAAGCTGGGAGCCTCTGGAAGAATGAATTCTTATAAAATGTCCATTTTCAATACAATTTTTATAGTTAGGCCTTGGATTATAATATGATAGATAGTATATATTTTTGATGCACACTTATTCAAAATACCAAGAGAATGAACAGTTTACGAAGACTTTATGATGGGCAGGGGCTGTTTATGTGGGATATAGCACATATTGTTTCTAGGAACTTGGTAAGAATTTGGAGAAACAGAGAAACTGCCTCAGACTTTGGGAAAACAAAATGACTCCAAAGCATGTTCAGATATTCACCATGATATGTAAGTAGTAAAGCTATTCTCTTTTTCACGACTGCCAGTTAGTTTCAATCAAACACTAAAAATGGAAGTAACTTAATTTTATTTTTCATCTCTACAGAATGAAGGAATTACTCGATCCCCTTAGAAGGTCATGGGGAAAATGAAATGGGATAGATAACTCATATGAAGTTCTTTGAAACTGGCAAAATGTTGTAGAGAGGTGAGTTATATTAAGCTGATACACATTTTCTAAATGACAATTTTGGAAATTCAGAAACTCATTTAGAAAATGTGTATCACTGGGCGCCCGGGGGGCTCAGTGGGTTAAAGCCTCTGTCTTCAGCTCAGGTCATGATCTCAATCAGGGTCCTGGGATCGAGGCCCGTGTCAGGCTCTCTGCCTGTCTCTCTGCCTACTTGTGATTTCTCTCTGTCAAATAAACAAATAAAATCTTAAAAAAAGAAAAGAAAAGAAAATGTGTATCAACTTAATATAAGGAAGCTACTCATTTTTCATAGATTGTTATGAATGTTAAATGAGATGGAGTATTTTAAATGCCTAGTTTGTGATAGGTATTAACAAATATTAGTTCAAATTTCCCAGTAAAATTTATATTATATATTTAGACTGTGATATTTTAATATATCACTGAAAAGATCAATGGTCAACTATCTCATTCCAAGTATATGATACAAACCAAGGAAAAACCAGTGGCTTCCTTTTCTGGTAGGTGGGTCTATAACATACCTAGGAATGGCAGCTGGCATTCCCAGACAAGTCTTTAAAGAGATGATATATTAACTTAGACTTCTTGGTGCCCTAGTATTATTTTTGTTCACCACTGTTAAGACCACTTTCTCATATTTTTAGTATAAACAGGTATAATTGGAGGGGATCCATATATAAAGGTATACATGTTGTGTGTTCAGCAGAGACCCCATGTCCCAGTATATCTTTTCATGAGGATAGAGGTAGATTTAGGAATCTAGATTTATCTTCTTGATGAATCTTGTGTGTGTGTGTGTGTGTGTGTGTGTGTGTGTGTGTGTTAAATCTGTTTGAAAAAAGTCTGTTCTGTGATGGGCTGTGGAATTTATCCTAAAGACCAGTGCAAACCAGGTGGTGACTATGAAGGAACCTATTTAGCCCAATGGTAATTTCTCAGTGGCACTGGTAGCTGAATTAAACAGACTGAAGTATATTTTACAGAGTATTTAAGAAATTCCTGGGGCTCTGGCTGGCTCAGACAGTTAAGCCTCTGCTTTCCACTCAGACTCAGGTCATGATCTCAGGGTCCTGGGATCAAAGCCCCCTACTGGGGTCCCTTCTCAGCTCTTTCTCCCTCTGCATGACCCTCCCCTTGCTTGTGCTCTCTTTCTCTGTCAAATAAACAAATAAAGAGAGGAAAAAAATGAAACAAGATGAGACCGGGGAGGGAGACAAACCATAAGAGACTCTTAATCTCAGGAAATAAACAGAGGGTTGGTGAGGGGTGGGGAGAGGGATAGGGTGGCTGGGTTTTGGAAAAAATAAAAATTAATTAAAATAAATAAATAAAAATAAAAATCTTAAAAAGGAGTATATAAGAAATTCTTAGATATTGGTATTTATAAATAAGATAATTATTATAATAAAATGAACACTGTGTTTGATAAAACAAAATCCCAAAAGCAGTTTCATAAAATAAAGCTGTTTTATAGCTTTTCAATGAACTAGAAGCTATTCAATGAACACTTCTTCACCCTTCTACCTCACTAATTACAAGTAAAGCCAAAGGCTGGGAAACTGTGCTTGTGGATGAATTAAACTCTATGAACACAAAGGAGACATTTTAACATGAATCACAATATTCATAAAATTGTCAGAAACTAATGTTCTTAGGCTGGGAAGCATAAAGAAGAGGATGAAAAGGGATGGCATAAAACATCAGATGGAAGTGTGATAAAATGTAAACTGCATCAATAATAGCAATTTTATTACATACAGGTTAGATATTAAATTTATTAATAGACACTTGAAAATAATCTGGTCAAATATATATTTGAAGCTATTAAATACAGTAATTATAACATGTAGCCCTTGAATGGTCTAATAATAATAATGAGAACATGTCTATCTAGGCAGTACAGAGGATAAAATAATTTGGAAAAAATCCTCTGGTTTCAGAACACCTAGATGTTAGATAATTAAACATACTTTTAATGATTTAATTGCTGAACTTACCAAAAAGAAGAAAAAGGAAGGAAAAGGCCCTAAGCTCAAGCAAGTGAGCAAGAGAGAGAGACAATGAGAGAGCTGAATGAGGAGGGAATGAGGAGAAGCAGCTGAAAGCCACAGAGTAAGCAAATTAGCAGCATGGGCTGCCCTGAGTCATATGTCAATACAGAGCATTAGCACTTTCATGAATAAATGCCTTGCTGGAAGTGAAAGACTAGGCCCTTGAGCCTTTTAAGGTGGCATTGAGGAAAGGGTGTAAATCTACACCCTACCCCCACCCCACATAAATCAGAAACCTATAAGTCTTACCTTTAGTAAAATAATATGCTAGGAGAGGAAAATCTATTGTGGATAATACAGGGAGCCCAAAGCCCCGTCTGTAATTTCTTAGTGTCAAGTAGAAAGTAACTACTACAACACCCACATTAGCAGCTTCCTTTGAGAGCTTGGATCTATAAGGCCTAACTGTGCATGGGCTCGGGGGTAGGATTTATAACTGCTTCATGGTCTGAGAAAGACCAACTGAGGAAATTAAATGATACTGTTCCTGGGGAGTTATTATTTTGGATCATAGCAAAAACTAATGCAAATTCTCTTTGAAGAAATCTCATCTGAGAACCCTCAGGATCTATGCATATTAGGTTCAGTCAAAGATGAGCTCAAAATATTAAATTACCGAATATGTGAGGAAAAAAAAAAGAGCTTTTACAAATAACTATGAGTGGAAACTGAGCAATACGCTTCGACCTTAAGGACTTAGGTACTAGAAATATCAAACACAGAAAATAAAATAACTACTGGTAAAATACTTAAACATAAAATATGGACTCAAAAGAAATAGGCTATTAAAGTAAATAGGGTAATTTGTAAAAAAAAATAGAATTACATAAATTGAATTTTAAAATATTGAAGGGATTAAAAAGTGGATCAAACACAGTTGAAGAGAATGTTAACAAACTGAAAACTAAACTAGAAGAAATAAAACACTAAAAATATTCCAAGATTTATTTACAAAAACTCACTATGAAATTCATTAAACAATCTCAACCAGAATAAATAGAAATTCACATCTATATGCATCTGAATAAAAAACTGTATAGGCCACTAATGACAAACAAAAAAGAGAGAGAGAGAGAGAGGACACATTGTCTAAATGGGAAAACTGTTGAAGTAAGAGTACGCTTCTACATAGTAACATGGAAATCAGAGATAATGGAATAGTACATTGAAAATGATGAGAGAAATAGGTATTAAATAAGAATTGAACACCCAGCAAAAAACTGTT
>PITA01001573.1:0-41999 GCA_004023965.1 Spilogale gracilis
TTCTCTCTGTCAAATAAATAAAATCTTTAAAAAAAAAAAAAGTGGAAGGTTTGAAATGGTCTTTAAGACGACTTACAAGCTGTCATTACTGTGCTTATATTCAATGTGTTTCTCCACTTGGAGTTCATATCTTTTTTTTTTTTTTATTGTTACTTAAAATTTTTTTTCCAGTGTTCCAAGATTCATTCCCATTCCCCAAACCCAGTGCTCCACGCAATAGGTGCCCCCAGTACCCACCACCAGGCTCTCCCAACCCCCCCCCCCTCCCTCCAAGTCCCTCAGTTTGTTTCTGTGTCCAAAGTCTCTGTTGTTTAGTTTCTTTCCCTAGATTACCCTACTTCCCATTTACTTTCCTTCTCCCACTGTCCTCCAGGTTATCCTTCATGCACTGCAAGTAAGTGAAACCATGTGATACTTGACTTTCTCTACTTGGCTTATTTCACTCAGCATAATCTCTTCCAGTCCAGTCCATGTTGCTACAAAAGTTGGATATTCATCCTTTCTGATGGAGGCATAGTATTCCATTGTATATATGTACCACATCTTTATCCATTCATCTGTTGATGGGCACCTTGGCTCTTTCCATAGTTTGGCGATTGTGGCCATTGCTGCGATGAACATTGGGGTACATATGGCCCTTCTTTTCACTACATCTGTATCTTTGGGGTAAACGCCCAGTAGTGCAATTGCAGGGTCATAGGGTAGCTCTATTTTTAATTTTTTAAGGAATCTCCACACTGTTTTCCAAAGCGACTGCACCAGTTTACATTCCCACCAACAGTGTAAGAGGGTTCCCCTTTCTCCGCAGCCTCTCCAACACTTTTTTCCTGACTTGTTAATTTTGGCCATTCTGACTGGTGTAAGGTGGTATCTCAGTGTGGTTTTGATTTGAATTTCCCTGCAGATCTTATATCTTAAATAGATTTTTTTTTTTAGCCTTCATAAGATCAGTGAACCCATCCTAACTTCAAAAATCCAGTTTGCGGAGTGCCTGGGTGGCTCATTTGGTTAAGTGACTGCCTTCAGCTCAGGTCATGATCCCGGAGACCCGGGATCGAGCCCCACATCGGGCTGCCTGCTTGGTGGGAAGCCTGCTTCTCCCTCTCTCATTCCCCCTGCTTGTGTTCCCTCTCTGGCTGTGTTTATCTCTGTCAAATAAATAAAATCTTTAAAAAAAAAAAAAATCCTGTTTGCTGTTGTTTTAAGAATTAAGTTTTAAAATGTATCTGAAGTCCTAATCCTTGAGTTATTGGTTCATTTTAATCATATTTTAAGTTATGCTTTTGAGTTATACTTAAGAAAGTAGAGTAAAAATTATTTCTATAGTTTTGAAAAGTAAAGCAAGGCCTTTACCTCTGTCTTCCTGACAAGAGCTCTCCCACCCTGCCCCTCACCATAGGTTTTCGTTTTCTTTCCTGTGTCTCCCCCCTCCCCCCGTTTTCTGCATGTAATTTGAAAACCATTAATTATATTGTAGAAATAGGAAAAGCAAACAGGAGAAGCCCATCTTGAGACACCAGAATTCCATTAAGTTAAGTTTTCTTCTTGAGATCTCAAGTTTACATTTTATTTTATTTTTTTTTAAGATTTTATTTATTTGACAGAGAGAAACACAGCCAGAGAGGCAACACAAACACGGGGAGTGAGAGAGGAACAAGCAGGCTTCCCGCCGAGCAGGGAGTCCGATGTGGGGCTCGATCCTGGGTCTCCGGGATCATGACTTGAGCCGAAGGCAGTCGCTTAACCAACTGAGCCACCCAGGCACCCTGAGATGTTTACATTTTAAATTAAGTTTCAATATTAATGACCTTTGTTATTTTTTGATTTTATAATTCTTTGTTCACGTCTTAAGTTCTTCTGAAGCCTCTAAATTGTGGTGTCATAATTCCCAGAATTTGGCTTTAGAGGTGTCTAAACCATCATCATCATTCTCCATTGGCAAAATTGGGAACTGTTGGGGCGCCTGGATGGCTCAGTTGGTTAAGCGACTGCTCAGGTCATGGTCCTGGAGTCCTGGGATCGGGCCCCGCATTGGGCTCTCTGCTCCGCGGGAAGCCTGCTTCTCCATTATGTTCCCTCTCTACTATGTTTCTCTCTGTCAAATAAATAAATAAATAAATAAATCTTAAAAAAAAAATGAGAACTGTTTTAGGGAACCCTCAATACCCAAGGCCTATGTTCTCTTTGAGGTGTCTGTGGTGGGTGAGAGAGTGCTCACCCTTGTGGAGTCCGCAGTCTAGAGAGGAGGCCAGTGGGGCTTGTGTTCTTCTCTGGACGGTGCCTGAGTGACAGTCACCGAGACTGTCCAGGGCCCAGTCACAGTGCTTGTGCTGCACTCTCGTGAGAGCCACACAAGCCCTTCCTCTCACTGCGCTGGTGGAAATTATACAAATTGCCCAACTCTTCTCTCAGAAGAACTGTATTTTGTTCTGCCCTTGAAAATTTATTCTTTATTTTTCTTCAGTCCTGGACTGTGGACGCTGCTTTCTTTTGTCTTCCATGCATTTCTGTTCTGCGCACATGTGGGACTTCATTGTTGCTTCTTTATGCCTCCTTTAGTGCTCAAAACAGGCCCCTACTTGATATTTCTTAAAAATGAGGTTTGGGGTCCTGTGTGTTCACACACTTGTGAATGATGGGCTGGAAATACACTCTAACCCTAGAGAGATACGTAATTATTGGTTCTAAAAGATTAAAACTTCCCAGTGTTTGTAAGAAAAGGTTTTCCTCATTTTTTTTGCTCTTCATGTTTTTCATGATCTGCTTTCATGCTGTCTTAAAGACCAGTTGAAACCTGCACTCCTAGGCCTTGAACTATGTAGCAGACAGAAATCCTTGTTAAACTTTCATGTCTCAGGACAGTAAGACTAGGAGGACTGGGGGGGTGGTCACTGTGCCACATTTGGATTTTCCTGTTCCTGCTTATCATGGGCAGTAAATCAGCTCTGCTGTTTGCGTAGCAATTCTGTTTCCTAGATTATTTATAAGATTGAATCCCATTGTTTATTTTTCTCAGCAGGTTTATTGAGCAAGTCAAGAATAAAATATTGTCTTAAGCAGTAGAGCAAGCCATTAGCCAATTGCAGCTTGGCTTCAAAATGATTGTGTGTGTGTGTGTGTGTGTGTGTGTGTGTGTGTGTGTGTGTGTGTCTGTGTGTGTGTGTGTGTCTGTGTACTGGAGGTGAGAGCCAAGCGAGGTGAAAGAGGTTTACGGTTGCCAGATCTCTGCAGCTTTGTAAGATTCCCATGACTGTTTATGGATTTTTTCCCCCTTTTAGTCAGTTAGTGAGTCACCATCATATGCCATTTTATTATCTTGAAAACAGTCTGGAATTCTTCTCCTCTGTCTTTGCTGTATGAGTGAAATCCCACTGATATGTTCTGAACGACAGCAAGTTAGTTTTTCATATGATGCTTTGGTTATGTATTTTCAGCTGCAGCCATTGTCTCTTTGTCCCCACATGCAAAACTTGGTATTTTTCTTAAGTTTGGCAAGAAATGGTGAGTCTCACATATTTGATTATTTTAGAGAGCTGAAACAGCTTGGGTCCAGCCCCCTTGATGATTGATTTAGGCACATGCTTCCTATGTTGGGAACTTGGTTCTCCTCCCCAAAGATGTTGTTTTGGAAATGTGCTAATGGAGTACATGGAAGCAGGTCAGAGGTTTGTGGCCTTCAGTTGTCAAGGAAAGTGTTTAAGTTTTGGAGGTAGAATCTGGAATGTGTGAAACAACAAGGGGAATAATGAAATTCTAACGGTAACAGGCCCAGTGAGTCTGTATACATGGCCAGCTTCAGCAAAGCCAAGCCGGCAGCAAGTGAAGTGGGCAAGCTCTGTAGACATTCTGGAGAAGGTTGGGTAGGAAACAAAACAAAACTTTTAAAAAGAAATTTTTTAACTTTGCTTTGTCCTGTGGATTGAATTTGCTTTTATCAAAACTTGAAGCTCAAGGTGCCTGGGGGGCTGAGTCGGTTAAGCAGCTGCCATCACTTCAGGTCATGATCCCAGGTCCTGGGATCAAGCCCTGCCTCGGGCTTCCTGGTCTGTGGGCAGCCTGCTTCTCTCTCTCCATCGCTTGTACTCTCTGATACATGCACTCTCCCTCTCTTCCAAATAAATAAATAAAATACTTTTTAAAAAGAAAAAACTTGAAGCTCTTGAGGCGCTTGGGTAGCTTAGTTGGTTGACTGTCTGGCTCTTGATTTTGGCTCAGGTCATGATCTCAAGGTCATGGGGTGGAGTCCCACATTGGGCTCTGTACTTAGCACTGAGTCTGCTTGTCCCTCTCCCTCTCCTCCTTCCCCTGCTTGTGCAGGTGTGCTCGCTCTCTCACGGGCTCTCTCTCCTTCTTGCTCTCTCTTTTAAATAAATAAAATCTTTTAAAAAACCAAACTTGAAGCTCTTAATTCTTTTGACCATGTCACCCTATCAGGTGGCTCAGGAGAAAAGTCCGTGTGCTTCCCTAACATTGTGTATTGGGTTTATCAGGTGATTAAGCAGAGTAATACCGTCAGAGCCTGGAATGCTTCTCATATAGTCACTTTGTATTTATATTGAAATGTGCAAGTTGACGCCTGGGGTATGCATGCATCCTTTGGTCCAATATGTATGTCTCAGACTGAAACTAAAGCATGCTGGTTTCTTTGGTCCTATATTGTGTTCTCATTATTGATTGCCCAAATGCTAAATTACCTTACCAGGCATGTCTATAAATACTTCCATTTCTTATAAAATTTTCCTAGAAATCAGTGACAGGATGTTTAAATAGTGTGAATGTAAAAATTTATAGTTTATTCCTAATACCAGTCTGTCAGCAAGTGCTTGCAGAGCTCATTGAGCATGATGAGAAGATGAGAGGTGACTCTCCTCCCTGGGGATCTCTCCGGCTGTTCGGTTACCACAGTGGGAGTTGGCAGGAACCTAAGTGTGAAAGTATGGGGCACAGACACTGAGTGGTAATGGGAGTCAGAGGACCTGAAGATGAGGGCTAAAGGAACATCTTGGAAAATGTGTAGTTGGGCCTGGAAATTAGGTAAAGGATAGATGTTTTAAAGAAATGCCTTGCCAAAGAAAATTTTTGAAGTATCCTTGAGGAGTTCCCTAACACCTGAGTCCTTCCACAGCATGCCTTCAGGGGGGCTGCCCTGCTATTCCTGAGAACCTGGTAACACTGAAGCCATTAAATTGGGAGCATGGTGGTTTAGGACAGTTTCATTGCTTTACATGTCCTCTTATTATGCCAGGATCTGAACCACTTCATCTTCCATGTGTTGTCCTGGTTGAGTCCCTTGATGACACAGAAGGTATTTGTGCCATGCCCTTCCTTAAGACAGGCCAGGGTCGTCGGCACTCCTGCCTGGGCTTCTGCATCTCACGCCATGCATTCTCGGTGAGCTCCTTAGGACAATTGTCCTTTGGCCCTGCCAGCAGCAGCGGGCACCTAAGGTAGCACCTGTCCGTCACCCTGGCCTTCCTCACCCGGCAGGTGGGCACGTGTGTTAAGTCAGTGCGCACTTTCTGGCATAACAGTCACATTTAGGTTTTGTTAATTTTGTTGAATTTAGCACATCTTAAGGTAGCACTTTTAATCCAACTCTCATTTCCCACAATGAGCAAGTGTTACTGTTAGGATTTAGTAAAAGACATTGCCCTAATGTAGCAGTGCATACTCAGACTAACCATCAGTGAGGGCATTTCACACCCAGCGTGTACCTGGGCAGAGATTTCCAGCACCAAACCACAGCAAAGTCCAGTGTGGAACAGTAGGGTCCTCCCTTGTGGGACAGACCATTAGCTTCAGTCTGTAAGCCAAGAACCTCCCCGGGAGTCTTGTTCACGCTTCCCTCTCTCACTCCTTCCATGTTGGTGGGAGAGTACCCCAACAACACACTTCACAGTAAGTGTATCCTGACAGGAGTATGGCGGTTCCCTTGTGTCCCTGTGGCCTCACCTGGTTGTTGTAACTGTCTAGTCCAGCGCAGGTTGTCTAGCTTTCCATTCTGTTTACCATTGCTGGAGAGCACACAGGCTGGGTCAGAAGGTCTGGAACTGAGCTTCACAACCACTGTCTTGAATATGCACGGAGACAGAGATACATCAGGCTGCCTAGTTCCTGTTCTCAGTAGCTATAATCCCTCTGCTGGTCTTGAGGCCGCTGGTGCTTCCTGCAGACCGCGCGGCCCTGCATTCATGAGGACACGGCCCAGTTCCCCAAGCCTTCAACTGTGTATGTTGCAAAGAAAAACAAGAACTCTTCCTGCCTGTGGGAAAATTATTTCAGTTTTCTGGCAGGAGTGACAAGGAGTACATGTATAAGGGTCCGTTATAGTCCCCTTCCTCTCCCTCACATCCTGCCCCTAAAATATTCCAAGACATTAACTTACTCGGGGTGCCCCCAAATCCAGCATCTCTCTGCTTGATCGTTGTTCTTACACGTGATCTCTTTTACCACTGGCCCCTGCCCTCGGCCCAGCCTCCGTCTCCCGCCCGTGCTCATGGCCAGGGTCATTTTTTATAGCACACATAACCTTTAAACCAAAAAGAAAGTACATTGCTTATAACAAAATGAATCTCTTTTCTGCTTTTATTTTGAAAAGTCCTCCTTGTTGTTTAATGTGAAGGATATTCGTGCTGAAAGCCTGTTCCAAGTAGGTATTTGTGCATCCCAGAGGAACTTTTGATTTATTTCCTTAACTCTGCCCTCCTTTCTCTGTGGTTCAGAAACCTTTAATGGTCTGTGAAGCTCGGAGACTTCAGTGCAAAACAGTAGTCGTTTTAAGAACCCCTCCTACTACATAAAAGGCCTGCCAGTTTCCACATGCTGGGTTTTTGACTCCCTGACAGGCTGACCTCTCACAAATTTTGGTTGTATAGCAGGGCATCCAGGGTTGGGGCCTTGATAATGGTTTTGTGAAATATTTTTTCTCCTCTCCCTCTCTTTGAAAAGTTGTAATGAGAATTCCGGGCTCTTGGCCAGCCCGTGGGATGTGATACAGTAGAAATGTTTCTGGTGCCCTTTGTTACTGTTCAGCTTTGATTAGGTTTATTTCCCGTAAGCTTAATTTTGCTCCCCTCCTCCCCTTTTTTTTATGGCTCAGGAGGTTAGCTGAGCCAAGGTTATGTATTTTGTTACGCAAGCTGCTGCGGCCTTATCGAGTCACTGCACCAGGCCTTTGTCGCAGAAAGACGCGGGGAAGCCACTTGCCTCCCATCCTTGCATTTCTTCTTACCAAGGCTGCCTACTCCTGATGGTGCTTGCTCATGGCAGGGTCTGACCAGCCCTGCAGACTGTGTGGCTTGCCCCTGCGTCTTCTACTCAGGGCGTTCCAGGAAATCATTGTATGGCATGTCATGAGATTTTGTGAAGCCTAGAAATCATGGCAGACCTCTCTCTCTCTCTCTCTGTGGGGTTTCTGCCGAGTGGAAGGAAGAGGTGGGGGTGCCTCCACAGCAGCAGTCAGCAGTGACACTCCTTTGATCTTTCTTGTGGTTCTCCATTTCAAAAGAAAGAAGTGGTTGCAGCTTAAAAAAGTTTTCTGATACTGCTTTGACTTTGTATTTATAGCTCTTTTCATCCTTGCGGATGAGAACACTCTACGAACATTTCATCAGTTCTCCTGATACCCTGTGAGGGTATGGGTTTCTTGCACAAGCTCAGGGGAGGAAACTGAGGCACAGTGACACTAAAGGGGCCCTCGGTCAGAGGCATCATCTAGGTTGGGAGTGGGGGTGAGCCAAGAGCAGAGCCTCATTAATTAGCATGAGTGCTTGGGTTTGGAGCCATGCTTGCTTTTTTATCGGAGGGAAGTGAGATTTTATTATTATAGAAATTCTTTATTCACAGTGGGACTCCCTGGCCAACATACATTGATGAAGTATAAGTACATGTAACTCTTTGTGTCCAAGAGCTGTGGAGACATGGGCTCTGGTAAGCCACTGGCGAGGGTGCCGGGGGTGCGGTGAGCTTGTAAGCTCTGTTTTGAATTTGGGCATAGACAGTAGACCTGACATTGAATTCAGATCTAGAAGCTGAGATTGAAGCTTGTGCCGTCGTGCAGCTGACCCCCCAGGCTCCCTGCTGATGGGTTGTGGTGGGAGTTGTGTCCCTGAGAACAGAAGTGAAGGGTGTCAAGGATCCCTCAGCTTCTCTCCTGCCCATTAGTTCTGTGCCTTCTCAAGAATCATTCTGGCTCTTAGCACCGGCTTGAAGGCTTTTGCTAACTGAGTAGCTGATGGAATGACCTTCCTTTAGGTACACAGACAGAGGGGTAGTTGTCCCTGGTGCCTTTTTGAAGCAAAATTAAATATATACTAAAGTGGTACTTTGAGCATTCCTTCTTCAATCTTGTCCCCATTTTCTTTGGGCCCTCACTGCCTGCTTTTGGCCACACCTCGCTGTCAGCTCTAAGCCAGTGAGCCCCCCATCCTTCTAGCTGTACTCAGACAAGCTTTCTTATGAAGGTTTTTGTGTTCTTTCTCTCCCTGTTTAGAAACACAGATGTTCTTTCTACATCTCCACAAAGGAGTTTTGGAAATAAGCCTATTTACAGAAAGATCCACAGTTTTGACATTGTTTACTCAAAGCACCTTGTTCACAGTCCTTAGCGAGTAACACTGCTCTTCTTCTTCTTCTTCTTCTTCTTCTTCTTTTTTAAAGATTTTATTTATTTGACAGAGAGAAACACAGCCAGAGAGGGAACACAAGCAGGGGGAGTGAGAGAGGGAGAAGCAGGCCTCCTGCCGAACAGGGAATCCGATGAGGGGCTCGATCCCAGGTCTCTGGGATCATGACCTGAGCCAAAGGCAGTCACTTACCAACTGAGCCACCCAGGCGCCCCAACACTGCTCTTCTAAGTCAAATACCCCTCCACCTTTTTCTTCCTCCAGCCTCAAGTGTCCTCAGATGCCTGCACAGCTGAGCAGGAAATAAGGTTCCTTTTTTCCCTAAACTAGTCATGCAAACAAGGCCAAAGAGGAAATTGCTCATTCTTTGGTATTATTAAGTTTATTTTTAGTTTCCTAGTACTTGATTTATTTTGGAGGAAGCAGAGGGATAAAATGCTGTATCTTACTAAGGGAAATACTGGATACTGTATCTAAAGCATTATTACTAAGTTAACAAACTTTTTGACTGGCCTTGAAAGTGTGTGTGTGTGTGTGTGTGTGTGTGTGTGTATGTGCACGTGTTTAATTTTATTAACGTGGATTTACTTGGCCAGTCACTCAGCAGACATTTGAGTTTCTGTGTGGAAGAGTTTTTAGGTGGATGCTGAGAATGTACCAGAGGCCCCTGTAATGGGGTTTCCAGTTCCACATTTTATCCTCTTTCTTCTTTATGACAATCTCCTGAAGCAGTTAGGTGACCACGGCCCAGCTCTGGGACGCGGGCCTGTGACTTGTCATCACTCTTACTTGCTCATCTTTCCTGTAAGCACTGGTGCTACTAAACCTCTCTTCCCTGCGTGAGATCTCATGACTGATGAGTTTGTCAGCTTTGTTGTTGCCTTTTCTTCCTTCTTATGTAAAATTGCTAGCAAAAGGAAATGTGTATGACTTCTTGTTCCATTCTCCCCCGCCCTTGGATAAGTTACTTGATTGCTATGTTTTTACTCCTCTCATCTATAACATGGGGGTACTGTGACCTACATTCTAGGACATTCGTGAGGATTTATTGAGTGCAGGCATACCTTGTGTTATCGTGCTTTGCAGAAACTGTATTTTTTTACAAATTGAAGGTTCTGGACTTCAGTGCAGGAAGGAACGGCAGGTGGGGTAGAAATAGCAGGAGAACTAGAATTAGAAGTGGAGCCTGAAGATGGGGCTGAATAGCTGCAGTCCCAGGATGAGACTTCAACTTCTTATGGACAAGCAAGGAAGAAAAAAAAGTGGTTTCTTGAGATGGAATGTACTCCTGATGAAGATGCTGTGAAGACTGTTGAAATGACAACAAAGGATCGAAAAAATGGCAGAGCCTCAGCTCACAGAGCAGCAGCAGGGTTTGAGAGGATTAACTCCAGTTGTGAAAGTGATTCTACTGTGGCTACAAAGCTGTCCCACCGCGTTGTATGCTACAGGGCAATGGTTCGTGAAAGGAGTCGTCGATCAACATGGGAAACTTCATTGTTGTCTTGTTGTAAGGAGATTGCCATGGTCACCCCCACCTTCAGCACCCACCACCCTGAACAGCCTGCAGCCATTGCATCGAGGCAAGACCTTCCACCAGCAAAAAGGTTATGGCTCACTGAAAGCTCAGATGATGGTTAGCACTTTTGAGGAATAAAGTTTTGTTTAAGATTTTATTTATTTATTTGACAGAGAGAGATAGGGAGGGAGGGAACATAAGCAGGGGGGAGTGAGAGAAGGAGAAGCAGACTCCCTGCTGAGCAGGGAGCCAGACATGGGGCTAGATCCCAGGACCCTGGGACCATGGCCTGAGCTGAGGGCGGATGCTTAACGACTTGAGCCACCCAGGTGCCTGAGGAATGAAGTGTTTTTAACTGAGGTATATATGCATTTTTGTTTTAGACATAATGCTATTGCATACTTAATAGAATAGTATAGTGTAATTGTAACTTCGTGGGCACTGGGAAACCAAAAAATTCATCTGACTTGTTTTATTGTGATCCTCACTTTTGTACTGGTCTGGAACCGAACCCATGATAGTTGAGGTGTGCCTCTACTTGATGGTAAAGAACAGTCTTTACCTATATATGGTTGTGAAACCTAAAATATTTTGAGGACCTGAAAAGCAAAATAAATCTTACTTAAAATTTTACAATTTGAAATTGCATACAGTATGTTTGGCTCACTTATTTGGGGGCAAGGATTATTTATAATCCAGATTTCTGTTACACTCCTCAAATATGCCGGCCCGGAAACTCCATCTAACCCTATTATGTGCCCAAAGATTAATTGTGTGAATTTATGCTGGATTTGGGGTCTGTCCTGCCTGTGAAGTTAGAGTGCTAGAATTAGAAGTTGGAATTTGGAATTTAGAATGTTAAGAAATGCAGTTGGTTTGGTCTTCCCAAAGTATCAGTCCCGTTTCTCCATCTTGCTGTTTTCAAGCCATCAGGGTTTTTCAGTAGAGAAACTAGGGGCTCTCCTTGGCCTGTGCTATAGAGGATTCCTGCTGTGTGAATCAAAGACTGGGTCTTGAGCTCCTGTTAGCGAAGCTTCTGATAGCACTCCAGATTATAAACAGAACAAATGAAGGGGATTTAAAAAGATACTCTTAAATTTTAATACATTTTTTTGAGATATTTTAAACTCTAGTTTATATAGTTTTCATTTTTACCAGGACACTACTAGTAAATCCATAAGTAATTTGATGCCACCAAAATTCCATTGATTAAATTGTCTCTGGTTTACTCAGTTGCCTGGTTCTGGATGCATCAGAGTTGAAGGTTATTGTTTTTTGCGACCTCTGCTGTTCAAGTGATGTTAATAACAGAAGTAACGTCTTGTTAGTTCCCTTTGTTGACCCGGTATGGCAATAATACACAACACTCTATAATTTTCAAAGCGTGTTGACCGGTTAGGGCCAGAAATCAAACCCATTTCATAAGTACAACTAAATGAGACAAGGGGAGGGGGGTGTACTCACCTAGAGCAATTTAGCAGGTTTTTAGATTGTGTCATCAAGAGATAGGAGGTCCACTAAGCCAGAGCTTGCTGTTCTCATTCTGTGGTTCCCGTCGGAAGAGCCCCTGAGTTGTGGATGCTGTGGCTCAGGCCTCAACCAAACAGGACAGCCTTCCTTGGCACTTATTTCTTTAGTGGCGATGGAGTAAGAAACATTGTATTTGTGTCCTTCCAGAAGAACTTAAGCCTGAAAAATCTCAGAAATGTCTGGAAAGGTAAGATATAAAGTAATGCAAAGTGTAGGATAATATGTGGCAAAGCAGTATTGTTTTGAGTAAGGTGAATGTCTGGTCACTTAGGAACTAGCCATGTGGAACTCGTGTCTGAGCCTGTCCCTCCCTATTCCTTCTTATCCATGAGCTGACCACACACTGCTGCTCATATTCCATGATACGTGCCATTATCTTCTGTAGTGCCCATCTTTGGGTAGCATAAACTGTATTCTGGTATTCTTTTTTTTTTTTTTAAGAGTTTATTTATTTGACAGAGAGAAACACAGCCAGAGAGGGAACACAAGCAGGGGGAGTGAGAGAGGGAGAAGCAGGCTTCCCGCCAAGCAGGGAGCCCAACGTGGGGCTCGATCCCGGGTCTCCGGGATCATGACCTGAGCCGAAGGCAGTCGCTTAACCAACTGAGCCACCCAGGCGTCCCTATAAACTATATTCTTGACCATGTTGTACATGGTTGAGAATTCTTACATTATTTCTCTGAAAGGGAAGCTCTTGAAAATGATCACAGAGACAGCACACCGTGCCCGCTGCAGCTGTCTCTTTGTGCAGGTCCCTTGCACTGATTAGAGTGCTGCTTCACAGGCGGCTGAGACTTTGCTCACAGATATCCCTTCAGGCTTTGTAATTTTCCAGACCAGATCACCCAGCTGATGGAAGTGTTTTCACGACAGGCTTGCAGCCGATGTTTGCTATGTCTGCACTGGCCTTGCAGATGCTGGCCATTAGGGCCTCTGGATCCCTTAGATGGACTCCACCACTGATGTGAAACCTGACTACTCTGTCACCAGAATTAGAGCCACTAAAAGGAAGGATGGGTGTGATGTGGACTGTGTTCAGCGCGGGTGTTCAGTGTTCACAGGGAAGAGCAAATGTTTTATCTTTGATGCTGAATTTTTAGAAAGCTAGAAATGAAAAATGAGACCCAGGGGAGAGTAGAAAGGGTGCTCCCCAAGCTTCTTACATATTTTCTGTATCCAGGTTAGGTAAAAATATCAGACTAAAAAGATAAAAGAATTTGGTTAGAGTAGCCTTTTTTGATTTTTTCATTGGATCATATTTTGCTGATTGCTATTTTTTTACAATGCCCTCTGTAAGATTTTTTTTATCTCAAAAGAACGAGACATTGTGTTCAACTTGTAATCTCTGGAACATATAAGTGGTTTTAAGGTTATTTCTTAAAAGTTAAGTTGGTGTTCAATTCTCCTATAATCATTCATAAATATTTATGGAGAGTCTACATAATGCTGAACATGATGTTAAATGCTAGAAGTGTGTATCATTCCCCAAGAAATAGATTCCCTGGTTCATGGAAAACTTAAATCTATGAAGAAGACAGATTAAGTGAATAATCCTCAAGTATGTAGTTATGAATCCTGGTGAGTGCTATAAAAGAAAAGTACTGGATATATAACAGGGATCTCACTTCAATAAAGGAGTATCTGAAGATATTTCATTGAAATTATGACCCCAGGGATGAGAGAAGGATGGAATCAGGAGAGCACCCAGGCCATGGTGGGACCAGCGCATACAGAGGCCCTGGAATAGGATGACCTTGAAACTCAGGTGGGACTGAAAGAAAATAAGTGTGTGGAGCTGTATCGAGCAAAAGGAGACTAGTGAGGGCCGAGGCAGAGGTGATGGGGACCAGTCATTCAGATCCTGGTGACCTGGCAGGGGCCAGCAATAGCGATGGCACGCCCCAAGGGCCTCTGCTTGCCAGGCTCGGTCCTGGGGGCTTTACAGGCACTGATTCATCAGCCTCATAGGTAAGAGGCTGTGTACTGTGTACTTTGCCCGAATTTATAAAGTAGCGTAACCAGGATTTGATCACAGAGAGTTTGGCTTTTAGAATCCATACTTTTAAACACCTCATTATGTTTTTACATGGAGAAACATGATAGGCCACTAAGGAATTTTCAAACAGGATAAGCAATACCAGATTTGTTTTGTGTTATAAATATATGTGGATATATGTAGTTACATTACACTACAATATTTATAACATAAATTTACACATATATATAGACGCACACACATACGTCCATCACAGTGCAGTGTGGGAAAATACGTTGAAGGTCAGGAGTGAAAGTTAGGAAATCAGGCAGCAACCTTGGCTCTTGGGAGCTGCTTTGCCCCCTCTGGCTTTTATCATAGTAGTTGCATCCACTGAGGCAAACCACGGGAAAAATCTTTAAGGGTGCAAGTGGGGTGACAAGGGATTTTCTGAAATAGCTGGGAGCGAAGAGCAGGACAGTGACAAGGCACCGCCAGCATGTGCTTGGGGGTCAGGGCTGTCACCTTGTCTCCCATGTACATACTTTGTTCTCCAGGTTTTACACAAACATGCATGTGGGTTGATGCGACCTGCTCTTTGTATCACTTGACCCTGCTTGTCCTGTAGATTAATTTGGAAACTTGACATCTATAGAACAGTCATTTTTGGCTTATCTCGAAGCACAGCTCGGCTTATTTCAAGCTCATTTGGATAATTTTGAAGACTACTCTGAGGGATGCACTTCTCGTCACCCCTCTCAGAAATAGATGGTTTCTAAGGGGCGGTGGTCATTTTATAAGCACCACGACTGCCTTTAGGATATCACAACATTCAGGAAAACAGTGATCCGAACACTGGGCAGGCAAGAGAAAGACAGCCCTTGGACCTGAGGCGCGTGTGTGGATTCGCAGAGTCGAGCACGGGTTAGATATGCCGGACACCAAAATGTGGGCGGCCCTGCAGTGGCTGTGCGGAGGGCTCAGGCGGCTGGTGATCTGGAGGGACTATTTGGGGAGCAGAAACAGTTAAGCAAGGGCAAAGGAAACCTTACCCTGTGGGCTTCTGAACAGGAAGTACTTGCTTGTAACTATCAGTTCTTGGTAGAGATGAGAAAACTTTTCGGTGGCAGAATTGGAATGTTTGCCATCTTCTGGTTTGTTGTTGTTTTAGTAAATACTGAGAAATTATTAAAGAATCTTTATAAAGTATGTGTTTGGTATAAAAATAACATAATGAATTCCTGTGTACTACCACAAGCTTGCGGCTGCCTGCAGTGTTCCCTCCCCAATCCAATTCCTTTGTCCTCTCCACTTAGAGATAACCACCATCCCGGAAGTTATAATCCCTGTCCTTTTCTTCACGGTTTTGCCTCAGATATTTGTATCCTTCCACAATATATTGTTTACTTTTACATGCTTTTGAACTTCATGGAAATGGAATCCCGGAGGAAGAATAGATTTCTGCACCTTTGTTCTTTGCACTTTCCTTTATCCTAAGATTCAACCAATGTGTAGTTCGCACTGTTTCACAGCATTGTAGGAATATAATACGTTTTACTTCTCTTTTCTGCTGCTGACAGACATTTCAGTTTGTTTCAGTTGTTTTTTTGTTTTTTTGTTTTTTTTGCTTTTTGTTTTTATTTTTGTTTCGCTATTGCAAACAGTTGTGTGACTGTTCCTGTACATGTCTCCTGGTGCATGTGTAAAGGTAATTCCTTAGGGCATATCTAGGAGTACAGTTCCTGAGTTAGAGGTGTATGCATATCTTCTCCTTTACTGAATGAAGGCAGTTATTTCCAGATGTATATAAGAGTTCCAGTAATGTCGCATCCTTGCCAACACTTGATAGAGTCCACATTAAAATGTTTGCCAGTATTGTGAGTTTGAAGTATCTCAGAGTAGTTTTACTTTGTATTTCCCTGATTAGTATGGATATTGGATGTCTTATAATGCATTTATTGGCCATGTTTCCTCTTCTGTGAAGGATTCATGTAAGTCTTTTGCTCATTATTTTTTTTTAAAGATTTTATTTATTTATTTTACAGAGAGAAACACAGCTAAAGAGGGAACACAAGCAGGGGGAGTGAGAGGGGGAGAAGCGGGCTTCCCGCCGAGCAGGAAGCCCGATGTGGGGCTTGATCCTGGGTCTCCCGGATCATGACCTGAGCCGAAAGCAGTCACTTAACCAACTGAGCCACCCAGGCCCCCCTTTTGCTCATTCTTCAATTAAATTGTCTTTTTGCTTTGTAAAAATCCTAGGTGCTCCTTATTTTAAATATTGTGTGTTGCAAATACCTACTTCTGATTTGTGTTCCTTATGGTAGAATTAGCATTTTCTTAATTTTAATGTAGTTAAATGTATTAGTCTTTATGGTTTGAGTCTCCATTTTTTAAGGAATCTTTCTTCATGGTTATAAAGGTAGTCCCTTCTATTTGTCTTTTAAGAGTTTTAGAATTTTGCTTTTCATATTTTAAGTCGTCAGTCTCTTAGAATTGGTTTATCATGTCTGGTGTGAGATAGAGGACCAGTTTTATTTTTGTGTGTGTATAACCAAGTGTCCCAATACCATCTTTTGAGAAATCCAGCCTTTCTTTCATTAATTTGTATTACCAAATATGTCAAAAATGAAATTTCCAGAAATGTTTGAATCTACATCTGGGCTCTTTTTGTTCCATTGGTCTGTTCATCTGCCCCTTGTCAGTACCTTACCATCTAGCATTGGAATAATTGTTGATATTTGGTGTGGCAATTTCCCACCCAATTCTTCTTTTTCAAGAATGTGTTGG
Organism: Spilogale gracilis; assembly: GCA_004023965.1. Taxonomy (NCBI): domain Eukaryota; kingdom Metazoa; phylum Chordata; class Mammalia; order Carnivora; family Mephitidae; genus Spilogale; species Spilogale gracilis. The sequence goes on from PITA01001573.1 coordinate 16,436, forward strand.
TTGTTGGCCCCTTGCTCTTAAAAATTTTTAGAATGCATTGTTCCACAAACTAACCAGTTGGGATTTTAAATGAAATTGCATTATATTGCAGCTCTAGATCTTATCCACTGAGTCTTGGTCTTATTCCTTCCTTTCCTACGTGGGCAGTTTCTCCGAGTCACATCATGAAATACTTCTCCACACTTTTTCCTGCATCCCAAGTTGCAGCCTTCCCTCGAGAGAATATAGAATAGATTTCAAAACTTTTGTCTTCTGTGTTTGTCTTTGGGGTAAACTTTGTTTGAAAAATCCAACCATCAGAATTTGGGGCTGCTGTTCAGTTTGCTGCCTCCAGAAAGGAAACTCTGGCTCTTTGGGATCCTGCCCTGGCTGCGTTTCAGAGCCCAGTTCTGTGGAGTGGGAAGCCTTGTTTGTGTGGCTTTAATGTCTTTATGGGAAGGTGCTGCACGAGCTCATAACCGCTCATGAACACTCTTAGTAGTAGTAATGCCCGAATGTGGGAAGTATATCTTGGCTTGGAATGAGAGAAGTTCCTGGGAAGTTTTCTTGACTCTCTTTTTTCAGGATTTACACAGGATGCAAAAGCAATTCTTGTGGGGCGCCTGGGTAGCTCAGTTGGTTGGGCGACTGCCTTCGGCTCGGGTCATGATCCCGGAGACCTGGGATCAAGTCCCACATCGGGCTCCCTGCTCGACAGGAAGCCTGCTTCTCCCTTCTCCGTCTCTCACTCCCCTTGCTTGTGTTCCCTCTCTGGCTGTGTTTCTCTCTGTCAAATAAATAAATGAAATCTTAAAAAAAAAAAAAAAAAGCAATTCTTGTGTGTGTGTGTGTGTCTGTCTGTCTGTCTGTCTGTGTCTGTGTGTGTCTTTCTGACGCAAAGATAATTTTTAAGGAGAGATTAGTTAACCACAGTGTCACAACTTTTCTTAAATATACTGGTATATTGACCAGTTGCAACAGAAGTGCACAAATTAAATTCATGAAAAATTTTTTTCTTACCTGCTTGGAAGCTTGGAAACTGGTTCTCCTTTGCATTTCTTTTGACTTCTTTAGGCCTAGGGGTGGAAGTGGGGGTGTGTGTAGAAGTCTTCGCTTCAGGAGATGGAAGTTCATCAGGTAGCTGATCAGGTCTTCTGTTAGGGGTTTGTTTTGTGTTGTGTTGTGTTGTTTTGACACCAGGAACCGGAAGTACGACATTATCTGATATTCTTAAAGGTCCTTTTTGCACCCAGAGAATTCCTGTATTTCCTTCGTGAATTAACAGAAAGCAGGATTTAAAACTGTGATAGCCTACCCCACTGTTATTCTATCTTTAGGAATTAGACTGGCTCTTCCTTGGTTTGTAACTTATGAGGGGGATACTCTGGAAGGAGGGACAAGGAGGCATCATTAAAGACATTAATAGTCAACTTAGTCATTATGCTGTGGGCAGGTATTGGTATTATTCACTGAACTATTAATTTATATGTGTTATCCGGGCCGCCTGGGTGGCTCAGTTGGTTAAGCGACTGCCTTTGGCTCAGGTCATGATCCCAGAGACCCGGGATTGAGCCCCACATCGGGCTCCCTGCTCGGCGGGAAGCCTGCTTCTCCCTCTCTCCCTCCCTCTGCTTGTGGTCCCCTTCTGGCTGTGTTTCTCTCTGTCAAACAAACAAACAAACAAACAAATAAATATAAATAAATAAAAATTCTTTATATGTGTTATCCATTTTGATTTGATTTTAGACAGCAAAATGTTAAATTTTAAAATGCGGTTAGAACAATTAAGAGGCTATGTTCTCTGTCCCGCCCTGTGCTTCTTCTAAAGAGCAGCATGGCTCCAAGGCCACACGTGACCTAGTCTTGCTAAGAATTCAGGAGTGGAAGATGGGGGGACCCAATATCCCCATGGCTGGCAGAGGTGGCCTCGCAGAATTGCTCTCCGTCAGGCAGGCCCTGTAGGAGAATGTGGGCAAGAGAGACTGACTTTTCGAAGACTGCTTTGGATTCACATTTAGATTGTTGTTGAAATGATTGTGGTCATTTCGTCGGTTGAGAAATGCACCCGTGTTTGGCATATTGGTGGCCAGTTGTACTTCTGTTTCGCTTTCGATTCTCAATTCTACCCACAGGAATGAGATGTAGTTTAGTTGGGACTTCTTAGACTTTAAGTCATGGGGCTAAAAAACACGTAGCTGGACTTCTTTTGTAGCAATCTGAAATTGCTTTCTGGAATAATTGAATCAGACCGTACAGAACGAAGCCGTGCTGCTTCCTATGGCCAGGAGGAGCATAGGAACACCTTCGAGGCATCTGGTGATGGCACCGGAGCCTTTGATCTACATCATATGTGACAAGAATTCTTAAGTACTACTCATCAGACCAATTTTCCTCTTATCTGGTGTTAGTATACAACCTCTTACCTCTGCTCTTGCCTTAAGCAGCTGACACTTGCTCTTGATTTGCTGCCATGTGTGAGTTACTGTTGAAATGATTGCTTGAGTTCCCAGGGGAGGGTCCCTACTCTGCTCATTAACACTGTGTCAGGACGTAGGTGCACCCCCAGTGTGCGTCCAGAGCAGCACATTTATTTTCTGGACACGTCAGCACACTCCCTGTTGGGAAAGCATCACAAAATCAACAGTGTGTCCTGAGGGGGAAAGTTAGGACTGCAGAGGACACATATAACTGAGGGACAGACTGAACTTTACAGATGTCCATTCCAGGCTCACACCATCCCCTGGCTACACAGTACAGAGGGGCAGAGGGGTAGTCGCACAGTGGACTAGACTCTAGCACCCAGATCCATTGAGTCACTGGACCCCAGGATGTTTTGGGGTGATTTCAGTTGAGTTGTACAACACATTTTCCGCTCTCAGCATCCGAAAAGCAGATTCTCTATAACTTAAACTCCTCAAGAACCTTCGGTATTTCCTTTCTGCTTAAAGAGTTTGTGTTCTAAGCCATAATTTTTAGTCTGGGGTTGGTGACGCTCCAGGTTACTCATTGTCCTAAGAGAATATTCTTTAAGTTCAGTAGTAGAGTTCATTGTAATTAGGTATAATTTTTAACATAAGTAGATGTTCTTTGATGCTTTTTAAAAGTAGATTCATGGTGTCATGAAATTAAATAATGGGATGTTGCGGGTCCCCCTGGCTGGACCTTTACAGCCAGTTGATCAAAGCTAATCCGATATCGAAGTGTGGGGATAGCTGGTGAACCCAAGGTAGCCTGCTAAAGATTAGCAAGGTACACTGCCTGGGTTTTGTTCTCACTCCTGCTGGAGGGCTTAATGGTGCTCTCTGTTCAGATTCTCTTGCTGATTACCGAAGAGTGGATGCTGAGGCTGGGCAGGGAGAGGAAAGAGGACTTTATAAGTTGCCACAGTGAGGCCATTTGATAGGTGTATGTTGTCCTGATGGTCCTGTTTGGAGATCTTCTGGAGAATGCTGACCTCTTTGAACTGTGCTATCTTCGTCCTGTGAATTTGCCCTAAACATCATTATCCCTCACGATGCCTAGCATTCCCTTGTTCTCTGACCACGTAAGGTGCCTGTAGACAAGATAGAGGAAGTCAGAAGTCAGTTGTGGAGACTACTGTTCTTTGAGAGATTTTTTTAAATTCAGTTAATTAAAATGGTTCTTTAAGTTAAAGTTAGTTTTGAGTTTCTAGTCCTTTTCCCAAATGGAAACAGAATAAAAATAATATTGTCATTTATGGAGCATATGTACTGGGTCCCTATTAAATACTTTGATCCTACCCACAATCCTGTAAACCATCCCTAGTTTACACAGGAAGAACTGGAGTCTCAGAGAGGTCAGTTAACCTTCCCATGGACATGTAGTTAGCAGGGAGAGGACTGGAAAGAACTCCGTACAGGAATAGGGTGCAGGCAGGAAAAGCCTAACGTGTTGCCCTCCCAGACTCCAGAGGTAGATTCCGGCTCATTGTAGTGTTTCGGTTTGTGCTGAACATAAGTTAAGAGTACAGATGAGAAGCGGTTATTTGTAGCAGAAGATTCTTATAGTGGAGCTGGGACATGTAGGTCTCCTTTGGCTGCCCTGCTCCTGGCATTGCCAAGGCTTAGCTGTAGGCTTATAACTTCCAGGGGTGGATGTCGCCCACCCAGAAATCCGGTCAGTGTAAGCTTTCGAGCTGTTCAGATCCTTGTTTCTTCTTAAATATAATTGTATTCTTTTCATTCAGTTCAGCTCAATTCTGCTTTTTGAGTCAGTTTTTAAAATATTTAATGCATTTGCTATTTCTAGAAACACTGGGTTGGTTTGCTTTCTCCCCCTTGGGACTTTGTGCTTGACTGGTGACGGGGACACAGTCATTTTCCCAGTGGGCCTAAGAGGCAGCTCCACAGCCAGCCACTGCCGCTGCGGCCTTCCTGTTTGTTCTGTGGTCCGACGCCAGGGAGTCGCCACCACCAGCAGGGGCGGATCGGCTGCCATCTGCCAGCCACTAGACGGCGTGTCGCGTGCATCAGCCCTTCGTACTAGCACAGTTCAGTGAGTGGCCGCTGTTATTTTTCTCTCTCTTTAAAATAAAGAAACGGGCCCAGAGGGATGAGCCATGGCTGCTGTTCTCAGGCTGAGTCCTGTGGTTCAGGTGACGAACTCCAGATGAGAAAGGCTAGACAGCCACTGGCGTGCGCGCAGACACACACACACACACACACACACACACACACACACGTGTTTACCATTTGACCAAAATGACCAAGCCAAGGCCTGAAATGGAAAGTGAATTTTTTCATCCACGTGGGTAGGTGCTTTGTGTGCCACCCAGTTCTGACATTGGGGTACTTGCGGGCGCAGCGGTGGACCTGGGGTCATCACAGCCACGCTGCTGGAAGCATAGGCACTTTCCTGGGCCATGGTTTGCCACCACGGGCGCTTCAGGCCACAGGCTGTCCCTTCTTGGTTTTGTTTTCTGAAGAGTCTTTCAGGACTTCCGATTTGAGAGCGTAATTCCAGGGCCTTTTGGAATCTGCCTGCAGGCAGCCTGTGTGTGTCCCAGCGCCCTGAGAGGGTGTGCTGCTTGTCTTCTCCTGAGACAGAGTTTGGGCCTTTTTTCACTAACTCTGAGAGGAAGATTTAACTAGAACCATCTTCTTCAGTGCACTTAAGACATGCCCAAAACATTCTCACATCATGAAACAGCCAGCCTTTAAAAAATGGAAGTTACAATTTTAGTGTCCATCAGAATGTTCCTTTGGATCAGAGTACAGGGATGATTGGATACTGTTGTTAATTCAGGTTAAGCCTGTGCGCCTGGTCCCGTGTCAGGCCAGGGCTTGTGTGGCTCCTCACGGAAGGGAGTGTGGTCCAGGGATTCAGGGTGCACGTCGGTGTGCACTGAGAGCAACACCGCCTGGGAGACACTTGTTCTCATTTCACATGTGCACATCCCTTGGAACAGGAAAATAAGTTTCATTTTTGAGTTACCCTAACAAATTAAATGGATTGAGGGACTCTTGAGGTTGTGGTTTGTTGTTGTTGTTACTTTAATATACAAAGTTGTGTAGCACTCCCTAATAATCTTGTTTAAATTCTCATAACTAGTTTCCCATCTGCTTGTGTTTATCTCAAGTTTGAAAACCTTCACTGAAAGATTACCACATTTCTCATTTCTAAAACTGAGAGTACGTAATTTTTACAAACATTGATGACTTTTCTGTCTTGCATCTTTGTTAAAGCATAGTTCTCAGCATGTGTACTGTCTGTGATACAGCTCAGCACAAATCAGTGAGCATTTCTTGAGCACCCGTTTGGTGCCAACCACTGCGCTAATTATTGCTGGGGTACAGATTGTGGAGTGAGCACATCCCTGTTCACATGTACTTTAAAGACCAACTAGGGAAAGGAGAAGTAGGGGATCAAGTAATAGATGTAAGTTCCAATTCTCCCAGATTCAGTGACGTAGGAACCATAAAAGGGTCACAGCTAAGCAGGAGAGAGATGGTATTCATGGGAAGAGGGCCCATAAGAAACTTGCTCCTTGGGGTCAGCAAAGATAGTGTGTATGAGGTGGCATATAGACTAGGTGCCCTAAAAGATGGCTAGGATTACAGTGGATGGAGCTGGTGGGGTAAGCTGGCAGCAACCAGAGACGTCCCAAGAGCCTACTACACCAGGCCAGAAGGCGGTGCACGCGGGAGAGCCTCCAGTCCCTTGTCTGAGGATAAATGCAGTAGGAGGGAGAACGTTCCAAGGTCCTGGTAGATGACAGAAAAGCTTTTTTAGGAGCAGGCCCCTGAGGGACATCTCTTCAAAAATTCTGCTCTGTGCCCGGACCTATCAGCACAGAAGGGCTCCTTGGGCATAGGCCCAAGTCTGAAGTCGCCTCACAGAGGAATCTCTACTTTTGGGTTGTCCTTCACTGCAAACAGTTTGGACTTCTTTGGGGAAGTGAAGCAGACCTGGTTGTGGGCCAGTTTTCTGACGATTCCTGCAACTGGAAACTCAAGTTTTTTAAAGCTGTTGAATTAAAAGTTTGTTGACTTTTTAGAGTTGTTTCTGGGATCTCAGGTTTGAGTACTAAGAATGCAGAGCTCATCTGTCAGCATCCCTCCCTTTGTGCAGCTTTTTGTTAGAGATGGCTTGCGTTTGTGGGTGACCTTTTAAGGACACGTGGGGCACACAGGGAAAAAAGTCTTTTCCTAGAGCGGGCTAGGAACACCTTCATGTCTCCAACTTGACTCAGCATTAACTCAGGGGTGGTTAGGGTGTCCCCCGGAAGGGGAGCTTCACCTGATCTCTTCCTGCCATATATACTATGTGTGTTGGTCCAGGAGAGAAGTGGGTGGGTAGAGTGGGGTGAGTGAGGTCCCATAATGACGACCTTGGTTTGTTTCCAGAACAAGAGTTACCAGGATTTTGATGCAAACACAGGGCCTGCTGATCAGAATTTTTTGCCCTGTGGCGCTGGAGGAAAGTGGTCCCAGTCAGCCCTAGAGAGTCCTCCCTGCCACATAGTATGTTTCAGAGATCTAGATCCATCTAGCTTTTCCAAGCTGTGTGTTAAATGGCCAGGGAAACTCCAGCTCTCCTCCAGGTACCCAGCCCTACAGAAGCAGCAGAACCTTCCTCGGGTCCCGTTGGGGTAAGGGTGCTGCTGCAGGAGCAGCTTCCCCCCGGAGCGGAGTTAAGGAAAGGAGTCCTCAGAGAGCAACCATCTGTGCACCCTTACAAGTTAGCTCCACACCCAGACCTGCCCACGTCAGCTGCCAACCTGTGTGTCCCTGGGCCTCCTGGGCCGGAGGCCGGAGGGTACAGCCAGCCTCGGACAAGAACCCTTGACAAGACCTAGATACCAAGGAGGGAGGAGTGCCCCGTCCGTGCACATATCACATGCTGCAATGAGGGAATCTGCAGGTGGTTTTTAAAACTACAACCCAGACCTCTGGTGGCTTTCATCGTGTGTGTTTTCTAAACAAACTATGGTGTATGTGTTGGTATGAGTAGCCCAGAACCGTTTCCTGGAGACCCTTAGGACCACCAGGCTGCTGTGGTCAGAGTGCCTCATACATTTATTTGCTCATTCCTGAAATAGAGGCTGCTTGATTTTTCCATCTGTTTGTAGCTTTCAGGGGAAGACCACACGGGGGGGGGGGGGGGGGGCAGCACAAGCCTGGTGGAGCATGACTCTTTCCTGTGGGAACTGACCAGAAGAATTCAGTGGTTTAAATACACATCTGGGGAAATTCTTCCTCTGTGTTCTTCTGACACCTGACTGTCCCATCTTCCGGTCCTCTTCCTTTGCACCGAGCTCCTCCCGGTGGGCCAGCTGTCTTACACCCAAGGCATCTGTGAGGTATCGTGGAGGTGAGTTGCTTCTCCCGGGCCGTGGTAAAGCCACTGTGAGGAAACCCGTTGGAATTCTGCCGCCCAGAGCAGCTCAGATCCGCCAGGACACTCAGCCCCCACTGGAGGGGCCTAAGTGCCTTTGTCACTTCTTTTACCACTTACCCACACTGCTTCTCCTCTTTGGTATCTGTTTTTTTCCCCCAAACAAACCCTGCTGCTCCCAAACACCCCCTTCCCCCATCAGCTTTGTAAGCTCTCTGAAAGCCTCGAGGAGTTGTCTGGTGGGCATCACCTTCCCCATGCCTCCTTTCCTGCGGGCTGTCCTTGAAGCCCTGTCCTTATGCTTCCATATTTGCCTGCTGGGGCTGCGCTAGCAGTGTGCCCCAGACTGAGGGCCTTGAGCACGAGAAATCTATTCTTTCATGGTTCTAGGGGCTGAAAGTCCGAGGTGCTGGGGGCTAGGACTTGAACATGTGATTTGAGGGGAGGAGAGAGACGGACAACTCATCCCTGCTGCCCTCTCACTTTCCTTCCGAATTTCTTTCCTGCTAAAAGCCACTATGAAACAACTGCTAGCCAAGTGGGTTGCGGCCTGAGCACAGATTTGATTTGCAAGCTTGTTTGGATTTTTCTAAGATCTCTGCCTTAAGCTGAATCCAAAATTCAGGGGAAAGAGAGAACATGTTTCATGTCTGCATCTAAGGAGGGTGTGGAATTGTAATTGTGTGTGTGTGCCTTGAAGGGTAATCTTTGCTTCTGCTCTTTTTATTAAACAAATGCGATACAGTGACAAAATTAAATACCTTTTCCTTCCTTTCTTTGAAATGAGGAAGCCTGTCCTTTATTTTAAAATTCAACTTATAGAAATGGATTGTGCTTGATAATTTGCTATGCATCCATAAAAACCATAAAATAGGAGAAGCAGTGTTGCTGGAGTAGCTGTTCTCATTTCCTGGCAGTCATTACATGCTTCCAATACAAAAACATTTTTCTCCTAACCGTCCGTTCTGAGCTCAAAAATGGATTTCCCTCCAGCCCCGTCATTCAATTATCACCTCGGGAAATGCATAGAGATATAACTGATGATCCCTTTAAAACATCCTGCAGCATGCCACCCTCTCTCATCCTTCATCTTTTGTCCTGTTCCCGTCATTAAATGTTACATTGCCAATGTATATTTTATAGGGTGACCCTGACGGTGTCAGTTTGATACTGTGCAGGGATAATAAGATTGCACATATAATGAAAGGCCGATAAATAGAAAAATGTTTACGAGATGGAGAATAGCGCTTTTAACAGTTTTATGGCTTTCTCTTTTCCTCTCTTCTCTTCTCTCCCTTTGCTGGTAGAATTGTGGTTTTGTTACAGGAACAAGAAAACATTAAGAAGGGTGATGTGGTAATAGAACTGACGGCGGTGAAATCCCACTTGCCCTGTTGCTGAACTCCAATAAAATGAATTCGGGAAATAACGAAGTATTCAGCTTATAGGAAAGAAAACTGATTTCAGCGAATGAATTCTTGGGGAGTTTGGGGGGGCCCTACAGAGAACACAAAGTTCCTGGTATTGGAATAATTGTAGTTAAGATGTTAAGTCCTCAACAGCTCAGTAAAACCAGAGACAGAGGCCCCTGCCTGAGTGGCCCTCGTGTCTGGGTCTCGAGTTAAGTGACAGCCAGTCTTGTGAGTGCAGGCCCCACACGGAGCGGGGGCCCTTTGTTCCAGGCTGGGCTCTAGACTGCTTTGTGATGGCCTTGACCGCTGTCTCCCAAGTCATTTCCAGACCTCTTGTTTATTTTTTATTATGGTTATTTTTTGGCTAAATGGAAGAGTCTTCTATGTGTTGCTTGATTGATAGGTTTTTTTAGTGGAGCTGCCTGACGAGGTGGCAGGGGGCGAGGTGCAGGAGAACCTACCCAGTGGCCCTCGAGTCGTCTCCACAGTCTTGAGCACATTTCAAAGCCACAATTTTAAATAGATGCTTCCTGCTAGAGGTAACGTGGAAAGATGTATTGTGGCATGTTCAGAAGTCATTTCTGGAGGGACCCTACCTGATCAAATTCTCAGGTCAGGAGGCCTGTGAAGCTCACCGGCTTGGCACATCTCTTTGGCGTGTGTAGCCTAGAGCCAAAAGTGGGCAAAAGGGCTTTGCCTATAGTGTAAGGCACTGGATGGCCTGAGGTGTGGTGAGCTTCCTGTGAGGGGGTACTTGTGCTTGTGGGCTCCCAGGGTCTATCCGATAATCGTCCTTGGAGTTTGTTCTTGGTATGGGAAGTAGAACATATTTGTCTAGGCGTGTGTGTAATCCTAATAGTGCACTTTGGTCTACCAGATGTGTTTCTCAACCTGGTACCCCTGCTTCAAGCCAGGTGTGGCTTTGTAATTCTTGGGTGCAGCGTGGGGACTGGCTCTACCCTGAGGTGGGAGGGCCAGCCACCCATTGTTTTCAGGGATGCATAGTGCCCTTTTTTGCTTCTCTGCCTATTCAAGGTCCATGGAAGAGGTCTAAGATACTTTGTAGATGAAAGATAACCCAAATTTGAGCCTCTGGCTTGAAAATATAGATATATTTAAAAAGTAATGACATATTAATATTAAATATTTTAATAAATATATATGAAATATATCTTAAATGTTAAATATATTTATAAAAATGAAATATATAACATATATATAAACATACATGTTTGTTTATATATATATATGTTATATATTTCCTGCCCCTTCCCCTGCTTGTGCATGTGTGCACGCTCACTCGCTCTCTCTCTCCCCGTCTTCTCTCTCTGACAAATAAAAAAACTTTATTTTTTTAAGATTTTATTTCTTTATTTGACAGAGAGATAGAGACCACAAGTAGGCAGAGCGCATTTTCAGAGCACTGCTTCTAAACACCACACACACTGGTCCCTGGAAAATGAAACAGAAATAAGAACAATGTAGTCATTTTTCTTTCTTTTTTTTTTTTAAAGATTTTATTTTTTTTATTTGACAGAGAGAGCGATCACAAGCAGGCAGAGAGAGAGGAGGAAGCAGACTCCCCACTAAGCAGAGAGCCCGATGCGGGCCTCGATCCCAGGACCCCGAGATCAGGACCTGAGCCGAAGGCAGAGGCTTTAACCCACTGAGCCACCCAGGCACCCTTTTGTTAACACTAGATAATCAAATTAAGGAACTCTTCTTATTTGGATATTGGCTGTGTTTTTTACTTTTTTAGAGATAAAATGTCATTTCTTCTATGAAATAATGGTAAGATCAGGAAGCAGTTTGTTGTTGGTTTTTTTTGTTTTTTTTTTAAAGATTTCCTTTATTTCAGAGAGAGCAAGAGAATACGTGTACAAGCGGGGGAGAGGAATAGAGGGAGAGGGAGAAACAGACTTCCCACTGAGCCAGGAGCCCAGTGTGAGAGAGACTCAATTCCAGGACACTGGCCAGCATCATGACCTGCTGAAGGCAGATGCTTAACTGACTGAGCCATCCAGGTGCCTCCGGGAAGCAGTTATTTTTAAAGACCTTACTTGAGAACAGGGTCAGTAGTCTGATACCTATCTCACGGAAGTTAATTTTTTAGAATTAATTTCAGGTGAATTTTAATGCTCAAGAAATACTCATTCTAACATGTTTACTGAATACTCATTATAAATTTCAAGATACTGTCTTATAGGGGCACCTGGGTGGCTCAGTCATTGGATGTCTGCTTTTGGCTCAGGTCATGATCCCAGAGTCCTGGGGTTAAGTCCCGCCTCAGGCTCCCTGCTTGGGGGGAAGCCTGCTTCTCCCTCTCTCACTCCGCATGCTTGTGTTCCCTCTCTAACTGTGTTTCTCTCTATCAAATAAATTGATAAAATCTTAAAAAAAAAAAAAAAAAAGATTGTCTTAGACATCTGGAGTACTTGCAGAAGAAGTAGACACAGTTTTGGGTATATTAGGTTCATTCATAGTTATGGTCCAAAGAGGAGCCTGGGTGTGGGGTGTACCAGGAAAGAGGCAGGTGCAGAAAAGTGTAGACATGCAGACATCGTGTTGACCTCAGGGGTAGAGGAGAGGGTTAAGTAAGACTTAAGAAGAACATGGCATCTCTGGTCACCTGAGTCCAGAGTGGTGAAAACTCAGACCCAGACACTGAGGAGGCAGTGGTGAGGGGTTGGTGGAGCTGTAGCCTGCAAGCAGAAGGGAAACACTGAGGGACAGCAAACTGGCCGTCTGTGGGAGGTGGGGCATGCAGGAGAAAGGTCTTCAGACAGAGGGAAAGTCCTGGGAAGGACAGCAAAGTAACTGGGCCTTTGTTTTGTTGGCCTTGAGGAGCCTTCATTGATTTGGAGAAGCAAGTGATGAGGTCAGAGCTGGGTTTTGGGACAACTTGAGCGTGTCTCTGTGGGAGAGGACAGGCCAGTCCAGAACCTCAAGTCTCCAGACATGTGAGTGGCGGTGTGGGACTACAGGTAGAATCCACAAGTGGCTACGGTCAACAGCAAAAGCACCATAGAGTTTAGAAAACCTCATTACAATTTTGACAAAACAAAAAAAAAAACCAAAAACCCCCCAGAAAACAGGAAACTGTTTTCATTCCTCCTCAGTGTATAATGGTAATCATTATTTAAAAAAAACTTTTTTAACCTCTCAACTACAATTTTGTTTTTAAGATTTATTTATTAGTGAGAGAATGGGAGTTGGGGGCACAGAGGTAGAAGGAGAATCCCAAGCAGGCTCCCCACTGAGTGTAGAGCCCAACACAGGGCTCAGTCTCATGACCCCGAGATCACGACCTGAGCCAAAATCAAGAGTTGAATGCCTAACCCACTGAGCCACCCAGGCATCCATCAACTAGGATTTCGTAAAGAGATGTTGGCGAAGTGCCAGGTTGTGGAACATCTGTACTGAGCGTGTTAGCGTGGCCTGTTGTTCTAGCCTGTTAAACCCAGGAGACCGTCACACACTTCCCAAGACATCTTTTCCTTCCTCTTCCCTTGCCTTTCCCCAGAAGAAGCTGGAGGTGGGGAGGTTGCTTTGCCCGCGGACAGGCTGCGGCCTCACCCTCCGGCTCCCTCTCACAGGCCTGGTGGATAGGTGCTCTTGCGGCCCCTTGCATGCAGGAGGCAGTGATTCTGCTGCGTGCCTTCCCGCGGATCATCGTTCTGTCAGATGCTCTCTGAGACCACAGAACTGGTATTTAACGATCAGCAGCAGAGCCAGCTGACAGTGTCCTGACTCCTTCAGGGATTGGGAGATCCGGTCGGTTAACAAAAGGAGCCCAGGAGAGCACTGCTTTAATTACCAGACTCCATGCTGAAAGACAACCAGTTGCCTGCTGGAAACAGATCTGTAGAGGTGGCTGTTCCTAAACATAGCTGGTGGTTCTGCCCAGCGCCTGGCTCCTCGCCTCAGATGTTCGGAACGGTTGTCGGCTCCAGCCCTTGAATCCTCAGGGAGTGAGGAAAGAATGACTTGCATAGGAGTCTGTGCCAGGAAATTTTACTGACTTGCTTCACTACCCGAGTTAGTAGTTTTTGCCAAGAAATGCAGCTGTAACTCCCAGGCAGAGTTGCTCGTGGATGTCGGGGGGACCAAGCTCAGCTGCGGGGTCCGAGCACTCAGGATAGAGTGCTTCCCAGGGGGTGTGGCCACACAGGCCCTGCTGACCTGCTGCCAGAGCCAGAGCCACATTCCCCTGAGACCTTGACCATCTTTGGGGGCCCTGGGTTGGGCAATGAAGTCTGAAAGCAGCTTTTTGCCATGTTTCCTTCTCCCTGCTGCCCCTACTGGGTTTGGACCTTGTTTCGTAACTTTTCATTGCTCGCTGGAACTTCTCTCTGGAAAAACATACGTTTAAAAAAAAAAAAAAAAAGGAAAGAAAGAAAAAAGAAGCTTTAGATTTCTCCATTCCATCCAGCAAGTGGTGGGATTTTTCATTCCTCGGTACCCGGGCCCCCAAAGAAGGGGCCGGATGGTAACTAAAGGGCATCCTTCAGACAGAGTTTTTGCAGGGAAACAACACCCTAATTCTAACCAGCTCTACTTCAACGTGCAGAATAAGGCATTGGAGGAGAATAGTTCATGTACTCTCTCTACATATTCATGTTAAAATATTTCTTTAACATCAGATCAGTTAATAGGTCTTAAAGCATTAAAAGAATTTCTTCTAAATGCTTACTTTCGAACAGACCCCGCAGGAGGGTATGTCAGCTGTGTGCAGAGGTGTGCCACATGGTGGGCCCTGTCCCATCACATTGGCTGGGAGGGGCAGGTGGGCTTGAGGAGCCTGTGAGCGAGCCATCTCGCTTTCAGAGAGAAGCTCTGTTTCTAATGCCTTTATCCATGTCAGCTTCCCAGGCCTCCCCCCACCCGCCCCTCTTTGAGGATGCCTGTTGAAGGTTTGGTGCAGAAGAGGAAGTGAGCAGCAGCTCCCCTCCCCAGTGGAGGAAGCATTTGTGGGTGGCCTCTACTGGGAACCTTCACTGTGGTGCAGGGACCCAGATTAGAGTCCTTCCTTCCTCCCTCCCTCCTGGCCCCTCCATGCACAGACCAAGGACTGGTTTCTCAAGGCCTTCCTTGACATAACTGTAAGGCCAACAATTCTCCATTTTTTTCTGATCACAGAACCACTGTGAGAATGGGAGGTAACGGAACATATCTCTGTACACTGAATTGGAAGGAGTGTGTGAGAAGAGAGTTATTTCCAAAAGACCAAGGCCTCCTTTAGCCTACTAGTAGATGGTCTGCATGCTGGGGTCTCTAGACCTCATCTGCTGCCACTGGCCACCACCCCTGGCCGCTGTCCCCGCCACCAGTGTCAAGCCTTTTTTGTGTAGTTGTGGCAGCAATAATATGTTATGGTCACAAAAATTGGGACTTAGTCCTGGGTGTACCCTTATGTTTCTCACATGGAACAAAAATAATTGACTACCTTTTCCTGCCCTCACATCAGCCTCCCAGAGAGCTCCTTTCTGGAGGTGATGGCGGGCTAAGGCGGGCTTGGGGACTTGCTGAGGGGCTCACCAGCCATAACACTGGCCTTCCAGGGCCTGCTCACTCGCCTGCTGCCTGCTTGGCTTGTGCCTCTGTGCCTTCCTTTCCCCAGGGTCCCGTAGAAGACATGTAGCTTTAAAAATAGTGTGTGTGTGTGTGTGTGTGTGTGTGTGTGTTTCTCAGGCAGGGCAAGTTACAGGTTCCCCTCCCTTTGCAGTGCAATGCCTGAGGGAAATTAAATAACAGTCATGTTTGTGGACATTGTTTTAACTCAGCAAGTGGCTGCAGGTAGATTAACCTGCTAGTGAGACGGGAAGGAGACCTGCTCACGTCTCCCGCGGCAGGGCTGCCGGCTCCCACCCGCTGTCCGCCACCCCGCTCTGCTCTTGCACACGCACGCGCAGCAGGATGCTTACCCTGGGTCCTGAAACATGTCACCAGTCTGTTGTTCACCCAAGGTAAAGCAGAACTGGGCCCAGCCATACCAGCAAAACTTACCTGAAATGAGTTTATACCAGAAAGCTCTGGTAAGTGGTGAGCAGCCCGAGGACCCCACCACCCCACCACCACCAGTTGCTTCAGTTCAGATGGTGCGAGGAGGGAGGGCATGGAGGGAGAAGTACAGTGGTGACTGCGGAGCAGGAACCAGTCCTCCTACTAATTACAAGTGGCCGAGCCCAGGAACCTTCTGGATTACAGGAGTGGCTATGATTGAGCTGTCTGCGGGTGCCTGGAGCCTTTTGTCAGCCTCTCTCGTCCCAGCCCACACCCACCCAAATAGAGCACAGCGCCGAGCACCTTGTAGCCCCATCCTCCTCTTCTGCCTGGCATTTCCCAGCCCACGTGTTCATTTTGATGGAAAATCAGAGAAGTGTAGTGGGGCGTGGTTCTCTACCCCTCAGTGGTTTGCCTGGCTGTGCAGAGATCCCGCCTTAGGAGCTGGTGCCTGAATCCAGGAGCAAATCCCTTACTGCCACTGACTTTCTCCGTATGACCTGTTGGGAAAACCCAGCAGCACACCACTGCCCCCTTACACCAAAGCGAAGGCGAAGAGTTGTGGGGAGAGAGAGAGAATCTGCTAAATATAGACTGCTGGATTTAAGCGCTTCTCTTGGCAAGCACTGCAGCCCATAATGCTGTCAGTTGGCGAGGACATCGCCCCCCTCCTTTCCTTTTTAGCCCAGGCACTAACCCGGTTTAGTCGCCTGTGCTGTGTGCAGTTAGAGCATGGAGATGTGAGGTGCGCGGACTGGGAGGCCTTGTTGTGCGGTGGGTGAGAGCACGGAACAGAACGATCCAGCCGGCCATTCGTGTCCACGTTGATGCCTCTGTGTTTGCTTGCAGGCAAAGGCGGGAGCTAATTTGCAAGGCTGCCTTTGTGGAGCTGCTTTTTGATCTCTGATTGCCTGTGTTAATGTTTCAGCAAGCTATTGATTTCTGCAACAGCTTTTGTTCCCTGAATTTATGTGCAGCGGGTCTCTGCAGCACACACTATGCATGTTTGATTAAAGTTCAATTGACTTTGTTCCTGGTGAGGCCTCTGGCTGCCTCATTCCCTATTTGTAGAACCAAAGCTTTTCCCGACGTGTCCTTTTGTTTGTGCTCAAGACCTAGCCACCCATGCAGTCACCAGTATGCTGTTTCTAATCCTCCTAGATTCGCCCCATTCCAGTGTTTAATCCCTTCATAGACATTGCAGTGGTTGAGAGGCAGCTAATAAAACCTGGCCTGGACTTTTTTTTTTTTTTTAAGTCAACTTCATTGATGTGTAATTGGTATGTATACCATTTACACTGTAAAAATACCTTGTTAAGTGCAGTGAGGACACAGTTCAGTGAGTTTGATAACTGTACCTTCATGCAAATAACATCACTGTCGGTTCACAGGCTACTCCCTTCACCCCAGAAGGTTTACTACTTCCTCGTCCTCTAGACTAGGCAACCACTCATTTACTTTTTGTGATTGTAGATTTGCCCTTTCTAGAATGGAATCATACAGTCTGTACCCTTTTGTATCTGGCTGCTCACATTCAGTGTGATGTTTTGAGACTCATCCAGGTCATCAGGGTGATCAGTGGTTCGTGCCTTTTTACCAAGTGGTATTTAGTGAATGGGTGCATAGTAACACGTTTATCCATTCTCCTGCTGAGGGGTGTTTGCATTGTTGCCAGCTTTGGGCTACGAAGAGTAAAGTTTCTGTGAGCATATCTGTAAAAGTCTTTGCATAGCACTTTTTTTGTGGTTTTTTGTTTGTTTTTTTAAAGATTTTATTTATTCATTTGACAGAGAGAAACACAGCCAGAGAGGGAACACAAGCAGGGCGAGTGAGAGAGGGAGAAGCAGGCTTCCTGCGGAGCAGGGAGCCTGATGTGGGCCTCGATCCCGGGTCTCCGGGATCATGACCTGAGCTGAACGCAGATGAGTAACCAACTGAGACACCCAGGTGCCCCTAAAAGCTATTATTTCTTAATTGTTAACAAAAAGTTGGTGTTTATTTTAATATTTAATATTAGGTTCTTTGTCATGTCCTCATTTTTTCACAAAGTCTCAGAGTACACAGTGTAGTAGTGGAAGTTAAGGTTGGGAACCTGTGCTTTTTTCCTGAGCCTTTTTCTGTCTGGTGTCTGGCACTGGGCCAGTACCATAGCCTCACTGAACTCTGGCTTCCCCGATTTAAGTCATGCCATCTTTTAAAACCATTTGAAACTCTTTCAAATATTCCTATTTGAGAAATAGAAATACTTTGACCTTAAACAACACAGGTTAAAATGGCTTGGGCTCACAAGCAGATTTTATATATATATATATATATATATATATTTCAGTACTGTATAGATAGATAGTAGATAGATATAGATATAAATATATTTTTTTTTCTTTTCATGGTTTTCTTAGTAACATTTTCTCTAGTTTATTTTAAGAGTAAAGTTTTTGGTCAACTAAGACTGTTAGTTTTAGGGGAATCAGAAGTTGTACTTGGATCTTGGGCTGTGGGCGGCGGCAGGGGCAGGGGTTCGGCGTCCCTCACCCCCAACCCCTTGTAACCGCATGAGGCCCTGCTGTGCGACCGCCCAGTGCTGCACGGAGGTGTTTCCTAACAGCCATCCACTTGTGCTGAGGTTGGCAGAGACCCTGATTGCACCTTCTACCTCACTTTCTCTCCCATTTTAGATTCCTTTCTGTCTCCTATAGCTTCACATTTCCTCTTAAATCCCAGGCCTCTCACCTGCTGGACCCTAAAACGACTTCAACTAGGGGAGGCACTGGGAGGTACCACTTTGGGGTTTCACATTCTTCCTTCCAGCTTTGGGATTGGGCCGTGGTTTACCATACGGGTTGTCTTTTTGAACCAATAGAGCACATCCCTCTGACAGAGTATTGAAGGCTGACACTGACTTGCCTTGGCTTCTGTTCTATATTTTTCTCATAGGAAAACCAGAGTCAGATCAGTTTTATATCAGCACAAGCCTCTTAATCCCCTAGTGGCTTTATGAATTTGTTCCCTCTAGCCAGCTGACACCAAAAGATCAGTAGAGATAAGTGACTTTCTTTTTTTTTTTTTTTTTAAGATTTTATTTATTTATTTGGCAGAGAGAAACACAGCCAGAGAGGGAACACAAGCAGAGGGACTGAGAGAGGGAGAAGCAGGCTTCCCGCCGAGCAGGGAGCCCGATGTGGGACTTGATCCCTGGTCTCTGGGATCAGGACCTGAGCTGAAGGCAGTTGCTCAACCAACTGAGCCACCCAGGTGCCCCAATAAGTGACTTTCTAAGTCAGGAAAATAAGAAGTAAAGAGGCAAGAGCCAGGAGGTTCTCAGTTCATGACCTAGGGGCTCGGGATGCTCCAGTCGCCACAGGGATAATTGTAGCCTACATTTGTAGAATAACATGGGATAGACAAATAGGTCAGAAATCCAAGCGCATTCCTGCATTTTCCCTTATCGCTCAGTTACTGTCTCGTGGATCTGGAAAGAGTGGGGTGAGTTTGCAGGCTTCCCTGTGGTCTTCCTTGGTGGCTGGCTCCTGGCCTCCTTGGCCTGGGGGTCATGCTTCATCTGTTAAATATTGGCAATCACCAGCATTTTGTTAAGTTGCACTTGGAAAGACTGAAACATATCCACAGCACCAAGAGACGTGTGCTGTAGGCTTATGGAAGCCAGGCAGAAGTCCCTCTTGAGTCACAGGCTCCTTTAAGGATGACGACAGCTGTGGTCCCTTTTTTTTTTTTTTTTTTTTTTTTTTAAGATTAGTTATTTATTTATTTGACAGAGAGAGATCACAAGCAGGCAGAGAGGCAGGCAGAGAGAGAGGAGGAAACAGGCTCCCCGCTGAGCAGAGAACCCGATGCGGGCCTCGATCCCAGGACCCTGAGATCATGACCTGAGCCAAAGGCAGAGGCTTTAACCGACTGAGCCACCCAGGCACCCTGTGGTCCCACTTCTTAGAAAATGCACAGGCATGGAATCCAGCTCTGAGTAGGGAGCACCCAACACACATGTACTGCCTGCTTTGCAGAAGCCATTTCCCCGCTTAAAATCTGTCCACGTCTTTGTAGACTCACTTCTCCTGGTTCTAGGGCCATTGCTTTCTCGGGGGTATTTTAGTGAAACCCCATCTGTCTGGGTACTCTGGCCACCATAAGAGTTTGTCGCGTGGTGTCTGTGTGTGTTTATCTGCTTCAGTCTCCCCGGCACTGGTCTTTCCCACTAGAGCTCAGGGTACTGGAGCACAGAGTCTTTCTCTCTCGGCTCTTCCCCTCACAGGGCGTCGAGCCTTCCCTTCCGGGAGGCACTCTGGTGCTCCGGCCAGTGGCTCCCACCTTGGGGTATGTGTTGCCCAGGCGTGGCTTCTCAGGATACTGTAGTCAGCCACGCTAATTGGTTGTCCACAAGATTGAGGCAGTTAGAGAAAATCAATGTGCACTACACTCTTTCTCTATTTTCAGTGGAGTTTTTTGTTTTGTTTTTTTAATTCCAGGTAAAGATACTTTATCTTGGGATGTTTGTTTTAAGAAATTGGTACTGTGTCAGCCAGGATTAACCAAATATGCCATTCACCTGTTGGTGTGCCTGCTGAGCTCCTGAGGGTAGGGGTAGCAAAAAATGCCCCTTTCTTATTTTTATTTTTTTTTTTTTATTTTTTTTTTAAATTTTATTTATTTGACAGAGAGAAACACAGCCAGAGAGGGAACACAAGCAAGGGGAGTGAGAGAGGGAGAAGCAGGCCTCCCGCCGAGCAGGGAGCCCGATGTGGGACTCGATCCCGGGTCTCCGGGATCATGACCTGAGCCGAAGGCAGTCGCTTAACCAACTGAGCCACCCAGGCGTCCCCCCTTTCTTATTTTTAAAGGGTTATTTATTTGTTTTAGAGAGAGAGCGTGCACGTGCGTGCATGGGGGGTGGAGAAGGAGAGAATCTCAAGCAGAACTCCTCGATGAGCACAGAGCCCGACAAGGGGCTGGATCTCCCCAACCTGGGATCGTGACCTGAGCCAAAATCAAGAGTTGGATGCTCAACTGACTGAGCCACCCAGGCGCCCAAAACTGCCCCTTTCTAAAAGCTGCATTTGGGCATTACCCCCTTGCTGTAGTTTTTTCGTTTTCTTTTTCTTCTTCTTCTTCTTTTTTTTTTTTTTTTTTTTTTTTTTTGAGGACTTCTTGCCTTCCTTTCTGCCGGGCCATGGAAAGAATAGCTCCTTCTGCCCAAAAGGCTGGCCTTGTGACGTGTAGCACTTGTCCTCGGTGTCAGCACTCCTATGCCTGCCCTCAGGACGCTGTACTAGTGTGTCCTGATGTGGGCACTCAGATTGGGGTAGAGGCTGTGGAGCAGTTTTCTTGGATTTCAGGTCTCTGTTTCCTAACCCCTGTTTGCCACCATCTCCGTTGTTTCCTTTTCTGGTTTCTGGAATAACCTAACTGACCAGCCATTTCCTTGTCATACCTGTATGATTTCAGTGGAATGCTGTGAGGAAACCGTCTGTGCACACACATAGCCGGAGGGCCGGGATTTCCCTTCGTTTTGATTGTTTATTGGTGAACCTCCATGGTGCCATCTGGCCCATGATAGGCACTCAGCAAATACTTGCTGAATGAACGGGTGTTCTTGAGATCTCCCACTCCTGGTGGAAGAGGGTGGGCGTGCTGGGAGGACCAGGAGAAGCAAAGCCCCTCTGAACCCTTCCGTCAGCACCAGCCTTCTTTCCTGCAGGGGGAACTGATTACCTTCTATTACTACTGGAAAAAAACCCCTGAAGCAGCCAGCTCCCGGGCCCATCGTAGGCACCGCAGGCAGGCCGTGTTCAGGAGGATCAAGACCCGCACCGCGTCCACACCTGTCAGCACGCCCTCCAGACCCCCCTCCAGTGAATTCCGTAAGTGAGGGGCTTCACCCGTGCACACGCGCCTTGCCCCGGCCCTGGGCCTGCCGGCCCAGGCACCCTTGTCGGTACAGGCTGGGGACATAGTGCTGTGCCAGTGTGCAGAGCCCGCACCCGCACGGAGCGCTCACTTGGGGGTTTGGAGCAGAGTTTACAAATTATTCGTGCCCTTAAATTTTTAAAATAGACTCAACATCATTTTAATTTTTTATGAAAGTGTAAGTCTTCACCCTGTCTTGGGGTGTTTTCACTGACTTCAGACGAGGCTGTCCACTTAGTAGATGATGTACTGTGTGAGTTCTCATTGCACTGGTATTGTGTTAGCAGTAAAATCAGATTAACATTTTCTTCTTTTTCCTCCTGCTTCATCAAGATCCTCCTCTTGGTCCCACTGTGATGTGCAGTGTAATAGGGTACCTTCCTAACCCTTTAAAGTCAGCGAACAGCAGCGGGCCCTGTGGTTCTGTCCTGGCCCAGGGCACTCAGCCTGGGGGTTGCTTATGTTGCACGTGCAAACAAGAAATGATCCGTTAGTGCTGGGTTACAGGGGGAGGGGAGTGTAGGACTCAACGGAGAGGGAGCTCCTCGGGGTGCCTGGATGTGTCAGGGAATTCAGAGCGTTGTACTTCGCCTGTCCACGTTCCCGGTTGTGGGCATCAGTGCTTGCTATGCCAGGATTCAGGTGTGACATTAGTCTCCAAAAATAGGGTAGGACGGACCCTTGGGTACCACCCTTCACATGAGTTCTTTGTTCTGATCAGCGGCCCTGAGGAATTCAGAGTGGTTCTTTGCAAACAGTACCCCACCTCGGCCTTCCAGGCTGCTCTGACTGCTGGCTCAGAGCCTGGGGCAGGCCACAGGCCACAGGTGGTCCCGGTCTTGGCCGAGCATGATGGTGTCTCCCCCCCTGTTGTGTTCCTGCCATGCCCAGTGGACCTGAGTTCAGCCAGCGAGGATGACTTTGACAGTGAGGACAGCGAGCAGGAACTGAAGGGGTACGCCTGCCGCCACTGCTTTACCACCAGTAAGTGGGCACGGGGGGTGGGGGAGCAGTAGGAGCGCTCCCGGAGGCAGGCCAGCCTCGGGCACCTTCAGGTTCTGAACCTTCGTGAACCAGGGTGTCATCTGCTGGGCGTCGTGCTTCGGGGTGACCAGCCTGGGAAGCAGGACTCTGTCGCTCCTGTTGCTCCCCGGGGTGGGGTCCTGGTGCTTCTGGGAAGCCTGCTTCCAGCTCCTCCTGGGCACCATGATATCAGCGGGAGCGGGGGTGGGGGTGGGGGGGGTGTTCCTGAAACCCTCTCCCACCCTGTGAGAGAGCGGGCAGCGGCAGAGCAAGTGACAGGCATCTGCAATCTGCGAGCCCTCGGAAGGGCCCCCACCCGCACCCCTCTGCCCTCACACAGCCTCCAAAGACTGGCACCACGGGGGCCGGGAGAACATCCTGCTCTGCACAGACTGCCGCATCCACTTCAAGAAATACGGCGAGCTCCCGCCCATTGAGAAGCCCGTCGACCCTCCCCCATTCATGTTCAAACCTGTCAAAGAGGAAGATGATGGGCTCAGTGGGAAGCATAGCATGAGGACGCGGCGCAGTCGTGGCTCGGTGAGTCCCCAGGGCAGAGCACACGGCCACTTCAGGTTACTAGGATGCTGGGGCTTGTGCCTCCTAGAAGGCTGGGAAGCGATTCATTTTAGGTAGAGAACCATCCCCCTTAAAGGAGTGATTGGCTCAAAGGCATTGGTTTTGTCTGTGGGTCTGGGAGAAGCCTCTGCTCTCTCCCTCCCTGGTGTCGTCAGTGGGGTGCATGTCCTGAGCCTACTTTTACAGAGAGCTCTTCGGTGTCAGTGTCTGGTTCAGTGCAGCCTCTCCAAGTCCCTGACCTTCCTCTGACCCCTGGGCCGACCATCTGTAGTGTGGCCTCCCTCTGCTAGTTAAAACTTGAAGGAGCTTTTTTTTTTTTTTTTTTTTTTTTAATATTTGATTCAGCTTTAGAAACTTCCGATATTTTTTTTCCTCACTTGTTTGTATAGCCTTTTTCATAAAGAGATTTTGTTTTCTAGGTTGGAAATGTGGCAGCAGGGACCTTTGGGAACAAGGGTTTTCCCATCTTGGGAGTTGGGGATGCCCCAGGGTCTTCCCTGTAACTGGCCTCCCCAGCGGCCCTTTCAGGCATGTAGATGGCACCGTCCACCTTCCTCTGAGCCTAGCATCCTGTCAAGGCTGCTGGTGCCCGGGCTGCCTTGGACTGATGTGAATCATTGGCCCCCCATCCCTTCTGAGCCCCATGGCTTTGCAGAAACTCATTCAGGTGCTTGGTGGTTGGTGGTTTTAGGAGCTGAGCTGCGTTATTTGATAGCTTCTACCTTTGGGCCCCTTCTCATACTGTCAGATGAAGTCAGCAGGTGTTTGGTTTGGGTGAGGATGTGGAATAAACAAAGAGTGAAGTGAGTTAAAGCAGAGTACATGGTTGTCTCTGCCGGAGAACTGGGCAGAGTAGACGGCCCGCATGGACTTCTGCCCCTCAGAAAATACCGCTCGTTTCTACCACAACACATCCAGGACCATCTCAAGAGATGAGTGCTTTGGGTTTAGGAAAAGCTGTCATTTCCATGTGAACCCACCCTTCCGCCCCTGCTCCCTTAGTCCCGTAATGACCCCCGCACAGTGCGGAGCAGCCAGAGGGGCCTGGTGTTGGCCAGCGTGCCTGTGCCGGGGTCTGCTCCCGCGGCCCTGCGTGTGTGCTGGGCTCTAGTCTCACCAGCCTCCGGTTTGGGCGGGCAGATGTCTACACTGCGCAGTGGTCGGAAGAAGCAGCCAGCCAGCCCCGATGGCCGTGCCTCACCCATCGGTGAAGACATCCGCTCCAGTGGCCGGAACTCGCCCAGCGCCGCCAGCACCTCCAGCAATGACAGCAAAGCTGAGACAGTGAAGAAGCCCGCCAAGGTGAGGTGCCCATCCCCCGGGGGTGGGGCCTGCCTGGCCCTGCCCTCTCGTTAAAACCCCAGGTCGCTGGAGTTGATGTTCAGCTTCCTCAGATACGGGGCTGTAGGTTGTTCCTGGAGCCTCCCTGGGCATCAGCATTGCCCTAGACTAGGGCTACAGCCTGGGGTCCTGTGCAGCTCCCAACACTGACCTTTAAGGACAGTCTCTGCCTTGAGTTTCCCAAGGCCACAGGGGCAAAGGATAGGGTGTGATTGGAAAGGCTCCTTTCCCCAAAGAGCCAAGTTGTTTCCACCCCAGATATTTGTTTTTTCCTGGCCTCAGCTAGTCTTCTCCAGAGCATTCCTGCTTCTGGAGGTGGAGCTCGGAATTCCAGAGCAGGGTGTCAGCAAACTGTCATCATTTACCCCCTGGGGCTGATGGGCCATCCTGCCTTGGGCTTTGCCACTGCAGAAGGTGAAGGAGGAAGCCTCATCCCCCCTTAAGAGCACCAAGCGCCAGCGGGAGAAGGTGGTCTCTGATACGGAGGAGGCTGACAGGACCAGCTCCAAGAAGACAAAAACCCAGGTGAGATGCACGCTTGAACCACTGGAGAGGCCTTGAGGCCAGATTCTCCCTGGGGCCTAGTGGTGCTCCATCTCCTGGGGAGGGACCTAGAGAGGTTTCCAAGACTGGCCGGGTCAAGCGGGGACCTGTGGTCCCTGGGGCCAGGCTTGCTGCCTTGTCTTTGTTGTGTGCCTGGTGCCAGCAACACAGGGCAGCGAGAACCTCTGCTCTCCTAGAGCTTCATCCCTCCCATCTCTGGCCCTAGGAGATCAGCCGGCCCAACTCGCCATCAGAAGGCGAGGGAGAGAGTTCGGACAGCCGCAGTGTCAACGATGAGGGCAGCAGTGACCCCAAAGACATCGACCAGGACAATCGCAGCACGTCCCCCAGCATCCCCAGCCCCCAGGACAACGAGAGCGACTCGGACTCTTCAGCCCAGCAGCAAATGCTGCAGACCCAGCCCCCAGCCTTACAGGGGGCCCCCAGTGTGGCCCCTCCAGCTCCTTCCACCGCCCCACCGGGAACCTCCCAGCTCCCCACAGGAGGGCCCACGCCCTCTGCCACTTCAGGCCCTCCGCAGGGCTCGCCCTCTGCTTCCCAGCCCCCTAGCCAGCCACAGGCTCCAGCAGCTCCTGCTCCCCATGCTCATATCCCACAGGCACCCACCCTGCACCCACAGCGGCTGCCCTCACCGCATCCCCCGCTCCAGCCTCTGACCATGCCAGCTGGCCAGGCCTCTGCCCCAGCTCACGGCCAGCCCCCACTGCATGGTCAGGGCCCGGGTGGCCCTCATAGCCTCCAGGCTGGGCCGCTGCTGCAGCACCCAGGCCCCCCTCAGCCCTTTGGTCTCCCTCCCCAGGCCTCCCAAGCATCAGCTCTCCCTCATGCCTCCCTGCAGCCCACGGCCTCACAGTCAGCACTGCAGTCCCAGCAGCCTCCACGGGAGC
>PITA01001573.1:42099-140591 GCA_004023965.1 Spilogale gracilis
TGCCGCTGCTGCTCACCCCCCAGCAGGCCTCCACCAGGTGCCCCCCCAGCCCCCATTTGCTCAGCACCCCTTTGTCCCTGGGGGGCCTCCTCCCATCACCCCTCCGACCTGCTCCTCCACCTCCACCCCGCCTGCGGGACCTGGCCCTTCAGCCCAGCCACCCTGCTCTGCTGCTGTGTCTTCGGGAGGCAGCGTGCCTGGAGGGACAGCCTGCCCGCTCCCCACCGTCCAGATCAAGGAAGAGGCTCTGGACGATGCTGAGGAGCCGGAGAGCCCACCTCCCCCACCTAGGAGCCCGTCCCCCGAGCCCACTGTGGTGGACACCCCCAGCCACGCCAGCCAGTCAGCCAGGTACTGGCTTCCCAGGGATGCGGGCACAGCCAGGGCAGGGAAAGGCTGGGCAGCTGGGGCAGGCTGAGGCCTCGGCAGGGCCCCAGCGAGAGATGTGGCCTTCTTTAGGTTCTACAAGCATCTGGACCGTGGTTACAACTCGTGTGCGCGGACAGACCTGTATTTCATGCCTCTGGCGGGATCCAAACTGGCCAAGAAGAGGGAGGAGGCCATCGAAAAGGCCAAACGGGAGGCTGAGCAGAAAGCACGAGAGGAGCGGGAACGCGAGAAGGAGAAGGAGAAAGAGCGCGAACGCGAGCGGGAGCGGGAGCGGGAGGCAGAGAGATCAGCCGTGAGTTGGGGGTCAACCAGGCCATGGCGGGCTCCCTCCCCAGCTCTGAGGCTCACTTTCTCCGATGCCCAGCCCCCTCCAGGACACAAGGGAAGCTGTAGGCACAGAGCAGAGCACCCCAGCAGGGGCTGGACCATGCCCTTGCAGCCGAAGCCTGCTCTTACTGGGGCAGTCGGACCATGTTGGCTGTCTGGGCACGGGGTGAAGCAGGGTCGCGCTTGCCTCTGCAGAGTACCTGCCCCTCACAACCTTCCCTTCTTTCAGCAGAAGGCATCCAGCTCGGCCCACGAGGGCCGCCTCAGCGACCCCCAGCTCAGTGGTCCCGGCCACCTGCGGCCATCCTTCGAGCCGCCACCAACCACCATCGCCGCGGTGCCTCCATACATCGGACCGGATACGCCTGCCCTTCGGACTCTGAGCGAGTACGCTCGGCCCCACGTCATGTCCCCCACCAACCGCAACCATCCTTTCTACATGCCCCTCAACCCTACTGACCCCCTGCTGGCCTACCACATGCCGGGCCTCTACAACGTGGACCCCACCATCCGGGAGCGGGAACTCCGAGAGCGGGAGATCCGGGAGCGGGAGATCCGGGAGCGGGAGCTACGGGAGAGGATGAAGCCAGGCTTCGAGGTGAAGCCCCCGGAGCTGGACCCCCTCCACCCAGCCACCAACCCCATGGAGCACTTCGCCCGGCACAGCGCCCTCACCATCCCCCCCACTGCGGGCCCCCATCCTTTTGCTTCTTTCCACCCGGGCCTGAACCCCCTGGAGAGGGAGAGACTGGCCCTGGCGGGCCCCCAGCTGCGGCCTGAGATGAGCTACCCTGATAGACTGGCGGCTGAGCGGATCCACGCCGAGCGCATGGCGTCGCTGACCAGCGACCCTCTGGCCCGCCTGCAGATGTTCAACGTGACTCCGCACCATCACCAGCACTCGCATATCCACTCGCACCTCCACCTCCACCAGCAGGACCCCCTCCACCAAGGTGGGTGCCCCCCAGGCTGGGCTGGGGGAGGGCGCTGGAGGTTGACTTCTGGGGCGACAAGGTACAGGCCGGAGTAGAGGTAGTTTGATTCCTAAAGGAATCCTTCAGTCCTGACAGAGCTGAGAAGAGTCTGCCTCTATTTGGGAACCCTCTCGCTGCTTCCCTTTCCCGCAGCCTTTGTCTCCGCCCAGCCCTGCTGCGAGTCCCCAGAACACTGAGTCACCCTGCGGCCCTCTGGTCACAGTTTCCTGGATAAAGCTTAGGTTCTTGGTCCTGGGCCTCTGGTGCCGGGGATAGTGGGAAACGGCCTGTACTCACTGAGTCAGCTTGAAGTCAGGAGGTGGGGCCTGAGGAGCAAGGCAGGGTCTTGGAGCCCAGGTGGAGGCAACTGGACACCCAGAGAGGACCCAGGGAGGCTCTGGGGTGTATTTCAGTGAGAACTTAAAAGAACAGTCCTCTTGTTCCCTCTTGGGGTATAGGGCCTGGGCTTCTCATGGCTCAGCTGGTCAGGGCCACCCAGTCCTGTCCCCTCTGGGAATGAGAGCTCCCAAAGGTCTGCCGACTGGCCGGCTGGGCTGAAGGCAGAGACAGGCACAGTTGGAGTCCCTGCTCTGCAGACCACTGGATGGGGTGGGAGGAGCTGGGCCTGCACCCTGGGCCCAAGGCCTGCCATGGAGTCCCAGGGCACAGCCCGCGTGCAGGACTTCTGAGTGGACAGACCTGCCTCCGTCCTGGGGAGGAGGGTGACTGACGGGGCGGGGCCCAGAGGCGGGGAGGGCAGCGCCTGATGTGGGCAGCCTGGACTGTGTTCAGGCAGGTGGTTCTGGGGAGGCCCAGGAGCTGTCACTTTCACTGCACGGTCCCGACACCCAGAGCCGTGATGCCACCCGGCATGGGCTTTCTGAGCCCCAGTGTCACAGTGTTTGCGAACAGGCAGTCATTCACCCCTGCAGCATTCCCCCATTTGACAGTCACGGCGCACCTGGGGATATGTCAGGCACATTTGGAGACGCAGGCAACAACCCTGTCCATTTTTCCATCCCACCCTGGAAGCAGTCAGCCGGTGTGTCTCAGAGTGAAAAGCAGTCAGGGTTCTGGGAGACAGCTAACTAGGGAGACGGAATGGGAGCTGGGAGCAAGGTTGCAGTTAGAAAGCCGTGAGGAAGGTAACTGGAGTGGGCCTGCGGCAGGGGGTGGGGGACATCCGTAGGGAGAGGGGGAGCGGGGCTTAGTGAGCCTCCTCCCTGCAAACAGCACATGGCATCTGGCAGCACCCACTCTGCTGACCCCCTGTGGGTTCTGTGGGTGAAGGGCCGGGGAGGCAGCCCTGGGGAGTGTTGCCAGTCAGCTGGGGTAGGATACCCTGGCTGTGGCAGGACTGGAGGGGCCCTGGGGGCCCTGGGGACCTGATGGGTTCAGGGTAAGCCTAGGGTGTTCTAGGTGGGCTCTGATGAGCAAGAGTCCTCAATAAAATAGTGTGGGGGAGCCTGCGTGTAGGGGTGCTCAGGAAGGAGCAGAGGAAGTAGTGTGTAAACTGACCTCTGTGTTACGTCCTGGAACTTTACTGCAGGTTGGGGTGGGGCAGCCACTTCAGGTTAGGGGCCCTGGTGGCCAGGAGCCACTGTGGTAAGGAGAAGGTCACTGGTAATTACGGCCGAGGGGGGCAGACACGGAGAGCGCCCCAGAGCCCCGCACCACCTGCATCTGGACTTGTGTCCCTCTTTTAGGTTCAGCAGGCCCGGTGCACCCGCTGGTTGACCCCCTGACCGCTGGCCCTCACCTGGCTCGCTTTCCCTATCCCCCGGGCACCCTCCCCAACCCTCTGCTTGGACAGCCCCCCCATGAGCACGAGATGCTTCGTCATCCAGTTTTCGGTAAGAATGCGCCTGGGGGAGGAGGGGACAGTGTGAGAGCTCGGTGGGTATCTGATGTCGCGGGCAGTCGGTCATTCATCCGCGGTCAACAAATACCTCCCGTGTGTGGAGAACCCGCCTGGGAACCAGGCAGGCGAAGCCGGGCCCTCTGAGAGCGGGGCTGGATGAGTATAAAGTCGTCCTCCGAGCTAAGACAAGGACAGTGCAACGGGGAGCCCGAGGCCCTGCATCTCAGCTGGGGGGCGGGGGGGCTCCTGAAGCAGTAAGAGCCGCAGGCCTGAGGCCTGAAACCTTGAGGACGAGGGAGTGTGTCTTCTGCCTTGCTCTCTCCTCCAGCCCCAGGGGCAGTGCTTTGGGACTTCTCTCTCTCTGCTGGGGGGCCTCTGCTGCAGGGGTCCCTGCAGAGTAAGGAGCCTCTTGCTCCTCCCCCCAGGAGCCTGTCCCCTCCCCTGGCCTTTCTGTATTGAAGGCTGTTTTGTGTTTGGCAGGTACCCCCTACCCCCGAGACCTGCCTGGGGCCATCCCGCCCCCCATGTCTGCGGCCCACCAGCTGCAGGCCATGCACGCCCAGTCAGCAGAGCTGCAGAGACTGGCTATGGAGCAGCAGTGGCTGCACGGCCACCCCCACGTGCACGCGGGCCACCTGCCGAGTCAGGAAGATTACTACAGGTGAGATGGGGAGGGGCTCTCTGGCCCCGGGCTCCGTGGGCCCCAGACCCCCCCAGTGGGCACCCTCCTCCCGGACCCACAGTGCTCCTCCCGTATCAACAGGTGCCACACTCTTCCCCGTGGCTCTGGGGGCCCCATGGAACCGAGCCATCTTGGGGGGCGGGGGAGGGGGAGGGTCGCCTGCACCCTCGAGCTGCATGCCTGGTCCCACCTACCCAGGCCTGGCGCTGAATACTTTCTCCCTTTGTTTGCTTTCTAGTCGACTGAAGAAAGAAGGTGACAAGCAGTTATAAGTTATTTATTTGTTAGCGCTGGCTGTGGAAACCCCAATTCTTGGGGGGAGAAACAGGACTTTTTACATACAATACGAGCTACAAAAGCAAAAAGAATATCTTCTAAAGATTTCTTTATATATTTAAAAACCCCACAACTAAAAATGTTATCAGCATAATAGTGTTTGTTTGTAGAGAGGATTCCTTGAGACTGGTTTGGGTCTCCCTGCATGACAGTCCCCCAGAAACTTAGTCCTGGATTGGACTGAACATTCAGAATACTTTCCCTGCAATCTTGGGGTTTGGCTTTAGTTTTCTTTTCCTTCCTTGATTTCTTGGTAGGTGCTAGCATCCAGTACACACCCTTCACTGTGCGTGCAGACACACTCAGTCACGTGTGTTCCAGAACCCGCGAGGTTTGCAGACAGGTGGCATAGGAGTTTGGAATCCAAGAGCTATAATTTTTAAAAAAAAAACTTTTATTTTAATACATTGTAGGAGATCTTCATAATTTGAGAAAGTTCTGCAGCATGGCTTTTTATGTCTGTAAATAAATAATTTTAGAATGGCATTTTTTTTCTTCCACAAACTATTCTGATCTATTTTTTCCAGCCATGTCACTAATTGTGAATTCCTACCAGCTATTGACAGAATACAGAGTTGATTTTTTAATAAAAAGTTATATATAATTATCCCTTTAATTAAAGGGAACAGATGGGCGTTACTGATTGCAAACGGGCGGAGGCTTGGGACGCGGTGCGGTCGCGGCAGTGAGCATCCGGGCTCTGCAGGGATGATGTTGCAGACCATTTGTTTTGCTGCCGTGATTTTCACTTCTGTCAGTTTCTAGCTTGTGCTTTGCCAGAGGTTAGATGAAACTGTTTATTTTGTCCCAGGAGTGCAGGAGTTAAATGTCCACCTTGTTCTGTCTCTGCAGGGTAGAAAGCACATGTTTCTGTGTGTCTAATTGTAGATTTCCTTATAGATTTCTATGCACACACATTTGGTTGTTCTGGATGAACTGCCTTTTTTTAAAATACTCTGACAATTTCACAAACATTCTAGAAAATTCAAGAAAACACGATTCCCTACAAAGAACTCATCACACACACTTGCCAAAGGAATCTGTTTTTAAAAACCCAGCTCTTTTGTGTGTGTCATCATTAGGATCTTCCTGTGGGGAGGCCAGGTCCTCCTGCCATGCACCCGGAGGCCCGGGCGCTGGCATGGTTGTGGGTGGCGGCCTGTGCACCTGCCCCAGGAGCAGGTCCGTGCATGGTGACCCTCATCAGATGGGGACACCATTTGAGTCCCACTGTTCCTTCTGGGACTAGGAATGAGAGTCGCAGCCACCAATGTGAGATGAGAAGGCAGGCTTCCTTCCGCCTAGGGGTTGCCAGTCTGAGGGCTCCGGCTGTTCCACGGAGCGCCCACCTCTCCTCTCGGAGTTGCGGGCATGGTGCGCTTTCTCCAGCGCGGAGGGCGGGGGACCTGGCCTTCTGTCAGGGTGCGGCTTTTCTGTTCCTCCCCCGCTCAGACTGTTGGGGGCCGCTTCTGCCATTGTGTGTGGTAGCCCAATCGGAGAGCAGCCGGGTGACAAGAGAGAGCGCCCGAGGGTCAGTGGGCGTGGGTGTGGCCAGGCCTGGAGCTCAGTTGGGGGCAGGACCAGAGGCTGGTGCGCGTTGACCCTAGAAGCCAGCAGGCACATTCAGGTTCCGGACTCAAACCTGCATCGGGGGCATTTCCAGTTTCTGTTAAAATTATGTTTGGTTTCAGTTGCTGGGAATGTTCTGGAAGTTTGTCGTCTTCCTCTTCCATTTTCTCCCATTCCATTTCTGCCTTAACTTCAGCTCCTTGTAGGGAGGCAAGCTCGAAGGGGCCCTGTGTCCCCAGCCTCGGCCGCATGGGCAGGAGGTACTTGTTTCCTCTGGGGGCAGGGCCAGCCCTCCTGCAGCTCCTGCCTCAGGCCCTCACCTCCTCTGCGTCTTTGTTCTCCTCTTGGTGGAACACAGTGCCTGCCATCCGGTTAGACCTTCTTGACCGCCTCTCTGTGTCATCCGTTTTTCCAAAGAAGAGACAGAGTGAAGTCCTTGCAAGTCTCTACTTGAAGACTGTCTGAAGGTGTTTTCTTGTTAGGTTTTGGTTCCCCCCCTATCCCAAGGTGAAGCACTGAGATTCTGCCGTTTTAAGAACCTACCACCTGAACCCCTCACCTGGTCAGCTGCGGTGTGTGTAGGAGGCCCCAGACCTTCACAGTGGCTTTGAAGCCCGACCCCTTGGTTTCCTTTTGGCTTTTCCTTCGTTTTGTTTGAGGTTTGGTTTTGCTTTTCTGTGTTTTGTACGTTACTTGTTGAATGTTGTCGGGATTGAGCTTCACGTCTCGCTGCGGCAGCAGAGCGTACACTCTCATTTGCTACGTTTATATATATCTTGAAGCTAAATGTATATATGAGTAGTTAGCCATGAGATGACACAGTGTAAACAGAGTAGACACCCAGAAATCGTGACTTCTGTGTTCTCTCCATTTGAGTATTTTGTAATTTTTTTGAAATATTTGTGGACATAAATAAAACCAAGCTACACTCCAGCAGCTGGGTGTTGACCAGTGGACTGTGTCTCATTCCTGGGAGTGGGTGGGGATCTTGGCAGTTGCCCCTACCGGGGTCCCCCAGGCTGGGGAAGGGGCAGAGGGGTGAGTTCAGGTCTCAGCTGTTTCTGGCTCGCTGTTTGCCTACCTTCCAAAGCAGCTTCCAGAAAGATTCTTCTCTGCAGTGTGTGGTAGGAAGGATTTCTCCTGTGAGTGCTCTCAGGGCTGCTCCGACCTCCCGGCTTGAGATAATCGGGACCCACTGTGAGCATACCCAAGCAGCAGAATGGGCCTGGGGGATAATGACACCGGGACTAGGGACACCCTCTCCTCTCCCTGCCACTCGCCCACACTTTTAATTTGTGGTCACCCTCCATGGTGAATGGGTGCATGTAGCTCCTTCCCTGCTTGGAGGGGGAGGTCTTGAGCTGCCCACCAGTGCAGTGACCGCCTTCACCCATCCCCTCTCTGCCCTGCCAGCGCACCAGCCCTGCTGTCGGGGATGCAGTCTAGCTCCCGAGGGCAGACCAGTGCTGCTGATGGCCGCAGGGTGAGGATGTGGCCTTGAGGGGGCAGCAGGCATCAGAATGGGTTCAGGCTCAGCTTTCGGACACCGCCAAGGGCATTTTCGTAAAGCTTCAAGACTACCCCTGAATTTTATGTGCTCGCCTTTCCATCTGCAGTGTGGGTTTTCACATGCCCTGGGAAACGGAGCATAAGCAGGCGTATTGATAAACTACCCTCAAACCAGGTTGACCCTGCCTGGTGGTGGTAAAGGCCTGGGGAACAGCTCGTATCACTGCCTCAGTGTGGACAAGACAGTTCCGCTAACCAGAGGACCCCAAGGAGCATCAACACTGCTGGCCCTACAGGCACGTCTGTGTTCTGTGACAGCAGTCCTCCTCCTCAGTGACTTGGGTGGTTGGGGGGGGAGGCACGAGGTTGCGGGTCTTGCCAGAGTAGGCATAGGGGGCACAAGGGACTGTCATTCTGGGTCATGGATGAGAAGGTAGGACGGCAGTGGCCAGGGGTGCAGAGGGAAGGGTGAATGGCTGGAACCCAGGTGCCTTCCTTGCTGGTTTCTTACCTAGACCGTGCTCTCTATAATGTTCAGACTACGAATTCCAAATAGGTTAAAGGATAAGGCTTCAGTGTCTGAATGGATATTTATGCTGCAGAAGAGATGCTCAGATCAGGGCTGTGCAGGCTGTAGCAGTTTCTCGGATGCGGGCAACTGTGGCCACCGTCCCCACCCTGCCGTGCACCCTTCTGGAGGCCAAGAGCCTGCCGCAGTGGACATCTGCCGATTCGCGGGGAGGACAAAGCGTCTGCCATCCAGCCACTGTGCCCTTGCCCACAGCCTCGCCTCTTGCCACGTGGATGAACTGGCACTGGAGTCTCTGTGGGAGGATCCTCAACTCGGGCAGGGGGCTGAGAAACGTGAGCTACGAAAATGGCACTTGGCAGGGCTGGGTGTCTGGTCGCCACGTTGACAAATAGCTCTGGTGAATCCGGGTGAAGCAGGCAGCTCAGCGAGGCACCGCCTGTGCAGATTGAGGCCACTTCTCTGGGTAAGGGCGCACACTGGCATCAGCAGTGACCTCCCACGCTGGCAGGGAGTTAAAAGACCCTCAAATGCCAGGAGCATGGAGCCAAACACCTGCAGGTTCAGTGGCCGACGAGTGGAGGTCAGGGCGGAGTGCTGCTGCATGGGAGCTCGTGGCACCCGGGGCGCCGTGATCCGGCACCAACATTGCCTTCAGCGACCGCTCCCGGCCGACCCGCTCGGCTCCTAGACTCAAAAGCTGCGGAATCCGAACGGGGCCATTATACCAAGCAGCCGGGGTCAAGCCACAGGGCCCAAGACCATAGGAGTGTCTGTCCCGCCCGGGACCCCTGAGCTGTGGAAACACCAAGGGGTAGAGGGACCCTTGGCCTCCATGCGCCCTCCCAGGGAGAATCGGCCAGATGATCCTGTCAGGGCCGGTGGCTGTGGGGCTGACTCCTCAGGCTGTCGGAGCAGGTGAGCTCTCTGGAGGCCCGGAACTCCTGGGGGAGGCAGGAGGCGGGCTGTCGGGGCTCCAGTGTCTCTTGTGGCCCAGGAAGAGCACACTCTCTGCCCTGGGGCCTGCCCACCCTCCCTGGGTCCTCACTGGGTCCCCAGCTGCCCCGGGGGGCCCTGGCAGCTCTCATCCCGGACTCCAAGTCTCTGACCCAGGGCCGCTCTTCTGATAGTGGTCTTCGCCAAAAACAGCTTCCGAATCTTGGGAAATTGTTTCCTTCTGGCAAATTAGGGGCCCAGGCTGCAGAAGCTGCGCCGCATCCCCCAACCCCGACCTGGTTCTAGGGGTGGAAGGCTCCTGCTTTGCAAATGTTTGCTGATGGAATGACCAGGCCCCCGCAGGGGAGGTCCTCAGTGCACCAACCAGATGTGCTGTTGAGTCCTGGGCCTGGGTGACCAGATAGAAGGGCCTGTGGTCCCATCCGGGGAGCTGGCCACTACTGGGGCATCTGAAGTGACCCCCCCCCCCAAGTTTCTCTCGATCCCGCCTCCCCCCTGACCGCCTGGGCCAGCTCTGGGATTTCACAGCCCCCATTCTCCGATGTTTGGGCGGGGAGAGGAGATCTGCTTTACAGGGGTGGCCTCTGATGAACCCCTATAGAGTGGACATCCAATGTAGGAAGTTAGATTAGAAACAGAACCTTAACGCACTTCTTAGAAGACCCTTCCAGCCTATGGAGGGCACAGTGTCTAAGGGCTGATGTCTTCTGTGTGCCTGTCCCCCAGCTGTCACTCCCAGGTAGCCCCCTGTTCCCCTTATTTTTGCATGGGCTCTGCTCCACGTCGTGCCGCAGCATAGATTTGAACTGGGGTCCTCCCGACCATTCCTGGTCCTGACCACCAGGTGGCAGCGTCTGTGAAGCCCTGGTGCCGTTCACCGTGGGGCCTGCAGGGACCCGAGGGCCCCACGCCTGTGCTGAAGGGGAGAGGTGTGTAGGAATGATGACACGTATTGTGTAAAAGAACAGATGTTTCCTGGAGGCTAGCAGCCAGACAGGAGGGATGGTACGTTCTAGGCAAAGGGCAATTGGAATAGGTCACAGCAGGAGCATGGAAGAGAGAGAGCAGGAAAGAGGGGGGCGGGGGCT
This sequence comes from Spilogale gracilis, assembly GCA_004023965.1. Taxonomy (NCBI): domain Eukaryota; kingdom Metazoa; phylum Chordata; class Mammalia; order Carnivora; family Mephitidae; genus Spilogale; species Spilogale gracilis. The sequence goes on from PITA01001573.1 coordinate 52,322, forward strand.
GCGGGGAGCATGGGCAGGGCCCAGCATGGGTCTTATGGCAGGGAAAGGCTGTTGGGAGGCCAGGAGGTGCTTCTCTGGTTTTCAGCTGTGTTCCCCACGCTGGGCCATACACTGCGGGTGCTCAGCATACGTTGGCTGAGGGGCGATCACCCCATGATCACCTCAGCAGTGATGATTTCCAGCATGATGACCCTCAAAGTACCCCGAGAGGCCCCCTGAGCCACTGCTGCCCTAAGTGTCCTGTGCCCCAAATGTGCCCCCATCTCTGGACATCTCTCCTCTGAGTCTTTCAGGGAGAGGGTCCTCAGGGGCCCTCCAACCAGCTCACAGCTAGGACGCGGGCACAGCACACCCGCAGACCCTGCGCGCAGGACCTGAAGGTAGTGGGAAGCCGGGCGCCTGGCTGGCTCAGTCAGTTAGGCGACTGCCTTCGGCTCAAGTCATGATCCCAGGGACCTGGGATCGAGCCCCACGTCGGGCTCCCTGTTCCGTGGGGAGCCTGCTCCTCCCTCTCCCTCTGCCTGCTGCTCCCCCTGCTCGTGCCCACTCGTTCTCTCTCTAGCAAGTAAATAAGATGCTTAAAAACAAAAGCCTGTGACCCAGTGTGATGGGTGTGAGAAAGCCATCTTGCCCAGTCCCCGTATCCCAGCCCAGGGCCTACAGTTAGTCCAACCGTCTGGGAAGACAGGGGAAGCCTGTGGCTTCACAACTGGTGCCCCGGCCCCGCGTCTAGTGTCTGCTCGAGATGCTGGGGGCCGCGGGCAGAGGCTGCGGTGTGCCCATTCCTGAGCAGCATCCGGGGGCGAGAGTTCATTCTCCCAAGTTTGCCGAGAGGAGAGTCAGGAATGGCCTCAGTCAGGAGTGTCCCGTTTTAGTGGCTTGGAGGGCGTCAGTCTCATCGTGGGCCCACGGAGCAAAGGTTTCCCTTCCCTTTCCTCTTTGTGTGGCCAGGCGGAAACAGGCTGCGGGGAAGGACCACAGCAGCTCAGCATTTGCTCCAGAAACATTAAGCAGCGTGAGGTTCGGAGTCAGATTACCTGCTGCACGCGTGTGACCCTGTGTGACCTGGGCCAAGCACTTGGGGTGCTTGTCTCGGGGTCCAGGTCTGCCCACCAAATGGAGTCAGGCCGGCTCCTCCCCCTCACTGGGGAGGATGAAGCCAGAAGACTGCAGAAGATACTTAGCTCACCGCAGGGCCCGCCATAGGACTCGGGGACCCGTGAACAGAGGTCACTGTCCTCACCATTATCACAGCTCTGTTATTAAGTCTGGAGAGTGAGCCTCTGAGATGTGGAAATGAAGCGATCACGACTCTCAGCGAATCCTGGGCCTCCGGGTTTGGATGCTGCGGTTGCTCCCACTGCCATCTCCTGGGGACAGGGCAGGTGAAGGTCAAGGGCTGCGTTTGGGTGCTGACCTGGGGGGGACCAGTGCTCTGCTCCGCCCCTGACTCCGTGCAGATTCCCACGTGTAAGAGCAATCTCTGTTTACTTAGCAAGCTCTGGGAAGAAGGCCCAAGGTTTGGCAAGCCAGGAGTGAGAAGGGAGCCTCCCTGTTCTTCCTTGCTTTCTCGCATGAAGATTTGACCATTCTGGGCAAAAACATCCCAGACCAGGGGATAGCCATCCAACACATTTTCAAAAACATCTAAAGCTCTTCTAAGCAATATAAATGCAGGGAGGATGAGTCTGGAGTCCAAGGAAAAGCATGGGACAAGCAGGAGGCCCAAAGGAATTGCATGACTGTAAAGTCACCAAAATTCTCTTTGCTTCACCTACACATGCAGCAGGGAGGGTGAGACCTGTCTCACTTAGCTTGTAAGCACCACGGGTAAAATGGCATGACGCCAAGGCACAGAAAGAGGACTCTGACTCCAACCAGGGTGGGCTGCACAGAGAAGGTGGCGTTTTAGATGGATCTAAGTCGATGACTCAGAAGTTGATGGGCAGCAAAGAGAGAGAAAGACTTCACCTGCGGGAAGAGCATGAGCGGAGGCAGGGAGGCTCCGTGGCTGGAGCCATACAGAAGGCCACGGGCTTGGGAAGACAGGCAGGGCCCGGCTGGGTGTTAAGAGTTTAGACCTGGTTCCTTAGGCTCCAAGAAGCCCCCAAAAGTGTTAAGAGGAAAGGGGTACACCAAGGCATGCTTACAGATCCCCCGGCTGCAGGGTCGGGGTTGGACGGGGAGGGTAGATTGGAGGCAAGGAAGAGGGCAGAGATCCTGGGCCAGATCCAGGGGCACAGAGAGCGGGGGCCTGGACTCTAGGGACCCCAAAGGAGTCCCCTTGGTTCAGGAGACCAGGAGGCAGTGGCGCTGGGGAGGCCATGACTCACGTGGGAAGGCGGGTAAGGTCCCCTGGAGAGTTAGGGGGGGTTATACCTCTGTCCCGGACATGTCAGAAAGACGATGGGACTCGTTGCCAGCCCATAAACCTCAGACTTCCCTCAGAGGCTGGTGGCGGACCCAGAGCCCCTGCTGCTTTTGGGGGACTTGTGATCAGTGTCTCCTATGTGTCCCCCGAATATAGAGACCATGCAGTGAGGGTGCTGGGGGCCAGGCTGAGTCCCCGTGCAGCTGGAGGCCGCGGCCCACCCTGGCAGCCAGCACTCACAGTTCAGGGAGAAGAGCCGCCCGGCTGCACCGGGGAGGGGCCTCAGCCAGCTTGGGGCATCGAATGATGGGAGATGATGAGAAGCCACATGGTGAAGGACCTTGATGCAAGGTCAGAGCTTCATGCAGCTCCGCCAACGGGAGGATGGCGGCGGACAGCGAGGGGGCAGATCCGCGTTCACCAGGCCGCCTGCTCCTCCTTGAGGTTCCCACCTCCCCGGACGTGCTGCGACCCAGGCCTTCTGCTATGAGCCCTCGAACGCACCAAGCAAGTTGGACCTCAGTTCTCTGATGTCTTCCTCTCTTCACCAGGGCACTGCCCTTCCCTAGCATAGGCCTCTCCCCAACTTTGTCATCCTCCTGCCCCGCTCGTGTTCACAGCACTTCCCGCCATCCTCGGGCCCAGACCTCAGTGTGCTGTCTGCCTCTCTTCCTACACCAGCTCCACGAGGGCGGAGACCAGCTCAGAGCTGGACCCCAGCACCCACCACTGCACCCCCAGGGCACTGAATGGCTATCTGCAGGGTAGGGTAGGGACGGATGGATGGACAAGACGCTGAGTGGGAGAATGAATGAATGAATGAGGATATGAGGCCTTCCGACCCAAAAGCCCTGCACGATCTAACTCCCTTCTGGGATGCAGCGCCAGGTTCTCTGCATCAGCATGACTGACGTCTGGGCTGGAACATTCCTCGTGTGGGGGGCCGTCCTGGGACTGTAGGAGGTTTAAGGCATCCCGGGACGGGAGGCACTCACCCGAGTTGTGACAACCAGAACCGTCTCCAGACGTGGCCGAATGTCTCCCCCCCGGGGAGGTGGGGGGCAACACTGCCACCGGCTGAGAACCACTGCGTTCCATCCGCCTCTCCGGCCAGCAAGGCTCACAGCCCCCTCCGTGAGCCCCCGGGGAGCAGCCCGCTGCCCAGGTCACCTCTCTACTCCTGGGAGAGCCGCGACTAGAAACCATAGGCTTCGCGGCTGCCGTTTATTGTTTTGTCAGGTATGTACATTCCGCAGGCGGTCCGTCCTGTGTCCCCCCAGGCCGCGGGCTTCTCGCCGGCTGGACCGCTCCGCACCCCCCGGCACGGACTCGGGGCCAAAGCCGGGGCTCCGGGCGGTCAGACATTCAGCAGGAGGGGCCGCTGCTCCTCCTCGGCGGCATCGCTGGCGGGGATTTCATAAATGACAAACAGGGAGGAGTACAAGCAGCCCAGGAAGGACACCAGGCTGGAGAAGTACATGACCCCGTTGGCGCTGCCCACGGCCGAGGTCAGAGGCCCCAGCACCAGGGAGACCAGAATCTGGGCCAGGAAGTACTGGCAGCTCAGCAGGGAGATGTCTGCACCCATGCCGCGCCTGGTGCCGTCTGCACTGGACCCTGCAAACTGATCCAGAAGGACAGACACATCAGCAGGACCGCTGGGCTGCAAGGTGACCCAGCCCCGCGTGGCCTGCAGGCCCAGGGGACCCGAGCAGCCCACGCGCGGCGGGCTCACATTTTCCAGCACCGACGTGCGCCGGGAGTTGAGCCAAGAGCTCAATAATATTTGTGTTGAAAGAGATGATGGCAATGAAAAGAATCCATGACTAACAGGAGCGGAAGGGCTGGGCTCCCGCAGGCCCAGGCGGCATGGAGGCTCTGCCCCCGGCCGGAGAGCCTGGCCTTCTCCTTCCTCTCCCTTGAAAGACAGGCGGCCTGCCAGGTGGAAGGGGGACACTCCGCGTCCGGGCTCCTTCCCTTTCCTAACCTCTGTCGGCCTGTCGCACACCCAGAAACACCCTCTCAGCCACTTTCCTGCGGTCCCTGTGGCCTCCCGGACACGCCACCCTCCCTGCAGCACACGGGGGCTTGGGGCTGAAGACGTGCTCTCTGGGCAGAGCTGCAGGAGTGATGGCGGTAGGACATGGGGTGGGTGGCCTCGCTCTGCTCCCCCGCACGGGCCACCCCCCCCCACGGAGACAGTGTGTACACCGTCTGCATCTGGACACGGCACGGTCCCCTCTGGGCTGCTGCCAGGCCTCCTCCCTGGGGACGGCTGTGTCCTCGAGGCACCTGGAGGGTGCTCTGTGAATGGACACCACCATGTGTGTCCTGGGGAAAGTGGGGCCCCCTGTGTCTACGCGCAGGCGGCAAGGCCGCTGTGAGGGGGCGGGGGGGGCGAGGTGGCGGTCCCAGGTGAGCCCTGAGCCTGCGGCTGAGTAGACTGACCGGAGCGTGAGCCCCTAGAAGACTCGACGAGCAAGAGGCCCAAGGCTTCCAGGGGTGCTGGGCATACTCAGTTAGGGCGCCCCTTCGCATGGGGTGTGACTGCCTTCCACCAAGAACTGGCCCACTTCCCCCAGTGAAGGGGCCTCCGGGCCTGCAGGGAACTGACGAGGGGACCACAGCTGCAGCGGGGGCAGAGGAGGCAGTGGCCCCAGACAGCTTGGCTGGCAGCGCTCACGTCCCCTCCCCTCCTTGGTCTCTTGGGTGCTGCAGGCAGGGGCTGGTGCAGGGCTCAGTCTCCAGCCGTCACAGCCTCTGTTCCTTTCTCACCCCGGGGGAGGTGCAGTCCTTGTGGCCACTGCCCGTTCGGCTGGCTGGCCGGGAAGGAGCTGGGAGGGACGGCCACGGCTCCCACCCTCTGGCCCGGGGGCTGGCTCGCTGTCGTGCCGGGGGCTCCAGGCCGATGTGACTTTTCCCAAAAAACATCGTGCTCAGAGCCGGCCTCAGCTGACTTCATCAGACACTCGAACCCCCTAAAACCACTCAGGACGCTTCCTGGGCCAGGCCTGGGGGAGGTGACAAAGCCCAAAGTCGAAAGGGGGGAGGCGAGAAACCCAGGTATCAAGGCGATCTTTAAATACACTGTTTTAAAATCTCTGAGTTATTGCAAAAAAAAAAAAAATCTTTGATGAGACCCTTGTCGGCCACAAGAAGGAAGGAAGCCACGACACGCGCCGCAACGTGGATGTGCCTTGAAAACATGACACTGAGGGAGAGAAGCCAGACACAAAGGCCACATGGGACACAGGGTCGCTTCCTCCACACATCCCGACAGGCAGACGCGGGGAGGCACAAAGCGGCTTCGTGGAGGGGGGCGCTGCGGGCAGAGGGGCGGGAAGGGGCACAGCTCAGGCCATGGGGTTTCTTGGGGGGGGGACAAATTGACCGTGGTGGCGATGGCCCAGCTCTGGGAATACACTGCCCACATCGGGAACTGGTGAACCGCAGCCCAGCCAAGCTGCCCGAGGACAGCCCACGCTGCACCAACCGTCAACACCGTATGTAAAGACAGACGGGTTCTCCCCACTTTCCCTTCGGCCTCGGCCTCTGCCACGGCCTGGCACGGTGCCCCCCGCCCCGTACTCTGTTCAGCGTGAAGTTTTAGCGCCCATTCTCTCTCTTTGTAGAAACACCGCGTTAATCTATGGTTGACCTTGGCCACCGAGTTCCTTGTGTCCCCGTGCTAACAGGTGACCCCGAAACCTGCCCGAAGGCGACACGAAGCGGTGGGCCTCCCCCGCCTCCCTCCCCGCTGCCCGATCCCCCCCCCACGAACAGAGGGAGCTCCCTGCTGGCGTTTATGCTCTGCGGGCAGCAGCTTGACTTTCTGAATGTTCCAACGGGCCCTCGTTTCTCACGCGGGGGCCACTCCCGGGGCCACGTCTCAGGTGGGGTTTCTCCAGGCCGCCGGGAGCGGGGAGGCCCGGCCCGGGAGGCCTTTTCAGGACCCAGAGCAGAAAACCGGAGGCACTTACCTTTTTGTTCTGGTAGTAATCACACAGGAGCGAGTAGGGCAGGGTGCACAGCGTGGAAAATAAGATCCCGTAGGTTATGCAGAGGGACAGGACTACGTAGAGGTTCCTGGACAGGGTGGCGAGCCCGGTCCCCAGGCCAAAGGCCAGGTAGGCGATGAAGTACAGTGTGCGGACGCTGAGGTGTTCCTCCAGCTTCTCGAGAAGCGCTGCGGGGCCGGAGACGAAGGTGAGCGCCGGCCGGGCTGCGGGGCGCCCCGGGCACCCGCTCTCCCTGGGCCGCTTCCCCCGGGCTGGCCCTCCCGCGGCCGGCAGCTCGCCCCAGACCAGAAGGCCTGCTTGGGGGGGGCGCCCAGGCCCCGGGGGTGCAGAGGGCCCCGGGGTGGGGGGTGCACATGAAGGGATCTTGGGCCGAAACCCCAAACGGGCTCGGGGTGCAGGACAGGGAGGCAAAGCCAAGCCGGCCTAGAGCGAAGGACGGTTTTATATTTTTTGGACAGTTGAAAAAAAAATCAAAAGGAGACAAGTATTTTGTGACACTGAAAATTATCTGAAATTCCAGTTCCCCTCGAATTTAAAGGAGGTCTTACTGGGCCTCGGCCACACACAGGCCTCAGACGGAAGCGTCTCGTCCCGGGTGGTTTCCAAGCGGTCCCCCCGAGGCTGTGCGCCCACTCCCCGGCCCCTGAAGGAACCCGGGGGGCTGACCCCGAGGCGAAATTTCTGGGGGCCCCTCCGGCCTCCCGCTGAGACCCAGCTCGGCTTCCTGGGTCCCCCGGGGCCCCCCACTAACCTCGAGGTCCCCTCAGCCTCTGGGCTAGGCTCTCCCCGCGTGCTCTCCCCTCTGCCCCCCCCCCCCGTTCTCAGCCGCGCCCCCTCCCTCTGGACCAGCTGCACATGAACCCACATGGGACGGATGGGGGGCCACGGGGGTTGGCAGACAGCGCGCCCGCCTGGAGGTGACCTCCGTGTCTGTCCCGAGGGCCCCCCTTTGCCCTCCCTCCCTGGCCTGGACTTTCTGTCCCCTAACTCACCACTGGCCCCAGCAGGTTGTTCCAAACGGGGGTCCACGCCTGCGACCCCAACCTCCCTTCATCCAAGACGACCCCACTGAAGCCACACTTCCCGCGAGGGGGCCCCGAGCCCGCCTCTCCCCCCCGGGGCGGCGGGTACCTGAGTAGAAGGCGGCGCTGAAGGCGTAAATACACATCCCCCAGCAGCCCATGGTGACCCCGCTGTTGTACTTCTGGTACTCCTCCGATGTGCGCGGGGCCTTGGGGTCCCCCTGAAACACCACCTCACCCATGAAGTCCGTGTAGAAGAGCAGCATCCCTTCAAACGAGAGCCACCCTGGGGGAGGGGGAGGGCTGGTGACCACCCGGCGCCACGGGCCCCCCTTCGCCAGCAGGCCTTTGACCGATGCTCAGAATAACACACAGTCTATGGATTCAGAACTTAATGGGGAAACGACCTGCCACCTGGCCGCCCGGAGATCACCTGACCTTTGTTAGGATTGGGCGGGGTTCCCTACTGGTTTTTTGATTGTTTGTTTGTTGTTGGTTTGTTTTTTAAAGCAAATACACATCCTCGCAAACACAGGCCCCTGTTGGATGAAAGGTCATATTCTGTTCTTTCCCTAAACACTACCGCCATGAGGAAAGTGAACCCCGCTCTCCTCTTCGCTGCCTCATCCTGCCCCCCACTCGCCTCTCTGCAAAAGGGACAAGAAGGAGCCGGGGGAGCTGCAGCCATGTGACTGCAGACAGAGGTCCCTCTGCCCTCTCGCCTGTGAAACCTCGGCTCCCCGCTCTGACAAACAGAGGGGTGAGGGGAGCGGGGGGTTGGGGGTGGCATTTCCTGGACCTCTTGAGCCCCAGTCATTATCACGCACAACTCCCTATGCCATTAAGTGTTCCCGAACAGCCCATCTCAATGGCAGCAAAGGATTGCACGAGGCAGACGTGCCATTCATGGATTTAACCCTTTGTCACATTGCCGGGCATTTTGCCTCCGTCCACACCCCTCCTCCCCACCCCTGCCTCCCAGCGGCCGGCTCTTACGAAAGTCGCGCTGATGAGTACCTGCGACGTAGGTTCTCGGTAACAGTTCCGATTGCGTTCTTGCAAAGAATACCAAGTAGGGTCATTGGGATGAAGGTTGTGGGCATTTTTAAGATTCTTGCCTGTTGCCAAATTGCCTTCTAGAAAGACAGCTTGATTTACACCCCACGGTACTGGCAGAGCCCTAGAGCACCTCAGATTGGTAATCATCCTCAGAGGCTCGACAGCCCGACAGCAAGGAGATCCCGAATGGAAGGAATGCAAGCTCGGGCTTTTCCGTGGCAATCCAAACGCCAGGGCCCGTGGGCTCGAAGCCGATGCCAGGCCCCTGCAGGCACTCGGCTCGAGGAGTAAGACGGCAGCGGGGCCCAGATGGGCTTAAGACCCAAGTCCCACCAGCAGTGTCCATCACTTGTGAGTGGTCCAAAGAACTTTCGGTAATGGGAACTCGGACTCGGTGGAGACCAGGTGTCCTACACGCGGGAAGGGGGTGTGTCTCTGTCCGGAGGAGGACCTGGCTTACTTCGGGGCTGCCTGGAGGAGGCATCTCTCTGGCCCATCCCAAAGAAAAGCCCTCCATGGCAATCCCCTCCATGCCCTGCCCTTGGTGGCATCTAGGGAGTCAACACGCGTGGGAAACGTCCTCCCACCCCGGGATCGGACGCAGGGCTCTGGGGCGCTCTGGGACGTCAGCAGGGGAAGGAGCCCCAGGTCAGGCGCTGTGTCCCGAACAGCGAGACCGAGGTTGGGACGTGGCCACGCAGGGGAGGTTGGCCAGGAGCTCACCCAGGAAGTGGTTGACACAGAGATTGCGCAGAGCCTTGGGCATGTGCCAGATGGTGACGCAGATGTGCCTCATGGACAGGGGCTGGCCCGCCGGCTCGCCGGAGCCCGCCAGCTCGCTCTCGTACTTCACGCCGTTCAGCAAAATGTTTGCCACCTGGGGAGGAAGGAGAGGAAACCCACGCAAAGCTCCTCATCAGGGCACCGGACTCCGGCTGTCACGGGGATGCGTGTGTTTTGCTGCAATGAGAAAGTGAATCAGAAACACACATGCACATACGCGCGCGCACACACTGACATGCACGTGCACACACATGTGTACACGCACATGCGTGCACACAAAACACATACATGGACACACGTGTGCACACGCACACACAACACATGCATACACGGGCACACATGTGCACATGCACTGAACACATGGGCACAGGCGTGTGCACACAGACACACACATGTGCACACACTGACACACATGTGCACACACAACACACACATACACAGACATACGTGCACACGCAGGCACATACATGTGCACACAGGACACACATGTGCACACATACACACACAAATGCACACTCATGCACATGCACCTATGCACACACTCAACACGTGCACACAGGCACACACACACCAGCTGTGCAGCACCACCCTAAATGACAGAGCCTGCGTTAGGTTGTCTCATCATAGACCTGGAGCGGCTGAGAGCAAAGCCCATTTTGGGGGCACCCCCACTGTGGCCACAGCACTGTTCCGTGGGACTCCCACCTACTCGGAGGCTGGGGCGGGAGGGAGCAGGTGCAGGGAGCAAAACATTTCCCAGGGCTGTCTCTTTCTGGGGTCCAGGAACACCAGTCCCACTCCCTGGTTTGCTTTGTTAACCCTTTCTGGCATGAGTAGGCGTCACTGCTCGGTCACCCTGCCTGGGTCACCAGGCCAGACACCAGCCTGAGGAGCTAACTGTTCTGCGAGCAGCAAGGGTGAGGAAGGGACGCTGCCCTGGCTCGGGGGAGGGGGGAGCCCAAGCAGTTGTCCGCCAAGGGGGGAGACCCAGAGGAGCTAAGAGCCCAGGGCACTGCTCCCACGGGGAGCCCTGTCCACGGAGCTTGTCGTCACGGTTGCCGGAGGAAGACTGTTGAAATGACACCTGTGTGCCCACCAAAGGCCAGATGTGTTTTTAGGTAGCTTGTGCCCTTTCCTTTCCTCAAAGAGCTGCTCATTGGGGCGCCTGGGGGGCTCAGTCGGTTCAGCATCTGCCTTCAGGTCATGGTCCCGGGGTCCTGGCATCCAGCCCCACGTCGGGCTCCCTGCTCGTTGGAGAGTGTGCGTCGCCCTCTCCCTCTGCTCCTCCCCCTGCTGGTGCTTGTTCTTCCTCTCTCTCTCTCCAACAAATAAATAATATCTTAAAAAATAAAAAGCTGGCTCATAAACGATACTCTACTGAGAATGGATGTCGAAGGAAGGGTCCAAACGAGCGTCTCAGTGGGAACTAAGGGGCTGTGTCGGGAAGAGGGTCTGAATTGTTCGAGGTGGCCCCGGGGGGCCTGCCATTGGCTCTGCTGTCCTGGAGGGAGGAGGCCAATGCCCTCCAGCCGTGAGAGCTCCTTCTTCCCGCCCGACACTGCCTAACCCTCTGCTGAGTTTTGCTTCTCCAGGCCTTTTCCAGACCTGAGTCCAGGAGGTGGCCTTGGGACTTCCCTGCACGGGCCCGTCCTCGCGGCGAGGGGACACTCTCAAGAGACGATGAAGGCGGTGCGGTGGTGACCAGGCACCGCGCCCCGGAGAGGAACGAACCAGACACGCGGGCGCCCTTGAGACTTAACCCGAGAGAAAAGGAACAGCCCCCTCAAAATGGGTCTCCAGTCAGCCTCCCCAGAATCCAGGGCGTCCGTCAGTCTTGCCGGGGGCAGAAGCGGGGGGACACCTCCAGGGCCCGGGTGGCTTCGGGTCTCGGGGAGACGCGGCCCACACGCCGGGCCCAGCAGCAGGCCGCGCCCCGAGTGACCGCCTGCCACGCTCGGGGCCACACGGCTCCAGGACACCCTCTGTCACCCTGTGGCCCCGCTGAGGGCGGGTGGGGCCCAGACCTGTTACGTCTGCTTCGACGGCAGAGCCGTTCTTTTACTGAAGGTGACCTCCTCAAGACAGCGGTCTCTGACCATGGTGAGAGCCCACATATCAGCTGGTGGCCTTTCCCGCCCATCTGGCGAATACTAAATACCACATAAACAGCCTTCCGGAAGGTTCTTCACCTGCACAGACCAGACCATGCCTCCCGCTGCCTTTTAGAAGCCAGAGTTCTGACAGCCTCTGGGCGGGCCGGCTGGGGCCAGGCGCCGGGAGGGCCCGGACTCATCCGCCAGGCCTCCCGCGGGGTGTCCATCCCGGGCGACACTTAGCCCTGCCGGGCCCACGGTCATGCCACCAACCGTGCGGTGGGCACCGGGGACACACTCCAGATGCTTCTGACATCTCACTCCAGGAAACTCTGGGCTTGAAGTACCCTGGGGCAAACGTGGCTGGGTTTCAAAGCACTGTCCCTCTGACAGGGGCCAGCACGTTAAGCCGCCGAGAGACCCCCGACGGACCCCCTGAGCGCCCTGGCATGCGGGCTCAGGCTCTCCCGCCACTGCACGCAGACCTTCTCTGCTTAGACCCGCTGACTCCCCGAGGCCTCCAGCCGGGGAGGGGCTCAGGAGGTCTTTCCAGAGTGACAACCCCTCCCTCCAACTAACTCACGAGGGGGGCAGCACATGGTGCCCTCTGACCCCTGCCCCACCCCCCCACCTTCACTTTTACCTGCTGGCTGAAGGTCACGTTCCTCCTCCGGCTGGTTTCGGGACCCCCCCCTCCTCCGGCCGCGTCCGGGATGGCCAAGGTCTGGGGTCTCTTCAGGATCCCGGCTGATCGCGGCTTGGGGGCATCCAGGGAGCCCACCCTCAGCACGTCCCCATCGGGGCCCGTGGCCAGGGTCCCCTCCCGCCTGTCCCCGAGGCCGCGGTCCTGGCAGTAGAAGCCATCGGGGGCCCGGGGGAAGCTGGCACTGATGGTCGGCCGCGGGGCGCTGCCCGGGATGGCCAGGTAGGGGTCAGGGCCGCCCGTGAAGCAGTCGATGAGCACGCTGTCGATGTTGGAGGTGGCGAAGGACGAGGCGAACTCGTTGATCCCCGTCAGGGAGCCGTCCCTGCTGGTGAAGCTGCCGTACTTGGGCGTGAGGGGGCTGAGCGGCGAGACGGGGCTGGAGAAGCTGGCATAGAGGCTGGTGGCGGGGGGACAGGGGAGGGGCTCGCCGGCCCCCTCCTCACACAGCAGCGGCGGCGAAGGCGGCAGCGGGAGGCTGGGGCTCTTCATGGGGGCCTTCTTCTCGCCGGGGGGCCGCAGGGGTCTCTCGGGGATGCTGATCAGGGTCAGAACAGTGGTGACGCTCAGGGTGACCGCGGTGAAGATGTAGATGACCCTCAGCTGCCCGCCCAGCGCGCTCCCGAAGCTGGTTTTGTCCCAGTGGATGCCCCCAACCACATATCCGAATCCTCCTCCGAGGCCTGGGGACAGAAGCAGGGTTAAGTCCCCCAACCCAGCAGGCAGGGGCGGGAGAGGGCCCCTGCCAGTCGTGGTTCCGTGTCTGACTCAGCGGCCAAATTCGTTGAGAGGATCCAGCTCCGGCATCAGTCCCTCCTAAACCCCAGCAAAAATGAGAAGGAGAATGGGATTCCCGGGGGGGGGGGGTGTCCTCAGGGACCCCCCCCTCCTGCTGGAAAGCCACCTGCCTGGGGATGCCTATTCTCAGAGCAAGTGGCCTGCTGCCTGCCCGTCCACATGTGGAATTCACGTGGCCACCCCGGTCTTGCTCCCTTGGAGCCCATGTCCTCATGCACTAGGGGTCACCCTCCAATGGTGACCGAGGACGGCTGCCCTCGCTCTCGGGCGCAGCAGGCCCGCAGGACACAGCAGAGCTGCAGGAGTCCGGTCCTCTGCTCCCACTCGTGGCATGCCATGGCCTCGGGGAACAGGTGCATGGCAAACCGATTCATGCTGCTCAGCATGAAAATGTGGGCAATGCCACTGGCGCCCAGCCAGCAGCACTTAACTCCAGGAAGTTTTGTTTCCTTGTCACCTGCTCCCAAGTCCCGAGCGAGCCCAGTTCCCCTCACTGCCACATCCCAGGGGCTGCAGCCTTATCTCGTATTCAGCTTGTCTCAAGCCCATCCACTGGTTGGGAGGTGAGTTCTCTCCGTTTACTCCGGCTGCTGTTAAATGCAAACAGCTCCCGTCATCTGGCCGTCCTCGGCTCCCGGGAGAACCAGCCACTTGTAAATTGTAACTTCTCCGGCAAGGCCTGGGCTCAGACGCACTCAGCTCAGCCTTGCACGGGCCCCGCAAGGTGCCACGTGGCCCTGGATCCACTTAGCTAACGGTTGCCCCCAGAGCTCCCTCATCTGTCCCTGACTGTCCTTACAGGCCTCGGAATTCCGTGTGTCTCCTCCTCTTACTATTCTTAACTTCCCACCTTCATGGTCCCAGTGAACTTCTCCCATGTCTTTTGAAGACACAATTGCTATTTTGTGGCCCTTAAATAAGATAAGATTTGAGATGACCTTTATTAACCTTTTTTTTTTTTAAACAATGACTGAAGCAAATATATTCTCAGGGGAAAGAAACAGGTACATTGGCTCAGCCTCGAGAAAACAAACAACCTGATTCAAACACAGGCGAAGGACTCACATATCTATTTCATGTCTGTTTCTCCCAGGAAGACACACCGATGGCCGGGAAGCACAGGAAGGGACGCTCAGCATCAGTAACCATCAGGGAAATGCAAATCAAAACCACGGTGAGATCCCACGTCACAACCATTAGGATGGGTTGTATCAAAAAGGCAAGACAGGAACAAGGATTGGTGAAGATGTGGGGAAATTAGAGCATCCGTGCAAGCGGCGGGGCATAGAATGGGGCAGCCACCGCGGAACACAATCGGGGGGCTCCTCAGAAAATGTAGAATCGAATTACCATACGATCCAGTACCTTCACTTCTGGGTTTATAGCCAAAAGAACCACCCCCGCCCCAGGTTCGTAGCGGCATGAGTCACAATAGCTGAAACATGGAAACCACCCAGCGTCCATCAACAGGTGAAGGGACAAGCAAGATATGATCTCTACGCACGATGGTGTGTCTAGGGACGGACATTCTGACGCCGGCTACGGCAGGGATGACTATTGTCCGAAGTGAAATCAGCCAGTCACAAAAAGACAAAGACCGCTTGAGGCCACCCACAGGAGGGACTCAGAGCTGTCAAAACTATAGGGACAGAGAGAGTATATGGTGAGGCTGGGGGCTGGGTGTGGGGGATGGGGAGTTAGTGTTCAATGGGGACAGACTTCCAGTTTTACAAGATGAGAAAGTTGTGTGCGTGTGTGGCGGGGAGGGTGGACGGTGGTGATGGCCCCCACAACGTGAACGTGCTTGATGTCACCAAACTGTTCCCTTAAAATCCCTTAAGAGGGTAAGTTTTTTATTATGTGTATTCTAACACAATAACAACAAAAAAAGACAAGAGGGACACCTGTGTGGCTCGGTCGGTTAAGCATCCGACTCTTGATTTCGGCTCAGGTCAGGATCTCAGGGGGAGGAGATCAAGCTCCAGGTCAGGCTCTGCACAAGGTGGGGAGTCTGCTTGAGATTCTCCTGCCTCTGCCCCTCCCCCGACTCGTGCACCTGTGGGTGCGCTCTCTCTCTCTCTCCAAAATAAATAAGTCTTTCTTAAAAAGGAGAAGAAAAGAAATAATATAGAAATTGCAGAAATTCCCGGCCCCGCTCCATACGTGTATGTAAATCGAGACAAGCAGGGCGTTTTCTGGAAGAAGCAAGTGGGATTGGGCATACCGAGCAGTTTGCCCACTGTCTCATGCTGAACAAGAGGGAAAGCCCAGAACCATTTCAGGCTTCCCGATCCTGGAGCTGAGGGCCTCCCGCCTGTCCGTCCAGGTCCTGCTGAACCCAATCTTGTTACATCTTTCCCTTGACCTTTAAAAGCACTTCCCAACGCTATCTTAAACGGGGTTGTTTTAGTCCTTTTTATCTTGGGCAAGTTACGTTGTTTTAGATAAGAAAGCTGGAAGTGCCGCTTTTCCGAGAATACCTTGAGAAGCAACCATCATACTGAATCTTCCTTTCCGCAGACAATTCTCTCGAAGCGTCCTGGCGCGTGGTCACTGAGGATAAGCCTCGCTCTCCGCACCCTTCCCTTTTGCACGACTCGGTGTGTGTGGGGGGGCGCACATGTGTGCACAACTCCTTACCAGAGGCAGACTCTACATGTGCCAATGTACCTGCTCGCTCAGAGGGCAGCCCCGCCACACGCGACCAGCTATGTGCAGGGCGGCGAGCCCGGGACAGCTGCCCGACACACCAGGTCCCACGGAGGCCAAAGCAGTTGATGCCCTGCCTTCTTATTTCCACCCCCAAGACTGTGAACGGCCAACTGTTTTGTCATCTGTATGATGCCACGTTTCTGTGGGCTTTTTTGCCTTTTTTGGGAGAGGTGACATCACCGTTTAAAACGGCCCCCGTGTGTCGCGCTGATGCGAGGAGCTGTGTCTTAGGAAGAAAATACGTGTGCCAGATGAGCTTTGCTCAGGCACGCGCTGCGGTGCTGAGGGTCTGTGATCCACACTCGAAGGGGTCTTTAAACAGAAACGCTTAAAACCAGTTTAAACGCTGGCGGGGTGATGAGAGCGGGACCAGAGGTTCGCAGGAACCTAACCCTGTCCCTTTCCCGGGGGCCGTGACTCAGTGTGGGCCAATTCGGGGTTCCCGGCGACTCTGTAGAGCGTAACTCCTCAGACAATAGGAGTAAGGGGCACGTCGGACCGTGGCCACGGAGACTCACATACGCACGTGTGGAGTGACACCTGCAGTTCGCACACGTGCACACACGTGTCAATGCTACAGAGAATTCCTGAACTGTTCCGTCTGAAATAGGTATTGATCATCCACATAGTGGAGGGTTGCATTTTTCCTTTTAAGATTCTATTTATTTACTGGACACAGAGAGAGCTAGAGAGAGCGTGCTAGCTCACAGAAGCAGGGGGAGCAGCAGAGGGAGAGAGAGAAGCAAGGAGCCCGATGCGAGCCTCGATCCCAGGACCCAGAGACCATGACCTGAGCTGAAGGCCGAAGCGTCACCGACCGAGCCACCCAGGCGCCCTTGTATATTTGGCTTTTGCATCGGGGCGATCGAAGTGCCTGCCGTGAAAGGCGCCCCCGCGCCACCCAGAGACCTACCTGCCAGGAGCGCGTGGATGTTGAGGCCGCGGTCCTGGTCGGCCGGGCTGCACACGTCCATCATGTAGGCATGGCTGGGGTTGTCGGCAGAGTCGGCGCTGAAGTCCATGAGCACCACCCCGCACACGGTCAGGAGGAGGCCCCACTTGTGGTTGTCGCCCGAGTCAGCCAGCGCCGTGCCTAGGTCCCTGCCGTTGAGCAGGAGCGAGAGGCCCAGCAAGGCCCCTGGGGACAGAGAAACAGTCACGCCACGAAAATGCAGAGCAGCTCTGTCCCCCCAACCCCCCAAGCTGGCCACTTCAGTCTAGGATCTCTAGGGCCCTGAGAATTCCTTTTTCACCAAACTCGAAGCAGAGCTCATTGGAAAAGTCACCTGCAGACTCGCCATGGCTTTTTGGGGTTTTGTTTTTTTTGTTTTGGCTTGCATCGCGGTTTTTATTTTGTCAACAGGGCGGGAAGGACCTAAACTTGGACTCCCTCTTAAAAAGTCAGAGTGCTAGCCTGTCCCAGTGAGCGCAGGCCGGGCCCCGGGTGCTCTCCACCGCCGCCCCCGTGCAATTATCTGTATCGCGGCTTTGCTCAACATTCTTTTAGACTTTGCTAAAAGGAAGCAGCTGGGGCCTCTTTTTCTTTTCTTTCTTTCTTTCGTTTTTTTGTTTTTGTTTTTGTTTTTCCACTGTATTTCAGTTCCAAAACAACAGACCTATAGCCAGGACAAGAATGAAAGGGCGTCTCCTTCCAAACCTTGAGGTACATCGGTCACTCCAAGCGCCCAGCAGTGGCTGCAGTAGGAATCCTGAAACAGAGCAGGCCAGGGGTCACTGTTGGGGTCCCCCCAGCCCACCCTGCACACCACGCTGGATGGAGATGACCCCGTCACAGCCCTCAAACCCTGCCCCCAAATGTCCCAGGGTGTCAAAGGAATACATGATGAAACTTGGAGCACACAACCCTGAGCTAGAAAAGCAAAAGATGGACTCTTGGAATCACCCGGCTTCCCCTATAAGGCACAAAGCGGCCATGACCTTGGAAATCCACAAAATTCCAGGACTTCCTGTGACCGAAACCACACCAAGCTTTGTTTCTTGGATCCTCCAGTGATAGGTCTGTGGATGATGGTGGGAATCCCTGGGGTCTGTGGAATGCCTGTTCTATGGTCTGGTTTACATAAAGTCACTTAAAATACGGGGTGTGGTGAGGCCCCCCCACCGCATTCTCCCACCGCCCCAAACTAATGAGTGCGGCTTCATTCTTGATCCTCCCTTGTCCCCTTGGGACCCTCTAGCTGCTTCAACTCGAGCTTCCGGAAGCTTCTAGAGGTTTCTGGAAGCTTCCAGACATTTCCGGAGGCCACACGCCCCCGGAGCTGAGCTGGGGCTCACCGAGGATGGGGCTGATGAACCACACGAGGCTGTAGAGCTGGTCGGGCAGACCCATCTGCAGGAGCACTGGGGTCACGTAGGCCGTCTCCATGGCATAGCTGAACTCGATGCCAAACAGGATACAGCCGTTGAAGAGCAGCTCCCGGAAGGACCTCTGGGGGTGCAGGTCCCCAAAGTCCACCAGCTCGATTGGACATGGGGTGTTGGGGGGTGGGGGTGGGGAGGGACGGATGCACTTCCTCCTCTTGGGGTGTCGTTTGAAGTTGTTGGCCCGGTGGCTGATGTGCCGGGTCACGGACCCCGAGTAGCCCGAGACCTGAGCCCTCCAGAAGTCCTGAGGAGCCAAACTGGGGAACAGGGCCTCTCCTGGAGGGGTGCTGCTCGCTGGGGGGATCATCGTAGTGGAGGCCTGCGGCTGCTCCTGTGGGGAAAGCCCATTCGGGGGCGACAGTCACTCACCAGGGCCTCGCCGTCAGATTTAATCTTCTCAGGTGGCTCCCCCGTCCCCTGCCCGACTGGCACCTGCTTATTCTCATCCTACGGGAAGGGACAACCCCAGTCCTCAGTCCCTGCGCTCAAACTCAGGGGATCGTCCCCTAAAGAGGCTCCACGAGGAGGGCCAGGCAAGGAGTGCCTTGGAAGGGTGGGAGCTGCCAGGCCCCCCATGGCCCCCCGCGCCTGGATATTTTAGGACCAACAACCCATTTTCAGGATGAATTTTGCCCCAGGGAACAGAGAGATGGGGACACCAGACTTGGGGCAGGACCTGTGCACAGGCACCCTGAGCACCTGTGCCCGGGCGGGGGACAGCCCTTCCTTCATGGGACAGGAAGTCCCAGCGAGCCCCCTACCTATCACTACGTCTCCTCTTCCGGGAGGCTGGGGCCCTGTGTACGTGCAGACAGAGTGTAATTCCAGATCTTTCCTGACGGCCCCACTGGGTGAGTGAGGTTTTAGTCAAGTCAGGAGAACGGAGACTTCGCTCGTGTTTGAAAATGCTCTCTTTCAAGAAATAAACCAAACACCCTGAATCCCCCCCCCCCAAAAAAAAGACACAAAAAAGTAGGGGACACAAAGAACCAGGGAGAGTGAGAAATAGATATCCTGCATCTTCAGATCATTTTGTAGAGCGATTTTCACCAAGCCCAGGGCCTGGGTAGCGGAGTAGCAAGGATACAGGCCTGGGCCCGTGCCCCTGGGGTCTGCGATCTGTCGCTTAGAGACCTGCTCCCAATGCAACTGCTTTCACTGTTGTGGAATTAATCTGGATGGTAAATATTCAAAGAACAGATTCTAGTACGTTGACCTGTGCATTTTATCCAGTGTCAGTTTTAGTAAGCACAGGGAGAGGAAGGCTACCGAGATCAGAGGCAGAGACACCTTCGGGGTGGCACCTTCGAGGATTCTGTCTGGCCTTGGGGACAGCTCACCCCGTCCCTCTCACAAAAAAGCAACTGCCCACATTTCCTTTGAACTCCTGAGAAGTCAGCCCCCAACCCAAGACAACATTTCCAACATTGGTGGGCTTCCTGACCGGGATGTTTGTTATTTACCATGATGAATGTTACCAATTTTTTTTCCCCAAATTACTTTTAAGTGGATGTTAACTCGTCACCTTCCATCGTTTTATCTCTAGTCCGTAAGTTCTTTATGAAGTGCTCTGAAAGGCCTCGTCACTCCAGATTTGTACCCTAAACACCCCTACCACCTGTCTACTCAGGGATTGTTTTCCTTCTGTTCAGAAAACAACAATGGTGGAAGTGATTTTCTTTAGAAACACCCCAGCAGGATTCAGAGTCTTGTGTTCACCTAACAAGCCATCCATCTCCCCAGTCATTCGCCCTTCTACCTACCCACCCATCCACACCCATACACATGTGCACCCACACTCCTCCTCTGACCTACCCATCCCCCCTTCCAAGCCTCCATGTGTCCAGCCGTCCATCCACCCACCTACATACCCATCTTCCCATTTGGCTGGGCACTAAGTACCAAGACACCGAGGTCACAGAGATAAAAGAAAGACAAAGTTCTTGCCCCTGAGTTGGGCGGGAAGTGGAGGGAAGGAATTCTAAGCCATGGGTAAAGGAGATGTAGAGAAGCAGTTGGGCGCCATGTCAGTGTGGGGAGAGATAAAGCCATTGGGAAGGGATGAGCTGCCTATGAAGGGCCTTGTGGCCCTGCTGAGAGATGGGTTTCTTTTGTTTTGTTTTGTTTTGTTTTTAAGATTTTATTTATTCACTTGAGAGAGAGAGAGCGCGCAGAGGCATAGGGAGAAGCCGACGCCATACTGGAGCCCAACTCGGGACTTGATCCCAGGACATGAGCAAGAAGGCAGATGCTTTACCGACTGAGCCGCCCAGGCGTCCTTGCTAAGAGATGGCTTTTATACTGAGAGGCCAGGGATGGACACACTCAGAGACCCAGTCTACTCTTACTTCTTGGACAGGTGGGGATAAGATGGCTTATCTTGTGACCTTAGAAAAATCCCACACTGTCTCTAAAAGAAGAACAGCTATACCTAAAAACTGTGAAGGCAAGGTATATACTTCAATAAAAACATAACTGGGGGTGCCTGGGTGGCTCAGTCGGTTAAGCATCTAACTCTTGATTTTTAGCTCAGGTCGTGAACTTAGGATCGTGAGATCGAGCCCCACATAGGGCTCATGTTCAGCTGGGGGTCTGCTTGAGATTCTCTCTCTCCCTCTCCCTTTGCCCTCCTCCCTTACACACACACACACACTCTCTCTCTCTCTTTCTAAAAATAAATAAATCTTAAAAAAAAACCATAATTCATTTATGAAGATAAAGTCAAACTTCATTTTTTTAAGGAGCTAAACTTCTTGCTTCTGTTCTTCTTGTCCTAGCTCAGCGCATAGTAAATACTCCAGAAAAATCTGTCCTTTGGAGTATCACTCATTCATTAAAACCACAGAAATAAGGAGCCCTTTGAACACCACGTAATAAGACCATCCCCTTAAAAGTTAGAAAGAAGACCTTTAGCGCAGGTGTTGGGAGAGCCCCGCCCCAGCTGCAGGGAGCACTCCCTCTTGGCCTCTACGTGCTCCTCGCTGCTACCACCCTTTCCTCTCAGCATTTTACCCCCATAAAGTGAACTTCATGCACGAGCATTAGAAAACTTGCCTTTCATTTTGGAACGAAGAACCACGGCCCACTTTGCGAGAATTTCAGATTTAAACAGCATATGATAGGAGCACATTTTTGCAAAGGGGAACCTTTTTGACCCTATTTAAAATGAACTGTGTGGCTAGCACAGGTCTCTACTTGAGATGTGAGCACTTCACCATCACCTGCCCACCCCTCACCCCTCACAGCCTGCAGCCAGTCCTAGCAAAGGAGAGACCTCCCCCACACACACCTGCCTTACTCCCCCAGCATCTAAGCCAGAAATGAAACCTGAACTTCAAAAAGTTCTTCCCGGAGGGTTCATTTTTGAATTGGGGGAATCAGTGTTACTATTTTGTTTCAAGAATACATTTATTAAAAGTTGTCCATGAAAGTTTACTCTAAGAAGAATGCTTAAAATTCAAAATAATTAAATAGTGAAATTTCAAAATACTGAAACTTAAAATAATAAAATAGAATTTTAATACGCGAATACAGATATTTACCAGACCATCTTGCGGTCCTGATCACATTCTATGAGCATTAATTCAGTCATATATATATGTATATATAATGTCCCTGGTCTCCACAAAGACTCTAGGCTGTGCTCACTGAGTTTCTCGAATACAGAGGATGTTTCAAGTAACAAATCCCTCAAAGTGGTATGGGAAGATTAAACCACAAGTGATTAATAAATATAAACAATGCACATGTAATTTGAATGCTGCAAGTTACCCTACTATAAGCCCAATTATTTCCTCATTTCTCTCTCCTCTCCTTTATAGGACACAGAGCTTTACACCTGGGGCCCCACGGGGCCACATCCCTTCCCCCCTCTTCCTTCCAACAATTCTCAAAGTTAATACTTCAAGGAAACCTTTCCAAGTCAGCAAAGGGCTGCGCGGCCCCATGAGGTGTGTCTAATGTGATGGTTACTGTATTGGGGCCTGTTCCTCCCTTCTGATCTCCGGAAGCACCTGACTCTACCTCCCTATAAAGCTGAAAAACACGAACAGTATGTCAACCTCAGAAATAACTTGAGAAGTTATTTGTTGATGAGCTCAGAATGAACTAAATTGCCATCAGCCTCCGGTTTCCACGGTGGCAAGAAAGCAGAAACCCTGGGCTGTGAACTCATCCTAAACTTAATCCTGGGATGCTGACAGGGGTCCTCCCAGCAGCCGCTGCCCTCTGGAGGGTTCAGCCTCAGGCTGGAGGAGAACCGGAAGCTGATGACACCTGCCTCGGGCTCCGGCAAATTCCAGCGAGGGCTCTCCCTCCTGGCCAGCGCGAAATCAATCTGTCACCGGGCCCTACCCTCCTCGGGGGCCGGGGCCGGGGGTTCGGCACTCAGGGGGCCGACACTGGGGGCTCCATTTACAGGTCAATTAGTTGGACATCAGGAAGAACAAAGGTCTCGGTGCCAACATCCAGTCCCAATCCTGGCACTCTGATCACCCGGGGGCCTACGCCAACCTGCTCCCGCGCGAAGCCGGGAAGCTATGCGGAGGGCGCGGGAGGAAACGTGGGTACCTGTGGTTCGAGACAGGAGGCATCCCTTTCGGAGGCCGGGCTCCCGCCTGGCCCGCGCGCAGCTCGGGTCCCTGCCCCGCAGCCCCCGGCCCGCCGCTGCTGCTGCTGCTGCTGCCGCATCACCCCGCGGGGCGGGGCCGTGACGTCACGCTGCATCCCGCGCCGCCCGCGGCCGGTACCCGCAGAGCATCCTTAAAGCGGCACCGCCCCACCGGGCCCCCGCACCCCTCCTGCCGCCGGCGCTCGCCCTGAAAGCCTTGAAAGCCGACTCCGGCGGCCCCAGGCACTCCCCCCCCAAAAATATTACAGTCTTCTTTTAAGAATATGTTGCTTAGGCATGCATCTGATAACATTATGTATTTGAATATTTTCCTTGGCCTAAGAGTCCTCATCTCCCCCCCCCACCACACACACCGATTTTAAAAGAAATGCACTGATTTTTGGCAATTTCTAAAAGCGCTGTGTGCACCAGGCACCGAGCCCGCTCTGCAGAACGGATAAAGTGGCCCTGCCTAGAACTATCACACTGCATCCACATATTCCCTTAATATGTAGCCCGGCCTGTTTTATGCCAGATCCTGTTCTAGGGACCGGGGATATAACAATGAATAAAACAGAAAAAAGTTCCCGCCCCTGTGGCACAACATTGTAGAGAGCAAGAGACACATTAAACAAGACACATAACATGAATTAGTGATGTGCCTGAAGATACGAACTCCCCAGAGAAGGAGCTAGAAAGTGGGCCTGGGGAGGGGCTGGGGTTGTAGTTTTACGTAGGGCTGTTCGTGAGTCCTTACTGAGAAGGGGGCAGGTGAAGAAAGACTAGAAGGACGCCAGGGGAGTAGCCAGGCTGATATCTGGGGGCAGGTCATGCCAGGCAGAAGAAAGATCAAGTAAGTGCAAAGGGCCTGGGGTAGAAGTGAGATGGGCTGAATCAAATAATGATAGAGCAGATAGATAGCTCGTAGTGAAATTATAACCACAGAAAAGGTTACAAGAGGAAGCAGGTGGCCCTATGAAAGTTTATAGTAGGAAGAATTCGACCTCATTGGGAGGGTCAGGTGCTCCTGGAGGACGAGGGACACATAGGGACACATGGGAGCACGCTAATGCTGAGCAAGGAGGGCGGTGTATTCCAGACAGAGGAGTCAGCATGGGCTGAGCTCTTGTGAGAGGAAACAGTGAGGCTGAGATGCAGAAGCCAGGGAGTGGGGGTGGGGAGGCTGGAGAGGCAGACTGGGCCCAGCCTGCAGTCCTCGTGGGGGGCTGTCATTCTTTAACAAAGAGAAACTTAGAAGTGTCTGATGCAGGCAAGTGGATGGCATAAACCGGATTCATATTTTGCAAGGATTGTAGAGCTCAGGGTGGAAAATGGGTTACAAGCCACCAGGCGGGTGTACCAGGTAGGAGCTTAGAGAATGGTCTAGTGGGAGAGGATGGGGTGGGTGGCAGAGCGACTGAGGTGTGGATTGGTTAGGCATCTAGGCAGTAAAAGCAACAGGACTTGATAGATTGAGGGTAGGGGGTGTGGGAAGGAGGGAGGGAGGCGCCGAGGCACCAAGTTTTCAGTTCGAGCCCCGGGACAAAGGAAGGTTGATTCCTTCGGGAAAAGAGCAGGTTGGTGATAGGGTGAGAGTCTCAGGTCGGCTTTGGGACAGAATGCATGTGAGGCATCCAGGCTACTAGAGGTCAGGCTGTGGAGCTCAGAGATGGTCCTTGGAGAATCAGCGGCTCACAGGGGCGAACTGCAGGCACGCCTGCGACAGTGGGCCAAGAGAGACAGAGGGGAGAGGGTCCCCACCGAAGCCTGGAGGAGTCTCAGCAGTCTGAGGCTGGTGGAGGAGAATGAGCCATCTGATCGCTGGTTCTATCTTATTTTTTCCACTAAACAGGAGCAATGGTTTAGAAAAATACCAGTGTGTTTTCCTATTTTGCATTTACACCCAAATGACCTGCTCTTCGGTTAGTGGAAAGCTCCCAGCTATATCTGAAACCCCTCAGCATCTCATCAGCTTCCCCCAACCGAAGTTTCTCTGGGATTCCAGGGAACTCCAAAGGGTGTTCCTGCTGGGTGGGGGGCCTCGAGCACCGTCATTCAGGGATCCAGGCTCCTTCCATCTCCGCTCTGCTGGAGACAGGCTTGCAAGAGGCCCGCACTCCTCTCCTGCACGCGCCAGTGACTCAGGGACAAGACACACCCAAAAGCCAAAGCCCGGGCGCCAGGATGTGTGGCCCCTGCTGGGATGCGGAGGAAGTGGGTGTGGGGAGTAGCTGGCGGCAGCTGCTTTTCTAGCTTTTATCAGCTGGGGGTGGGGTGCAGGGGGAGGGGAGGGAGGGGCCGCTGAGCGAACAAAAGCTAATGGCCCATTTCTGGTGTTCAAAATAGGATTTTGCAGCAAGAGAAAAGGCTTGAAATCTAGGCATTGTGGAGAAGGAAAAGTCTTTAAAAAGATTCCTTTGACCATTTTTAACCTTCCAAAGTTAGAACCTTCCAAGATTAGAACCCTCCTTTCTTAACCCTCCAGGGGCTAACTGGACGGTGGCCTTTCCCACTCGTGTGAGTCAGATCTTCCCATCTTGTCGGGAGGTTGAGGCAGGAGGCCCGAGAGGAAGGACAGGGAGGGACATTTGCAAGGAGCACAAGAGAAGCCCACCGGCCCCGCTCGTGGGGAGAGCCAGGAGGCCTTGGGTCCAGGGGACCCCCGAGGGTCAAGGCTGGGCCCCACCCTGTCCTGGGAGGAGTTTGCTCCGGGATCCCCCATACCAGTGTGGTGGCCGCAGCTGGCTGGGGCACAGAGAGGCTCCAGTCGCCTGCAGCATCCCCGCGGAGGGCGCCAACTCTTCATCTCGGTGTGGAAGGACAACCCCGCCCCCCAGCTGGCGGGTGGGGAGACTGCCAGAGAGACCCAGGCAGGGCATCCGGCCACTTCAGAGCAGAACCTGGGAAATCGGGGGCCCTGGTGCAAATACGATGACCCGCCTGAGGCTGGGAGTCCTGCCCACGACCCCAGGAGGTCCCGTGAGCCCTGCAGGTTCCGGAGCAGCATCCCAGATGCGATTAAGACGAACCCCAAAGGTTGTTGGTATCCTAAAGAGACCAAGTCAGAACCAAAGGGACTGTTCAGATGAGCCCATTGGACTCGTATTACCCCAGATCTGACTGAGTTGGTGCCTCCCTGACAATCCTCCCCCCCCCAACAACGGCACACACTCGGTGATGGTTTTTGAAAAGGTCCAATCAGGAACAGATAAATAAGCGACCCCAGTTCCTCTGCACCCCCGGGTGGGGGGCGGCGGTGAGCGGAGCAAACCTGCCTTTCAGCCGGTAGAGGAGGCTCAGGAGCCGAGCTCAGGTGGCGGCGAGGGCCCGCGGCGCACCTGCCATCCCCGGGTGTCCACCAGGTGGTGGAAGAGCCCCACCTTCGGGGGCCGGAGCGCGGCCGGGAGCGAGCGCCGCGCCCTGAGCCGAGCGCATCTACCCAGCGCTTCCCCCGCACCAGAGGGAAGGGGAGATGGCTCTTTTTAAGCATGCTCTGACTTTGCAAGGATTTATGGCTCCAAGACTGAGCTGTTCTTTTTACTTTGTGAACGCATTTTTCCTGCAAAGCACACAGCCCCGTGGAATTCATGAATAACATTATTTTTAATAACAGATCTTGTGCCAAGCCCCGCGTTAAGGCTTTTCTGTACTTGAAACCTCATTTCCTTATCCTCACTTTATGAAATGGGTATTATCACCGCCGTGTGTTTCTGATCTGGAAGCCTGGGGACCGCAAGCAGGGTGGGGGTACAGACGCGAACCCCAGACTTGGGGACCCAGGTGCACGCCTCCTGCGGCGGGGGCAGGAGGCCCACAGGTGCGCTGTTTGCAGTCGTGCTGGGGCGCGTTCCTGCCGGCTCCGCCCTGGATGTTGTGTTGAGCACCTGCTTTCCACCCGCCGTCTTGCCGAATCCACCAGCCGGAGACCTCACGGCCTTGTCTTTGTCCTCCTTCTCGGTCACCCAGGGCGGCTTCTGTCCTCTCTGACGGCCCCTGCCCATCCACAGATGGCTTGTCAGGAGAGCTGCTTTCTGGCTCCTGGTTCTAAAGATTGAGGTCCTTACAGAATCCCGAATGTTTGTGCTTGCGGGTGTGCACGTGCGTGAGGATGCATGGGACAGAAAACGTGTGCTTACACAAGTGTTGTAGAGAAAAGTGCCCTCTCTTAATTTACGTGGACTTAACAAGTTTTTGATGCCCTCAGGTCAATACTGCTTTTCACTGTCAGGGAAGCCACCACTGATCGGTCGCGCCCCACCCCACACTCACACACTCACACACTCACGAATGTGCCTGCTGGCCTGCACACTGTGGGCACGCACGCTCATATGTGTGCACATTGATAAGCACACGGACGCAGGTCCACACACAACTCCCATTGCCAGCGCTCCTGCTGGGGGAGCCACAGCCACCTCAAGACTCCACATCTGAACCCAGAAGGTATGTTTCCATAAAGAAAAAGTCGCGAAATTATGGCCCTCTAATTGTAATGCATAGGAAACGAGGGATACGGGACAACCGAGCTCCTTTTTGTCCCGCCCGGAAACACCTAGCAAAGGGGCCACCCACAGACTGGCGAATGCACTTATTCGATCTACGCACAATGGGACCCGTTGCAGCTGTGTTGTTGAACCTGTGTGCATCCAGGTATGTTATGGGTTAAAACAGATTGTGATGGGCTGGCTTGGGAACCGGACCATACTGTTTCTGCAGGGAAATGAATTCTGATTTCTAAACACGTGCCCTCCTTATAGAGCGCAGGGAACCAAACCCTGCATTTGGGACTGCCCAAACTGTGGGATAAAGGGGTATTAGAACCACAGGGTTGTAGTTAGAGTCTGAGCTGAGCCAGAGCGAGAACCCAGGGTCTGGATACCAGGCATTGGCAAAGCCAAAAGGTGTTGGACTGGAGCTCCAGAATCCAGACGAGGCGGTGACGCCCACGGTGGCTGCGGACTCCTCGCCTGGGAGCCTCGTCTGGACACAGGGTTGCCAAAGAAAATGCAGGATGCCCAGTTAAATTTGAATTTCAGAAAAATAGTGAATAACTTTTACTACAAGTGCGTTCCAGGCAGTATTTGTGTTCTAACGTGCGCCGTCTGCAGCCCTGTCGGGACAGCTCCTGGAACCTGGCAGGGGAAGCCGCCTCCAGGAGCTGGAAGCAGATGACACTGCCAGGAGGTCAGAACCCCGAGGCTCGGGCTGCCTTTGGTCCCTGCGAGCCTCCTCTGCCAAGCTCAACTTCGATTTGCTGTTCCCTCTCCCCGAGAGAAGAGTGAGCCCAGCCTTCCTAGAGAACTCCCAGCCAGCCTCTGGTTGGGTCTTTTTTTTTTTTTTTACGATTATATTTACTTATTTTGACAGAGAGAAACACAGCCAGAGAGGGAACACAAGCAGGGGGAGTGAGAGAGGGAGAAGCAGGCTGCCCGCTGAGCAGGGAACCCAAGGTGGGGCTTGATCCCTGGTCTCCAGGATCATGACCTGAGCAGAAGGCAGATGCTTAACCAACTGAGCCACCCAGGCGCCCCTGGTTGGGGCTTGAGAGAAGAAAACTTCTGGATAGAACACCTCCGGGACCTTTAATGTTCCAATGGCTTTCATGCCTTTTTATATCTTTATCGAGTTGTTCAGTGTATTAAAATTCTGAATCTACTGAATAGAGATTTCTAACATTTAACCAGTATATATACAACTAATACATTTAAAACATGAACATTTCAAATTATTTTAATCTTTGAAGAATGCCCACGAATTAATAAAATTTTATTGATTTATTTTTAAAGATTTTATTGATTTATTTGACAGAGAGCTAGCAAGAGCCGGAACACAAGCAGGGGGAATGGGAGAGGGAGAGACACATTTCCCACTGAGCAGGGAGCCTGATGAGGGGCATTCGCCGCCCTGCACTGCTGCTGAGCAGTTTTGGAGGAAGAGCAAATCCTCAGGGTGCTGGAAAAATCCCAGCAGCTTGGGCTGGGAACAGCTGTGCTCCCAGCGAACCCAGGTGAGCCAAGGAGACACTGGGCAGAGCTGCTCAGAGTGTCCGGCAGCTGCAAGATTCCGAGCTGGCCGCAGGCTTAAAGCCAGGCACTTCCCATCCTTGGTCCTGGATGGGAAGCAGCTCGCTGGGCGGCCCCCCTGAGGAGCTCCGGGCATGCGGGGTGCATCCCCAGAGACGACAGTTCTGTGTCACCTTTCTGTTTTGTTTTCTGTGTTGGAATCCGAGGTACGTGCTCGTTTGTGTCTGGCCTCTTTCTGATCATTTTCAGAGTTGGCTGTGTTGTTGCGTGTGGTCTGAGCTCAGGTGTGTATCCTGCAAGTTACCAACGGGCACTTATCCATCCTTCTGTTGACATGGGGGCAGCTTCCCTTTTAGGGTTATTGTGATCAGGCTGCTGTGGACATCGTAACGCACACTCGCTGTGCACCTACGCACACACTTCTGTTGAGTGCATATCCAGAAGTGGCATTTGGGTGGAAATACACATTTGCCTTCTGCAGTTTATTTTAAACAGTCTTTCCAAAAGACTTGCCTCCTAACAGCAGTGTGGATTGGCGAACACCCCTTGGTACAGTTGTCTTTCACTTTTTGCCATCTGGTAGAAGTCCACCGGTGTAGAGCCGTAGCTAGAATTTACATTTGACTGTGGCTAATGAGCTCAGGCATCTCGTCCTGCGTCCATCGGTCATCTCAGGATCTCCTTTGTAAGGTGCCCGATCAAGTCGTTCCCCGTACTTCCACTGGGTCATCTGTCTTTCTTCTTGCAATCCGTTTAGATTGTCCAGATTCAGGCCATCCCTCTTTCCCGGTGTAAGCAAGCATTCCAAGTTACATGTTTCCCGGTGAACTTGACTTTAGAGGCATCCTACACATTTTGACGTGCCATTTCTTTTTTATTATTTGAGTTAGACCTTTTGGCAAGACATCCAAGTAACAAAATACGGCTCAGAGTTAGACACGTGGGCTCACGTCTTCTTCGTGCTTGGAGATGGGTCCTGAGTGAGGGAACAGATCACTTCCTGGTTCCAGGCTGCTGCTGCTGGTAGGGCTGGAGCGGGGGAGGCTGATGGGGTCCCTTGATGCCCAGGTGTCATTTAGCTACCATCTGTCCGCCAGGGAACCTCCCATTGCGTCTGCCTGCCCTCTAGCCCTCACCCCACCGCCCACGCCATCACTCCACTCACATACACATCTAAACAGGCTCTGCAAACTCGCCAAGTCCGACACACA
The DNA here is from genome assembly GCA_004023965.1 of Spilogale gracilis. Classification (NCBI taxonomy): domain Eukaryota; kingdom Metazoa; phylum Chordata; class Mammalia; order Carnivora; family Mephitidae; genus Spilogale; species Spilogale gracilis. The sequence goes on from PITA01001573.1 coordinate 82,107, forward strand.
AACCCTTGGCTTCCTCCCCCAGATCGGCTCCTTGCTTGGTTAACTACCATGGAAGACTTAGATGGCATTTAGGAACCCACTGAGATTGGGGATGTAAGTATCACTTGCTTCTGCAGGAATGCCCTAAGGCAGAAGGTGGTCTATTCTCCACCAAATACACCTGGACAGTCCTCACAGCGTGAAGCCTGAAACTTCTGCCTAATTCTCCGGATCCTCCATCATCTTCTTCCCTCCTCCCTCTCCTTGACCTGCACGCCCTTCACCTCCAGCCCAACCTGTGGGCGAACATCCTCTGCTCTTTCCTGGCCCTGGGTCCGTTCCTGGTGATGTGTTCAGATTCTCCCAATCCTTCGCACCAGGCATCTTCCCCTCACTCTCCTCTGCCTCCCGGGACTGGTGTATGCACAGACCTGGCCGAGCGCCTAAAACCACATGGCTTCCATTGCTCAGCATTGTTTTAGTTGTTTGCCCTTTGTCCCCGAGGAGACCTGTTGGCCCCGTGACACTCAGCACACTCTCATCCTCCTCAGCCGTCCCCGCTTGCTAAATGACAGGGACTGATTTATCACATCAAAGAACGAGTTCTTCTAGCTTCCCAAAACCTCCTCTCCTCTGTAGGGCAGGGGCGGTGGTGGGGCGGTGGGGGTGGGGGAGCGCTCACCCATGCACTTGATTTCTGCACGGACACCGCGGCTGGCCAAGGCCAGGAGATCGGCCCATCTTTTGGCCTCCATGTCTTCTAAGCCCCAGGGAACAGAGACAGTCTTCTGTCTTCTTCTGTGGTCTTGGACCGTGGTCCTCACACTTTGATATGACTCAACTCCATGTGGGGTGCTCTTAGAGATGCTTGTTGGGATTCCCCCAGAGATTCTGACCTGTATGGCAAGTTGAACAAACATCCTGTTGCTTCTGGGCTGATGACACCAGGACCGAACCTGAACCACGAAGCTCCCGCGGGTTTTGGATGAAATCGACAACTGAAAGCTCCTTGACTCTTGGAACTTCTTTTCACACACAGTCTCTCCTGTCCTGCCTTTCAATGAACTTGCTGTGCTGCATTTTCTTACAGGCGTCCCTCAAAGAGCATCAAAAACGTGCCCTGGTTTGGAACCACCACCTCTGGGTTCCTGGGAGCACCCTACAGAGGCAAGTTCAAGCCCACGACCCAGGTTTTCCGGGCTCCTGAATACCGTTTATGTTGCCTTCTAGTGACTGATCTGGTTCTGGAAGTCCAACCCGGTTGGGGTCTTGGCTGTCTAGACGTGATGACTTCAACAGCTCTGGGGCTGAAAAGGAGTTAAAAGACAGCTCAGACTCCAGCGACTGGCATTTGGCGCAGTGCTTTTCCCTGAGAAAAAGCCCGCTGGTTTAGATCGTGCTTGGGACTGGCACTGTTAGCGCATGTAGCTCAAGAGAAAAGAGTGCTTAAGTTATGTTGGTCTTAATTTTACATCTAGAAGCTTAGGGGAAGAAAGAGGTGCATGTTTATAATGTTGGCACATGCAAAGGAAAGGTCTGGAACGATACCCTCTGAACTACCCCAGTGTCTACCCTTGGTGGTGGTATCTGGGTGGGACAGGTGACCTTGACCTTCTTTCTTTTCTTAAGATTTTATTAATTAATTAATTAATTAATTAATTAATTTGACAGAAAGAAACACAACTAGAGAGGGAACACAAGCAGGGGGAGTGAGAGAGGGAGAAGCAGGCTTCCCGCCAAGCAGGGAGCCCGATGCGGGGCTCGATCCCAGGTCTCTGGGATCATGACCGGAGCCGAAGGCAGTCGTTTAACAACTGAGCCACCCAGGCGCCCTGTGCACTTGACCTTCTTAATTCAGCCACCTTGGGACCCCTTATGGGGGCGGCCGATGTTTTACAATGAACACCTCCTACTTTATAACGAAGATGAGTTAAAGAGCAGAGAACCTAGCACAATCTCTTTCAGTAAACATCCAACCAAAGTCCTCGGTGTTTTGCGGAACAAAAGCAGTAAAGCACGGTGTCAATCAGTCTCTTGAACTACAGTCCTCACCAACAACTGGGATGTTTTCAAAAGGGGCTGTGACTTAGAACAAGTCTCGAATCCCTTCATGATGGAGGAAGGATCTTGGAAATAAGAACGAGCTTGGAAGGGTCCTACAAATGGTTCCTGTGCTCCAGGAAAGGACTCTGGCAATCATTTATAGGATGGTTGAGTGGAAAGATTTCTGGGTGATCCATTTTCGCACAGTTTTAAGGGCACTGTTTCCTGACCTCTAATTTTCCCAACAACCTCACCTAGGTACTTTTGAGCTTGGATGGAACAGGAGGTCGAGCTCTCACTGGCTCGCTCCCTCTACACTTGAACGCCGAGGGCACTGACTTCGTTGAAGTTTGACCGGCAAGGTCATGGGGACCCCCCGCCCCCAAATCTCCACTCTGCCCTCCCACCACGATGGTCCTTCTGTCTGTGAGGCGTTTGATAGTAATTAATCAGCTTTGTCTTCCTCTCGCCTCCCTGGGCTTGACTCGGGCGACAGTTCACTTGCCAACACACAGACATCTCATTATTTACCGAGCTTGAATCGGGACTATTTTTCTGTTTCTTGGAAACCTCCCTCACGAGCTCCATAATCTTTTCTCTGATGAAAACAGTTGCTTCTGCTGAGTGAAATTCCGCTGACGGCCCCAACACAGCCCACGTTGTTCTCTTTCTTAAAGAGATTTTTTTTACTCCATTTAACTTGTTTTTCAGCTCAGCTGAATGCATCAGACTTACCCATTCAGGAGGGACCTGCTCAGCAGAAGTTGTGTCGCTCAAATAAAATTAGATTCTTTACTCAAGGGCCTGCATTTTGGAAGCAGCTAAGTGCATAAGCTTGAGGTGTCCACTGGCCAGCGATAGGGTGTTGATGAGCCTGAGCCGGTGCCCCCCGTCCCCCCAGTCAAGGATGCTGCCCCCTGTTGCTTCCTCGAAGAAATACCGCTGGAGACAGAAGGCACTGGGGTTCCGAGTTCGGGAGGCCTCTGAAGGAGACAGGACTTTTGTTAAACCCTCCGAGGAACTGAGGGGACTGATTTCCTAGGGCAGGAGTGCAGAGGGGATTCTTTGTCATGCAGACCCCTGGAAGGGTCCTTTCAGGGTAATTCTGTGTATAAATCATCCTCAAACACTCTGCTCATTTCCTGGGAAGATTCTTTCACTCTTGGAAGATGAATAGCCTTCATGTATTTGTGGGTATTTGGTGAAGTTGCCTGACGCATTTTTCAAGAGGCCTAATGCATCATAGTTGACGTCTTTAATTGCTTCTAGGTTAATTTTTGACCATATTCCAATCACGATCGAAGGCGTTGGAGTTTACAGACGACTTCACTCATGTATGACCTGGTCCCAGATGGGAAGATTGTACATGATGTAGTAAAATCTTGACATGTCAAAACAAGGACACTGGGACCTGGAGAGATGAAGTCACTTACCCGTTAAATAGTGAAGTCAGCCAAAGATCACGGAGTTGTCTTCGCGCCCTGGAGATCCTTATTTGTCCCAGGACACCAACGATTCTCAGCCTCTCAACCCAAACGACCCAACGCCACTTTATTCTGATGATATTCACAGATAATACTACTAATTCCAAGCAGTCAGCATAGTACCCTAATTATAATACAGAGAAGGAATCAAACAAGGCCATTTCCTCAACCACCAAGTCCTAGGTTACAGAATCACCTTGACATTTCCCTAGCCCCATTCCCTGTTCTTATATGGGCATTCCTGGTACAGGGTCCCTCTCCCAGCAAGCCTCCCATGAGCTCAGGGAGTTATGTGTGCTTTGCTACATTTCTGCTGAGAAATGTTCTCCCACCTAACCAAGTGCATTTATAGGAACGTCAATATCTGCTTCCTTCACACACCAACGAAGATGCTCCAAGAAGCAGTGTCCCCTACTGAGCACATGGCAGAGCCCCTGGCCTGCCGCCCTAGTCTCTCTGAAAACCAGATGGGTCTCTCTGTGCATAGTCTAGAACCAGATCAGCCATGGCATTGAGCTGACTTTGGCATTCATAGCACAGGAAGAACATCTTCCCTGGGTTGCGGTGACCATGTCATACTTCCAAACTTTACTTTCTCCCATGTAAGCACCTGCAGCTCCCAGTTCTTTCTATGTCATAAAAAATACTTGGCTAAAAAAAAGTTGTCTTCAGAGGGTGTATGCCCGTGTCTCACTTCCTTTGCCACAGCCATTTCCTGCCGTCATCTGTGCTTGAGATTAACTGTGAGCTCCCGAGCTCATAAACATGCCAACGTTCAGCATAATTCCCATGATTCCACAGACCCATAGATGTCAGTTTCACCGTGGGTCCTATTGAGCGATTTAAAAAAGAATATAGCCGGCCTCCACTCAGGCCTCTCTTGAAGGCCTGCCTGGGCTCTGCTTACCACATCTACTGAGCTTTCCACCTTGTCTTCTCCGGCGTCGGGCCCCGTGAGGGCACAGAGACACATGCTCGCTCTGGGGTTGGGCTTGTGACTGGTGAGTCAGCATCATCCCAGCAAGGAATGAATGCTTCCACGCCAGGGGAGCGTGTTTATGAAACATTAGCTTTTATTGCTGGGGACTTGTTTAGACCTTGAAAAGAATTCTTGAAATTTAGAGAACTTGGTTTTTGGGGTTTTTTTTGTTTTTGTTTTTTTGCTCTATCTAACTGCTAACATTTATGGGGCAGGTGATTACCGCAAACATTCTGCTGCTTTTGGGTGTGGGGGAACTCCTTGGCAGCATGTGTTGTGCATCCTGCTGCCGGTGAGACGTCCTCAGGTGCAAATATGCAAGTCCGGGGTGCTCCCATCTGCTGCTCGTGGTCCTCGAGAAACAGCCTTGAGTCATGCCTACCAGCGTGGGACCAAACTTCTTGCTCTGCGTCAGGCTTAGCAAGGAGCAATTTTGTAAGCAGAGAACTAACCGGGGAAAGTTTTCATCCACAAAGAACCCAGCCTTCTTCTTTAGCAGTTATTTGTTTTTTAGTTGAAAGTGAGTTGATTTGGCGAAGACTCGTGCCTCTCCCGGTAGGTCTTGGTACTCTTAAACACAGTGACAACGGTCTTCTCCATACACGGGGCTGAATGTTTTCTACTTACTACACCACTTCTTCTTACTAGGTCCCCAGGAAGATGACACCCCTTGAGGTATGGTGGGATCACGGGACTGAGTTCTTGCTGTTGGAACGTGAGTGGGAGGGGTTGGCTGCTCTCAGTTCAAAGCTATGAAGAGCAGATGTGAGCCCCCCCATACTCTTGTCCTCTCATTCAAGGGCTGTCAGCAAAGAACTTCTGGGTAGCAGAGATGCAAAACAGAAGCAGACGAGTTTCCCCGAGTCACAGCTGGAGGAGAGTGGCCCAACGGTCTTAGACTGTTTTCTCATTGTCTTCCTTGATCCCATGAGCTCTGGGCGTTGTTGGTGACCTTGGCCTAGACTACTCTAACATCTCACACTTTTAAGATAACACATCCAGAGGGATTAAAGAGGCTTTAGGTGTCTGAGCCTTGAGTTACATCACTAGAGACATCATTCTGGGCTGCCATCAATCCAGTAATCAATAATCGATGGGTACCATCATTGCTGGAGCCATCTTCATAAGGTGTGTGGTTAGGATACATTTCCTGGTTAAAAGCTCTCCTTGTGACTCATTCAGTAAGCAGGGACTGGGAACCTCTCTTGGCCACTGCACAGTGCTTGTGTCAGAACTGACCAAGGTTTAGAGGGAAGTGGAATTCTACCACACCTCAAGTCCTGGAAACAATGACAAGACCTTCCTTCCCACTAATCTTGAGAGTTTTAATGGCTATGGGGGTACTCAGGCATTTTTTGTTACATAGCTGTCCCCAGAGCAAGAAAGGCTCAGGCAAACATATCTGTTCCTTCTCCAATGCTCTAATCAAGAGCTCACTCCTTGGTCCGTGGGGCCATCTGACATTCCCTGCCCAAATACCAATTACTGTCCCCCTTGGGGGACACACAAGCCTTGTGGGAGGCTGAGGGTAGCTGTAGAGTCCTGAGGTCTATGCCAGCAGATTCGGCCTCCATAGGCTTCCTTAGACTATTATTCAGACTCTTAGACTCCCATTCAGAAAGTGTCATTATAGACACTCTTGCCATTTGGGAAAGCATAAACATTTGAAATGGTTGCAATGCAAGAGTTTCTTCTCCCCCTCGATCAATAATAATTTTTTAGACCTTTGTAGAAGCCTCCTTTCCCTGCCGCAGAGTAGGGCACACGTGGGAGACCATCTTCCCATCTTGAGGGTTTCATCACTCAGTCCTGCAGAGCGGGCCCCTGTTTCCCTGTCCATCTCCCTGCATAAGCTCCTTGATCCTCAGGAGCAGATCTCCAGATGTGCGCCTGTGTCCCTGGGACTCAGAAGACATGCTGTGAATGAAGGAGCCAGCCTGAAGTGATACAGCTCCTTTGCCTTTTTCCCAGATGTCCTCACCCCAAGAAACCAGTTCTAAGTGAGGGAAGGGCTTCTTCTCCAACCTTGCTCTACTCTGACCACCTTTTATGGCATACTCTCTTCACCTACATTGGTTGAAGCCATCCTACCTACTTCATCAGCTGTCCCCACACTTCCTAGAAATTCTGTGATGTTCTAATACCAGATTTTTCTGGAAAAGGACAATGTTGGCGGATCATTAACTTTGGAAGTACCATGACAGGAAAAAGGTAAGGTAACCAAATCATGATAGAGTTCAAGTCCACCTGCCCCCCAGAATGCTGGCTTCTGACATTGAACTTCATGCCTTGTCACCCGGGAGTGCTATTATTCCTTGTAGGAAGGACTGGGAGAAGCGCTGGTGATGAGATTTTACCTGTAATTGTGGTTGGAATTCCAGCGTGGAGCCAACTGAACACAGCTCTAGCTCTGTCACTTCTTATAAATAAAACTGTAAACATCCCTCGTCTTCAGAAGGGTCACATTGTCAGCCTGACACAGACTTTCCGACTCACTTCTAAGCCCCATGGTTGCCAATTTTCCAGTTTGAAACGAGGGAAGCGTCATCAAAGATTTCATTTCCATTTGCCCTGTGGAGGAGGCTGGAACACAGGGTGAGTTGGAAGCTATAAACAAAATAAGTTTATAAAAATTCCAAATAAAGTGGCACCTCAGACGTAATTAGTCAGATTTAACATGGCAAAATTGCCAGCCCTGAGTGGGTTGATGGGACAGGGAAAGGCTTGGCTGGGACAACTGCAGGACAAACGTGGGGATACACATGGACACAGGGGAGGGCACTCTCGGGCATGAAATTGCAGACCCTCCACACAAACGATTACAGGAAGAGAGGGCTGGGCACACCATTTGTCCCACTCCTGTGCCATCAAGAAACTCAGAACAGTGACAAGAAAGTAGATTCTAAATAATAACTTCTATTTACAGCCCATCTCATGTGAAGGAGGTCAAGACATATTAACCCATAATGTGCTGCTTTTATACAGTGATTATTCCGAGTTGTAGGCACCTGCAAAACAGCAAATGTTGGGAGGGACTTCCTCTGGACCTCCCCTCTCCTCACTGAAGGCAGGTCCTCCTAAAGGGCCTCGGCTGCCATGCCCCCTCAGGAGTCCATCAACCCGGGAGGAGGGAGAGGAGACCAGAAGTCCGCACCACACGCAGGCAGACTTTGTCATCAATGATCACACCTCCCATCTGTTCTCCCAAGGGCCCCTTTCTTTCCTGAAAATAGTTCCTTCCTTCCTGAGAGGCCCACCTCCCGCTCCCCCTTCCCCGACTAAGATGCTATTACATTTCTAACTCTTACCTCCTTTCCGTGTATCCACTGTTTTCCCCCTGTGATGCCCTGTGTGTGTAATACTAAAAGTTAATTCATTTGTAAACCTTTTCTCCTGTTAATCTGTCTGCTGTCTGTTTATTTCACAGACCCAGCAATGGAGACTAGGAGGGGGGAGGAAATGTCCTTCCTCCTCTACATTACATTCATGTGCCCCCCACACACACTTAAGCAAATTAGAGGTCAGACTCATATGTAAATGAATATACAAAGACCCTAAATAAAATCAACTGATATAATAATGTATTGAAAATATCCAAGGAATGTAAGGATTTTTTTTTTCAAAATTTCCAATTGAGGTGCAATTCACAGGCTACAAAATGCACCTGGTTAATGTGTAAAATTCAGTGGCTTTAGTTTATTTGCAAGGTTTTGCAACCATCACCACTGACTAGTTCTAAAACATTTTCATTGCTCCAAAAGAAATCCCATATCCACTATCAGTCCCTCCCCATTCTTCCTTCCCCTCTTTCCCTAGAAACCATAATCTTCTCTTTGTCTCTGTGGATTTCTCTAGTCTGAACATTTCCTATCCGTGTAGTTGTTCAAGACTTGGCTGGCTTCTTTTGCTTAGAGTAATGTTTCCAAAATCACCCACCTTGAGGCTGGTATCAACATTTCATTCCTTCTTATGGCTGAATAATATTCCATATCATATTTAGCCATTCATTAGCTTATGGGCATTTAGGTTATTTCTACTCTGTGACTACTATGAATGATGCTGCTGTGAACATTTGTGCACTAGTTTTTGTGGGTGTGTATGTTTTCAGTTCTTTTGGGTATAAACCCAAGAGTGGAATTGGTTGGCCATATGGTAATTCTCCTCTTAACTTTAAAAAAAAAAAAAGATTTTATTTATTTATTTATTTGACAGAGAGAGAGAGATCACAAGTAGGCAGAGAGGCAGGCAGAGAGAGAGGAGGAAGCAGGATCCCCACCAAGCAAAGAGCCCGATGCGGGCCTCGATCCCAGCACCCTGAGATCATGCATGACCTGAGCTGAAGGCAGAGGCTTTAGCCCACTGAATTTTGTAGTTTTAGCCATAACAGTTAGATCTTTGATCCATTTTGAGCTAATTTTTAAAAAAGATTTTATTAATTTATTTGACAAAGAGAAACACAGTGAGAGAGGAAACACAAGCAGGTGGAGCGAGGGAGGGAGAAACAGGCTTCCTGCCGACCAGAGAGCACAATTCAGGGCTCAATCTCAGGACTCTGGGATCATGACCTGAGTCAAAGGCTGATCGAGCCATCCCAGCACCCCTTTTTTGAGGTAATTTTTGTGTATGTTGTGAGATAGGGGTTTGAGCTTAGTTTTTTGCATGTAGATATCCAGTTGTCCCAGCACTTATCATTTGTTGAAGACATATCCTTTCCCCATTGAATAGTCTTGGCACCCTTGTTAAAAATTAATTGAACCATAGATGTATGGTCAATTTATTTTTAGACTCTCTGTGCTATTTCATGGGTCTTTATGTCTATTTTATCCCAGTATCACACTGTCTTGATTACTGTAGCTTTGTAATAGATTTTGAAATTGAGAAGTAGAAGTTCTCTTTGTTCTTTTTTTTTCCCCCAAAGATTATTTTGGGTATTCTGGGTCTTTTGAAATTCCATATTACTTTTCTCATAAAAAAAAAAAAACCAGTTTGGATTTTGATAGGGATTGTGTTGAACTCTATTCTATATGCAGAGAAAATATGTTTCAAAAATAAAGACAAGAATAAAGGCATTTTAAGACAAATAAACGCTGAGATGATTTCCCGCCAGGAGATTCACATGAAAGGGAAAAAATGAAAGAGAATTATTTTGGCAGAAGGGAAGTTATCTGAGGAGGAAGCGTGGAGAAACAGGAAAGAAGGGAGCGCTTCAGAAGAGTAGAACTATGGGTGAATCTAAATGAATATTGTTATATAAAATAATGGCATTTTATGTAATGATCTGTAAATAATGGTTTGTTATTGGGGGTCAAAATATACGGAAATATAAGGGAAATTAAAATATGTGACAATAAGAGCACAAAAGTTGAGAATAGGGTAAATACAGAATGAGATTTCTGAGAAGTGGTAAAATTATAACTTATATTAGATTTTAATTTTAATTTTATTTTTAATAAAGAATTATTTATTTTTTGTTTGTTTGTTTGTTTAACAGAGAGATAGAGAGCACGAGTAGACAGAGTAGCAGGCAGGAGGAGAGGAAGAAGCACGCTCTCCACCAAGCTGGGTGCCTGATGCTGGGCTCGATCCCAGGACCCTGGGACCATGACCCGAGCCAAAGGCAGATGCCTAACTGACTGAGCCACCCAGGTGGCCCTTATATTGGACATTAACAAATAAAGTCTGCAAGGTGTAATCTCTACGATAACCAGCCAAAGAACAGTACAAGAATGTACAGCACGTGAACTGGGGGGAAGGGAGAAAGAATAAGAAAACATAGCTGAACCAAAGGAAGAAAACAAAAGGAAGAAAAAATAACACAGGTGGGACAAATAGTTAAGATGATAGATTTAAGCCCAGCTGTACCAGTATTATGTCAAATGGGAAAACACAAAATATACAGTTAAGAGACTATCATTAATTCAAAGATGATCAGATTGGATAAGAAAATCCTTCAACTAAAGGCTGCTACCAAGAGACACACCTTAAGTATCATGAAATAGGAAAATTGAAAGAAGAATGAATGGAAAAGGACACACCATGAAAAGGCTAACCGTAGATGCTGATGTAGCTACTTTAACACAAGTGCCCTTCAAACAGTATAGGTTTGAACTGCTAGGTCCATTCACACATGGATTTCTTTTCGATAAATGTAATTCAGTAGTGTAAATGTATTTTCTCTTCCTTATGATTCTCTCTCTCTCTCTTTTTTTTTTTTTAAAGATTTTATTTATTTGACAGAGAGAAACACAGCCAGAGAGGGAACACAAGCAGGGGGAGTGAGAGAGGAAGAAGCAGGCTTCCTGCCGAGCAGGGAGCCTGATGTGGGGCTCGATCCCGGGTCTCCGGGATCATGACCTGAGCTGAAGGCAGTTGCCCAACCAACTGAGCCAGCCAGGCACCCCCTTATGATTCTCTTAATAACATTTTTCTCTAGCTGACTTGATTGTGAGAACACAGTATATAACACATATACGAAATATATGTTAATCAACTGTTTATCTTATCAGTAAGGCTTCTGGTCAGCAGTGGGCTATTAGTAGTTAAGTTTTTGGGAGGAGTCAAAAGTTATGCGTGGATTTTCTACTGCACAGGATGCGGCTGGTACCCCGAGCTCTCAAGTTGTTCAAGAGCCAACTGTAATAAGCACAACAGACTTTACATCAAGAACTGTTATAGTTACAGAGGAACCTTTCCTAATGATAAAAGGGTCATTCCATCAGGGAGATTTAAAACATGCTACATTTTAATGCACTTAATACGACAACCCCAAAATATATTGGCAAAATGATGGTAAATACACAAATCCACCTTTAGAGTGTGGAAGATTCTAACACACCTCTCTTCATGAACAGACAGAAAAGATAAAATAATCATTAAGGATACAGATTTTATTAACCTAATTAAGAAATCTGGCCTACCTGATACTTACAGAACTGTCTCCAACCACAGAATGCACATCCCTTTCAAGTGTACCTGGGGCAGGGACAAATACTGACCAAATGTCACACCTGCGTGCGAGTTGTGACGTGTTTCAAAGGATTCAACTGCACAAAGAATGTGTGGAAATGTTGGAATTAAACTGGAATAATAATAGCAAAAAGTCAATAGAAAATCCCCCCCCCAAATCTGGAATTAAATGATCTATTTCTAAATAACTAGAGTCAGAGAAGAAAGCTTACAACAAACAACTTGGAAACATATTTTGAGATGAATGAAAATGAATATAACACACTCTAAAACCATGTTGAAGGGAAGACTCATAGTCTTTAGTGAGCGTGTGTCGTAGAGAAGAAAGGACTGAAAATCAATGACCTAAATATTTGACTAAAAAAAGTCAGAGAAAGAATGGAAAATAATCCCCCAACAAAAGGGTATGAACAATAAATGTAAGACCAAATGTTAATGAAATAGAAAACACAGGTAAAAATCAACAAAGCTCAGGCTGATATTTATTTATTTATTTATTTATTTATTTATTTATTTATTTATATTAATATATAATATATTATTTGCTTCAGGGGTACAGGTCTGTGAATCATCAGTCTTACACAATTCACAACACTCAACATAGCACATACCCTCCCCAATGTCCATAACCCAGCCGCCCTATCCCTCCCCCCCCACCTCCCAGTAGCTCTCAGTTTGTTTCCTGAGATTAAGAGTCTGTTATGGTTTGTCTCCCTCCCTGGTCCCATCTTGTTTCATTTTTTCCCTCCCTACCCTCCACAAGCCCCCACCCTGTCTCTCAAATTCCTCATATCAGAGAGATCATATGAGAATTTCTCTGATTGACTCATTTCCCTTAGCATAATCCCCTCCAGTTTCATCCACATTGTTGCAAATGGCAGGATTTTGTTCTTTTTGATGGCTGCATAGTATTCCATTGTATATATGTATATCACACCTTCTTTATCCATTCATCTGTTGATGGACATCTATGTGCTTTTCCTAGTTTGGCTATTGTGGACATTGTTGCTATAAACATTCAGGTGCATGTGCCCCTTCGGATCACTACATTTGTACCTTTAGGGTAAATACCCAGTAGTGCGATTGCTGGCTCACAGGGTAGCTCTATTTTCAACTTTTTGAGGAACCTCTGTACTGTTTTCCAGAGCGACGGCACCAGCTTGCATTCCTACCAATAGTGTAGGAGGGTTCCCCTTTATCCACATCCCCACCAACATCTGTTGTTTCCTGACTTATTAATTTTAGCCATTCTGACTGGTGTGAGGTGTATCTCACGGTGGTTTTGATTTGTAGTTCCCTGATGCCAAATGATATTGAACACTTTTTCATGTGTCTGTTGGTCATTTGGATGTCTTCTTTGCAGAAATGTTTGTTCATGTTTCTGCCCATTTCTTGACTGGATTATTTGGGTGTTGAGTTTCATAAATTCTTTATAGATTTTGGATACTAGCCCTTTATCTGATGTGTCATTTGCAAATATCTTCTCTCACGTTGATTCTTTGAGAAGATTCACGTGGAAGGAATTATCAGGAAAAAAAGAGAGAATGCCCAAGTAACCAGTATCTGGAAGGAAACAGAAGCCATTGCTACAGCTCCTTCAGATGTTAAAAAGATAAAAATATATAACTTTATGCTGATGAACTTGAAAATTAAGGAAAAAATTCCTAGGGAAAAAGACATACCCTAAACATAGGTATCAAATAAAGTACATCCATCATTTTAAATCTTCCCACAGAAAAACTTCAGGCCCAGACAACTTCATCAGTAAATTCTTTTGAACATTTAGGGGAGATAAAACACTAATCAAAAACAAAGACTATTTCCCAACTCATTTTGTCAGCATCAACTAAAGACTGACCAGGGTGTTAGAAAAAAGAAACATCTCTTTTGTGATTATTTTTATAAAGTCCTAAACAACAATCCTACACTAGAACTAAGTTCAGTGATTAGATATAAAGGTTAATATATCAAGACAAAACTGGACTTATTCCAGAAATGCAGGGTTGGTTTGCTATTCAAATTCACTACCTTATGAGAAAAGGAAAAGTCATTGGATCATCTCAATATATGCAGAAAAATCATTTGAAAAAATGCCCATTCATGATGAACATTTTCAGTAAATTGGTTAATAAAAGGGAACTTCTTTAACATTATAAATGATATGTACAAAAACCCTACAGTAAATATTCTAGGTTCTAGCCAGTTCAGTAAACCGAGAAAAAAAATGTTACGAAGATTCAAAAACGGGAAGTAGACTGCTGTTACTCATAGATCTCATGATTGGTTGGGTAGAAAAAAATTTAAATACACCAAAAAACTATCAGAATTAATAACTGGATTTAGCAAGGTCACCGAATGCAAGATCAGGGTAAAAAGTCATATTTCTGTATTCTAACAACTAGGAAGTGAAATTTAAAAATAAGATACCATTTACAAGTTTCAAAAACATCAAAAACACAGAAAACCTAACAAAAGAAGTTCATGGTCTGTATACAGAAAGCTACAGAACCTTATTGAGATTAATGAAAGGAGACCTAACTGGCAGCAAGCATTATTAGCAATAGCCAAACTATGGAAAGAGCCCACATTTCCATGGACAGATGAATGGATAAAGAAGATGCGGTATATATGTTATATTTCCTAGGGAAAAAGACATACCCTAAACATAGGTATCAAATATATATATAATAGATAGATAGATAGATAGATATCTCACAATGGAGTATTACTCAGCCATCAAAAAGAACGGAATCTTGCCATTCACAATGACGTGGATGCAGCTAGAGTGTACTATGTTATGTGAAATAAGTCAGAGAAAGACAAATACCATATGATCTCACTCATATGTGGATTTAAGAAACAAAACAGATGAACATTGGGGAAGGGGGAAAAAAAGAAAGGGAAGCAAACTATAAGAGACTCTTAATAATAGGGAACAAACTGAGGATTGACAGAGGGACATGGGTAGGGAAGGGGCTAAATGAGTGATGGGCATTAAGGAGGACACCTGGGGGCGCCTGAGTGGCTCAGTTGGTTAAGCGACTGCCTTCAGCTCAGGTCATGATCCTGGAGACCTGGGATCAAGCCCCACATCGGGCTCCCTGCTCAGCGGGAAGCCTGCTTCTCCCTCTCTCAGTCCCTCTGCTTGTGTTCCCTCTCTAGCTGTGTTTCTCTCTGTCAAATAAATAAATAAAATCTTAAAAAAAAAAAAAAGGAGGACACCTGTGATGATGAGCACTGGGTGTTATATGTAAATGTTGAACCACCGAATTCTACTCCTAAATTAATATTACAATACATGTTAACTAACTAGAATTTAAATAAAAATGTTGAAAGTAAATAAGTTAAATTAAATTTAAAAAAAAGAAAGAAGACCTAAGTAAATGTTCATGGGTGAAATACATAACTTTGTAACGATGTCAGTTCTACCCAAATTGGTTTGCAGGTTCATTGTAATCCCAGTGCAGATCTCAGCAGAACGTGTGTATGTGCAAATTGAAAAGCAGATTCAAAAATGTCTATAAAAATGCAAAGATTAAGAATATCCAAGACAGTCAGGGATAAAAAAGTTAGAGGACTCACTCTACCAGATATCAGGACACTTGAGTTTCTATAGTCTTACTCCGAATACTGTACCAAATTGGTTTTGCATGTATCATTTGGAGGTCTTGGCAGTGTATCTCTACAGTGTATGTTGGGGGTCTTTTCCTATGACTAAAAGCCACTCGCTTTTTCAGTCTGTGCATTGTGTGTTCATACCTCTAGTCGTTCTTCTATGTTGATGTTACCCATTTTATTTCTAGAAGTTTTGTATGTGTTAGGTATTAAAACGAACTGTATGAAATTGTTATCTCATTAGGTCAAAATTTGTTAAATACCGGCAATTTCAGGTGGTTTAACTTAATGTATTAAACCATTTGTCTGAGATAAAAACTGTAAATGTTTCCTGAACTTTGTTTGTGTTTTTACTTGGCCTATGATGCTTTTGGTCATGTAAATTTTACTCCTTTTATGTAAATACATTAATCAGTCCTTTTCCTTATTGCTTCTGGGATTTGAGTCATAGTTAGAAAGGTTCTTGGTTATAACTCCTACTTCATAAAGAAACTCCCCCCATGTTTTCTTCATTTTACATCTAAATCTATTATCTATTTGGAATATATTCTGGTGTATGGTATGAGAATGGGCTCAATTATATATATATACACATTTCTGTATCTCAATAGCATATATCAATTTCTTCCACTGATTTGAGATACCTCCTTAATCTATACTAAATTTCTATATCCGTTTAGGTCTATTTCCAGATTTTCTATTCTGTTCGGATTGTCTATAGACATGTTCATACCAATACCACATTGTTTTCATCACAGAGGCTTATAATGTGCTTTAATATCTGGATGTGCTAGTCAAACTCCCAACACTGCATTTCCTTTTTTCTTTTAAGATGTATTTATTTGAGGGAGAGTGTGTACAAGCAGGAAAAGAGGCAGAGGGAGAGGAAGAGAGAGAATCTCGAGCAGACTCCCCACTGAGTGGGAACTTCTATGTGGTGCTTGATCCCATGACCCATGAGATCACGACCTGAGCTGAAATCACAAGGCAGTCATTTAACCAAGTGGGCCACTCAGGTGCCCCCAACACTGCATTTCTTTTCTTGGCTTTTCTTTGCTTGTTTGTTCCTCTTCATGACATTATAATTGAGAGCTCCAGAAACCAACATGATGTTCTCATTAGCGTTGTGCCATAAATCAACTTAGGGAGGACTGGGTTTTCTATTTCCTCTCCAGTCAGTTTTGACAAGCTATAATTTTTCCAGAAAGTTGTCCATTAATCTCAGTATTCATCTTCTTTGGTCTGAAGTGTTTATAATATTCTTTGTATATTTTATGTTTCTGCTGATTTGTAATTGTGTCCTTTTGGTCCTTTTGTGATCCTTTGTGTTGTTTGTTTTTTTCCTTATCTTTTTTTTTTTTTTCCATGAGCCATCTTTCCAGTGGGTGGGTTGTCGATCGCCTTTGAATTTTCAAAGGGTAAATCTTTTGTTTGTCCCGTTGGTCTGTCTCTTATTTTTCAGTTGATGTTTCACTCATTCCTTTCCATCTTTTCATGTTTACTGTTACGGATGTTCAGTGTTACAACTTTGCTCCAGGTTTTAGCTCTCTGTCACAGACATTTTGATATGTTATATTTTCTTCCTTGTTATTTTCAGAACATCCTGCAATTTCATTTTATGCTCCTACATTGACTTGAGTTATTAGAAGTGTTTACATTTCCAGATGAAAGGTCCTTTTGTTTTTTATTTGTCATTAATTTTGTACTTTTATGGTATTTTTTTTAAAGATTTCATTTATTTATTTGACAGAAAGAAACACAGCCAGAGAGGGAGCACAAGCAGGGGGAGTGAGAGAGGGAGAAGCAGGCTTCCTGCCGAGAAGGGAGCCCGATGAGGGGCTCAGTCCCGGGTCTCCGGGATCATGACCTGAGCCGAAGGCAGGCGCCTAACAACTGACCCACCCAGGCGCCCCAGTACTTTTATGGTATTAAGGTAATTTCACAAATGAGGCCCAGAGAAGTTAAGTGACTTGCCCAAGGTCACACAGCGAGTAAGAGGTGGGGCTGGAAGGGAAACTCAAAGTCCGTTTCCCTTCCACTGTCCTTTCACGGCCCTTCCCTGCCCCTATGGCTCCCAGGTAGATATGCTATTCAATCATTACCAGCACAATTCCAGCAGGTGTCATTATGAGACAGTGAAGCTTAATTGATAAACCTGTAATGGACTACTAAAACTTAATTTCTGTAGGTAAGGAATTAGAATGTCAGTAGTCATAGTTAAGTGGGGGGGGGTTCTTGATCTGAACTCAAATTACTCTTGGTCTGCGTTGTGTCCTAAGCAGAGCCGGAGAAATGTTTACGTGGGAGTATAAACCCAGTCAGAGAAGTAGAGATAAAAGGGAGGGAAGCCGATGTCAGGATGTGTTACTGAGTTGATCAGGGGTCTCTGTCTGGTGGGACTCTCTGAGGAGCCTCATGCAAACAGTCTTGGAACTGTCTTCCCGGGGTAAGAGCAGCGAGGAATGTACCCACCAGCTCCTGCCCAAAACCGATCAGGGGTAGACCACAGCTCCATCTCTCCACACCTCTGGGCTGGACAGTGCGCGGGGGGATGTCAGTGCTGACCGGCACCCCCTCCCCGCATCACCTGCTCCCAGAGACATCCCACAGGGGCTTGAGACAGGGCTGCCCCCCAGCCCACAGAGCTGCTAGAGGTCAGCCCAGAACCAAGCGAGTAAAGTAAGAGCAGAGGTAGAGAGGATTGAAAGAGGAAGTCAGAAGTGCCTGATCCATAGAGATACTTAGAGAAAACTGAGGCAAATCTTCAAAATTGCCAGTCTGTCGGAAAGTAGCAATCCCTATTTTGCAAGGAATGACCATTATTAACAAAATGGATCTGGGGAGCTTAGAATTTCATTATGACCAAGGACTGTGCCATCTTTTACTAAGTTTGCTTTGTTTTTCCTTCTGTGTATGTGTCTGTAAGGGGTGAGAAGTTCAGCCCACCAGCAAAGACTTGATGATAAACGAAGGAAGGATAAAATGAAAGGATTAAATCTGTCCTGACAGCAAGCTAGTCTTGAAACCCAGGATCTAAGTTATCACTGTTTCTACAAACACACTCATTTCCCCCTAAACTCGTTTCTCCTAAACAGAGGACCCGATGGCACTGACCCACATTTAAAATAGAATCTCTTATTCTATACATTTATCCTAAGGCTAATTATTCTAACTTTCAAATCCTAAGTTAATGTTTAAAAATCTGCACATATCTCTGTGGAATTTATGACTCATTTATACTGTTAATGCAGGCAGGAAATAAATAACGTCCAGCAAATAGCTTAACCCATACTCCACTGACACACAATTTCCACTCTCCACTCAGACTTGAGGCAATCTGCCTGGTTCTCCCAAAGAAAGAAATGCCCAGGGGTCATTTCATCCATAGTAAAACGGGGAGAGTTACTTTTCCCCTGGCGTAGTCACCCGCTGGTGGTGGGGCGCTGGTAATACCTTATAAGTTCAGGGTACTATGCTCTCCAGCACATGGCCCATGGAGAAGAAAGTGAGGGGGATGCTGGGAGCTGGTGGGAGAGCCTGGAGGTGCCCACCTCGAGGACCTGCTGGGCTGGGACTCATAAGGGATCATTCTCCCTCTTGGTTTAAACTTCAACTGTGTTTCACAAGATAACGCTTTTGCTGTTCTGATCTTTTGGAGGAAGAGCTCCCATTCTGAGGCAAATCTTGAAAGTTGCCGGGGAACACCACATAAGCACGGATTCATGAATATACATGGACATTTAAAAGCTGATGGAAGTCTTCCTTCTCCCTGACTAGTGTCCCTGTGGAAAAATCCCAGAAGCCCCAACAGCGAACATCCCTTAGAGGGAAAATGTCGTCACTGTTATTATTAATATTACTGTCATAATCACTTCTCAAGAACTCAGTCTTTCATGGAAACCAATGAATAAAGGAGAGACTCACAGGGGAAAATGAAAATCTTTGGGCTGCCTTTGACATGTAGCTGCTGGGCTTGGTTAAATCAGGGAAAAGCCTATGGAAGACCTTGTCACACCCCGTCCTCTACTAGTCACCCTGTTAGCTTCATCCGGAGATGGTCAAAACAGCACAACCAACCTCTAGACGTGACGATCCTAGGATTCTAAGGGTAACAGTGTCTCATTAGGTCTCCGGATGACAGTCCTTCATTGACTCATGCGTGTCATAGTTCAAATGAATAAGACTTTCCTGGATTGACTCAAATATAACTCAATTGCCCAGCGACGAGGAGCAATTTTCATTTACAGAAAACCATTATGGCCCATAAAACTCTTTACCCATGACGCTGACCAATTCCTGGTGACCCGGGATGGGGAGTCGCATGCTTCCTGTGTGCCGGGCGCCACTGGGCGGCCAGCCTTCCCTCCTCCATGGCATGGAGCCCGCAAGCTGGGCACTGCTCACCTCTCAACAACGTTCCGATTATCACGAAGACTCTCTCTTCTCGTCACGCTGAAGAATGATGCCAGTCGTTCAGAAGATGTGGGCATTCATTTCAAAGATCTGGGTAACAACCAAAATAAGCTTGACTTTATGAAAGTGTTGATTCTCCCCAGGACTGTTCCCGAGACCCAGTATTGCAAAAACAGAGGGTGTTTTTCTGTACCATGTTCTGAGAGACACATTGAAATGATTATGTGATCATTCCAACAAAGGCATCCTCGTTTCTTTCCCCCATAGGAAGTTGGACTAGAGAAACCCAATTAGCTGCTTCCTGGAAACCTGTACCTGATTTGCTTAGCACCCATGACTGGAGGAATCTCCCAGCCACCAAGATTGGTGCATCACTCACCAACTACCCCTGACCCTTGATCCGCCAAGCAACCCCCCCTCCCCATGCTCACCTGCCCAGCCCTCCCAGCAAGGATTATTTCTGTCTCCCCTCTATCAGATACCCAGCTTCCCCCTTCCCACTCAAGTTTAGCAGGAGACTTGCATTCCTACTTTATATACAGAATGCTTTCCTGCCAGCCATCATGTCCCCAAACCCCTCTGTATTTCCTTCTATCTTTTCTCCTTTCCAACCTCCTGTCCAAAGTCAAGTTCTCTGTGCACTGACCTATGGCCTCTCCTTCTCTGAGCTCTCCCTCTCTTATCATCAACTTTTCTTATACCCTCAACCTCTCTCTCTACTGTCCCTATGGACTCAGGACCCCAGCACTCCCCCAGCTGGTGCCCATCTGTTTCCTTCTCAGTCTGACTGCTTGGCACGGTTGTCTGTGACAATGATTGTTATTGGCTTTTTACTGTCCATTCCCCTTTTCCCTTTTGGAAATAACCACCCCCCAACCAGCCTTGACTGGTCGCAGGCTGGTGACTCTGACCCGTCTCTCCCATCAGCAGGTGTGGCCACGCCTCTGAGTTCCAGCCTGTGGGTCTGAATGGAGGGTGTAGGCAGCTCCCGGGATGTTTCTTTCAAAGAGGCTTGGGCTGACCTCCTTTTACTCTTCCTTGAAGATGGGAAGGTAGACCTGAGCGTATGACCCAGATTTGGTTAGACGGACGTAAAAAACACACCGGGGATAGCAGAGTGACTTGTAGGAGGAGCCTGGTCAAAGGATGACCTCATAGCACAGAGCCACCCAACTAAGGGCTGCTGGGCTTCACACGAGAGAGAAGTAGACCTCCCGTCTTGTTGGAGCCACTGTGATCCAGACAAAAACAGCCCAGCCTGTATCTAAATTAAGATATTGTCCACCCCTCACTTCCCTGGACCCTTCAGACCACGGCAGTCAAGCTTTGCCCACCTGTCATCGAGGTCCACACTGGAACCCTCAGTAGACGCCGTGGGCATGTATCTGCCCCTGGCCTTCCAGCACGCCTGTCCCTCACAGCTGCCTGTTCCTCTCTCTCCTCGCCTCTCCCCGCACACCCTCTCCGGGCAGTTGTTCCTGCGGCCGTGTGCTCAACCACAGAGACAAGGTCCTGGCCAATGTGCACGACAGCGGAATTTATTAGAAGGCTATTAGTAGCCTGTAGGATAAAGTGGAAGGGGAAGAACCAGGTTCAGCACAAGAGCAGAGATCTAGGAAAAGGAACAAAGTGACAATTTCACCATCCTCTTCCCTCTGGGACAACACAGCTCTGGCCATTGGAGACGCTGGCGTGATTCTGCGAGGGATTCCAGTCTCAGGGAGATAGCAACTGACCCATCTAACTTACGTCGTGCACCCAGCCCTTCGCAGGGGAAGGAGGAACACTTTAACTGACAGTTTTTTCAGGACTATATCCAATAAGTTCCCAACCAGTGTTGGCATGTTGTATCCATCAGAAGGGGGCAGGATGAATGCCAGGGGGCTCCTCGGTGGCACAGTTGGTTAAGGGTCTGACTCTTGATTTCAGCTCAGGTCATGATCTCATGGTTGTGATATCAAGCCCCGCGTTGGGTTCCGTGCTGGGCATAGAGCCTGCTTAAGATTTTCCCTCTGCCCCTCACCCCCCACGCACACACACTCTCTCTCTCAAAAACAAAACAAAACAACAACAACAACAAAAGCATGAAGGCCAGGCCAGCAGCAAAAACGGGTAGACATTCCAGTCCATTCCCTGACTGCCCAATGCCTACCCCTCCTCCTTTAAGGACAAATTACTCCAGATGTGCCTGAAATAGAATACAACTCCTATCCATGCAAATGGAAGCCATCTGGCTCCCAGTAACTCACGCAAGAATGCACGCAGCTTCAAGCTCAGGATCTGGAGGAAAGCCTGCTCTTCCCCTGGTTCCACCATGAGCTCTTGTGGACATGATGCAGATGGAAAGGAAGTGCGAGATAATGAGAAAGAGGCCAATCCACCAGCGCACACACATGTGGGCACAGATGCTCTTGTTCTTCTTCCTTCCACTGGCACCTCCCGCTGGTTCCCCATTCCAAGCTGGTTGGGGTGACGCGAACCTTCACTGTGGCAGATCTGATCCTGCGGTCATGTCGTCCTTCTAGGTGGACTAAGTCATTTTTTCCCATTACACCTTCCAGGCACACAATGCCTTGAGCCTATGAACGTTTCTTATTTCTTATTTATTTTTAAATAAATTATTTGTTTAATAGAGAGAGAGCACAAGAGCAGGTGGAACAGCAGGCAGAGGCAGAGGGGGAAGCAGGCTCCCCGCCAAGCAGAAGTGCCCGACACAGGCCTTGATCCCAGGACCCTGGGGTCATGCTCTGAGCCAGAGGCACATGCTCAAGACTGAGCAGCCAAGGCGCCCCTGAGCATATGAACGTTTCAAGCATATTTGGACATGACTGAAATCTGAAAGAAGTATTGGCCACAAAAAAAGAGAAGATAGGACATCAAGTGAATAATAATATCAAAGACAAAATTGTAAGACCCTTCAAATAGCAAAGATACGTCCTGTGGGATGAGTGCATTTTGTTGTTGTTGTTGTTTTTATGTATTCTTTATTTTTTTTACTTCAAATTTATTTTATTTTTCAGTGTTCCAAGATTCATTGCCCATGCCCCACACCCAGTGCTCCATGCAATAGGTGCCCTCAGTACCCACCACTCAGGCTCTCCTATCACCCCACCCCCTCCCTCCAAGTCCTTCAGTTTGTTTCTGTGTCCAAAGTCTCTCATGTTTCATTTCTTTCCCTGAATTACCCTACTTTCCTTCTCCTACTGTCCTCCATATTATCCCTTACGCACCACAAGTAAGTGAAACCTTATGATACTTGACTTTCTCTGCTTGGCTTATTTCACTCAACATAATCTCTTCCAATCCAGTCCATGTTGCTACAAAAGTTGGATATTCATCCTTTCTAATGGAGGCATAGTATTCCATTGTATATATGGACCACATCTTCTTTATCCATTCATCTGTTGAAGGGCACCTTGGCTCTTTCCACAGTTTGGCGATTGTGGCCATTGCTGCAATGAACATTGGGGTACATATGGCTCTTCTTTTCACTACATCTGTATCTTTGGGGTAAATGCCCAGTAGTGCAATTGCAGGGTCATAGGGTAGCTCTATTTTTAATTTTTTAAGGAATCTCCACACTGTTTTCCAAAGCGGCTGCACCAACTTGCATTCCCACCAACAGTGTAAGAGGGTTCCCCTTTTTCCGCAGCCTCTCCAACACTTGTTTCCTGTCTTGTTAATTTTGGCCATTCTGACTGGTGTAAGGTGGTATCTCAGTGTGGTTTTGATTTGAATTTCCCTGATAGCTAGTGATGCTGAACATTTTTTCATGTGTCTGTTAGCTATTTGTGTATCTTCCACGGAGAAGTGCCTCTTCATGTCTCTTGCCCATTTTTTGATGTGTTCATCTTCTTTTTGGATGTTGAGTTTGAGTAGTTCTTTACAGATCTTGGATATCAGCCCTTTGTCTGTAGTGTTATTTGCAAATATCTTCTCCCATTCTGTGGGTTGCCTCTTTGTTTTGTTGACTGTTTCCTTTGCTGTACAGAAGCTTTTTATTTTGATGAAGTCCCAGAAGTTCATTTTCGCTTTTGTCTCCTTTGCCTTTGGAGACGTGTCTTGAAAGAAGTTGCTGTGGCCCATGTCAAAGAGGTTACTGTCTATGTTCTTTTCCAGGATTTTGATGGATTCCTGCCTCACGTTGAGGTCTTTCATCCATTTCGAGTTTGTCTCTGTGTGTGGTATAAGAGAATGGTCTAGTTTCATTCTTCTATATGTAGCTGCTCAATTTTCCCAGCACCATTTATTGAAGAGACTGTCTTTTTTCCACTGGATATTTTTTCCTGCTTTGTCGAAGATGATTTGACCATAAATTTGTGGGTCCATATCTGGACTCTCCACTCTGTTCCATTGGTCTGTTTCTCTGTTTTTGTGCCAGTACCATGCTGTCTTGGTAATCACAGCTTTTTAATAAAGTCTGAAGTCAGGTAATGAGATGCCCCCAGCTTTGTTTTTCTTCTTCAGCAATTCCTTAGCGATTTGGGATCTTTTTTGGTTCCATGTAAATTTTAGGATTGTTTGTTCCAGTGTTTTGAAGAATGTTGGTGGAATTTTGATCGGAATGGCATTGAAAGTATAGATTTCTCTGGGCAGTAGACATTTTAACAATGTTTATTCTTCCGATCCATGAGCATGGAATGCTCTTCCATCTTTTTGTGTCTTCTTCAATTTCTTTCATGAGTGTTCTGTAGTTCCTCGAGTACAAATTGTTAACTTCTTTGGTTAGGTTTATTCCTAAGTATCTTATGGTTTTTGGTGCTATAGTAAATGAAATCGATTATCTGATTTCCCTTTCTATTTTTTCATTGTTAGTGTATAAGAACGCAACTGATTTCTGTGCATTGATTTTGTATCCTGCCACATTACCGAACTGTTGTATGAGTTTTAGTAGTTTGGGGATAGAGTCTTTTGGGTTTCCCACATAGAGTATCATGTCATCTGCAAAGAGAGAGAGAGTTTGACCTCTTCTTTGCCAAGTTGAATACCTTTTATTTCTTTCCGTTATCTGATTGCTGTTGCTAGAACTTCTAACACTATGTTGAACAGTAGTGGTGAGAGTGGGCATCCTTGTCTTGTTCCTGATCTCAGAGAGAAGGCTGTCAGTTTTTCCCTGTTGAGAATGATATTCGTGGGTTT
This sequence comes from Spilogale gracilis, assembly GCA_004023965.1. Lineage (NCBI taxonomy): Eukaryota > Metazoa > Chordata > Mammalia > Carnivora > Mephitidae > Spilogale > Spilogale gracilis. The sequence goes on from PITA01001573.1 coordinate 106,725, forward strand.
TTTGTAGATAGATTTTATGAGGTTGAGGAATGTTCCCTCTATCCCTATACTTTGAAGAGTTTTAATCAGGAACAGATGTTGTATTTTGTCAAATGCCTTTTCTGCATCAATGGAGAGTACCATGTGGTTCTTCTCTCTTCTCTTATTGATTTGTTCTATCACATTGATTGATTTGCGAGTGTTGAACCACCCCTGCATCCCTGAGATAAATCCCACTTGGTCATGGTGGATAATCTTTTTAATGTATTGTTGGATCCTGTTAGCAAGAATCTTGTTGAGAATCTTGGCATCCATATTCATCAGAGATATTGGTCTGAAGTTCTCCTTTTTGATGGGGTCTTTGTCTGGTTTGGGGATTAGAGTAATGCTGGCTTCATAGAAAGAGTCTGGAAGTTTTCTTCTGTTTCTATTTTTTGAAAGAGCTTCAGGAGGATAGGTGTTATTTCTTCTTTGAATGTTTGGTAGAATTCCCCAGGGAATCCGTCTGGTCCCGGACTCTTGTTTTTGGGGAGGTTTTTGATCACTGCTTCAATCTCATTACTAGATATAGGTCTATTCAGATTGTCAATGTCTTCCTGTTTCAGTCTTGGAAGTTTATAGGTTTCTAGGAATGTATCCATATCTTCTATGTTCTTAAACTTATTGGCATATAATTGTTGATAGTAATTTCTGATAATTGTTTCTATTTCCTTGGTGTTAGTCGTGATCTCTCCCCTTTCATTCATAATTTTATTAATTTGGGTTTTCTCCCTTTTCTTTTGGATTAGTTTGGCCAATGGTTTATCGATCTTATTGATTCTTTCAAAGAACCAGCTTCTAGTTTCGTTGATGTGTTCTACTGTATCTCTAGTTTCTGATTCATTCATCTCTGCTCTAATCCTAATTATTTCCCATCTTGTGTGAGGGGTTGGTTTAATTTTTTGTTGATTTTCCAGTTCTTTAAGGTGATGAGTGCATTTTTAAAAAGTATTTTATTTATTTGACAGAGAGAAACACAGCCAGAGAGGGAACACAAGCAGGGAGAGTGAGAGAGGGAGAAGCAGGCTTCCCACGGAGCAAGGAGCCCGATGTGGGGCTTGATCCCGGGTCTCCGGGATCATGACCTGAGCCGAAGGCAGTTGCTTAACCAACTGAGCCACCCAGGCGCCCCTGATGAGTGCATTTTAACATGACGTGATGCTGGGAGGCAGCGAGGCCTCCAGTGGCCTGAGTGTGGAGATGGCCCTGTGCAGGGTTGCAGGCCCCTCCCATCAGAATTTGTCTCCAGCAGGGGGAGGAGCTTCAGTTTGCAGACTGAGGGCCACATGGTGCCCCTCCTCCCACACGGCAGGAACCTGATTACCTTCAACAGGGTGGATCATTTCAGCCAATATTATAAACCTTTTCCCTTTGGGAGGGCAGAATCCTATTCGTCCAAAGGCACAAGATGTCAAAAATAGCCTGGGAGAGTCTCAGGGTAGAGCCATTACTGTGTCTGGAAATCCCTTAAGCCAGCAGAGCAATGGCCACAGAGGGGATAGGAAGAAAACATTAGGAGGCATCAAGAGAGACACTGTTCCACCTCCATCCCGGGGTCCCCAGACATACATATTTCAGCCACAGGAGAAAAGCATCAAGCATGGACCTTTGGATAGAAGTTGGACATCCTACACCCTGAAGGACGGATAGCTTCATAGGCTCTTGACTCCAACTCACGATGCCACGTCTGAGCCTCAGAGGGTTATTCCCACATCTGTATCAGTCGGGAATCTCCAGAGGAAACAGAACCCTTATCTATCTATCTATCTATCTATCTACCTACCTATCTATCTATCTATCATCTCCTCTCTTTCTCTCTCTTCTTATTATAAGACATTGGTTCACTGGGAAGTCCCAAGATGTCAGTGGGTGAGCTGGAGCGCCAGGTGAGCTCATGGTGAAAGTTTCAGTCTGTTTGCCAGCAGGCTCAAGACCCAGGAAAAGCCAATGCTTCAGTCTAAGTCCAAAGGCAGGAAAAAGACCAATGTCCCAGGTCAACATCATCAAGCAAGGGAAGATCCCCCTTACTCACAAGTGTCAGCTCTTCTGTTCTCTCCAGGCATTCAATGGATTGGATAGGGCACACCCACACTGGGGAGGGCATTCTTCCTTTCTCAGTCCACTGACTCTAGTCTGAATCTCATCCAGAAACAGCCCCTGCAGACACAACCAGAATAACGCTCGGCCAGATGTCTGGGCACACCACGGCCCATCCAAGTTGACATGTAAAATAAACCATCATGGCATCCTAGAGAGCCACCAGTGACTCCTGATGGTAGGACAGTGGGCCATGAACTCTGAGGGTCAGAGCCACTGAACTGTAGCCTGGCCCTGAGGACGAGCCTTCTCTCCATCTCCAAGTTGGTGGCTTTTTAAGCCACTCAGGAAATCGGCAAGAACTGGTCATCCAAAAATACCACAGGTGGCTTCCAAAACCCAAGCATGTGCTTCTTCCATATCTGATAGCAGGGGACCCAAAGAACAGCAGCTGTCCCTTCACGTTGATGGGGAAACCCCAGCATGCCCCAGACCACCAGACACCCAGAAACTTCACAGAAGCGGGGACCCTAGCTCTTCACAGGGCTTAACCTTCCACCTGCAGACATCCATATTTCTCAACAAGTTCCCTGAGACACTCGCTGCTTCCTACAGTCTAAACAGGGACAGTCAGGGTTATGGCTATTTGCCTTCCACCCCCCAACCCTGCAACCATCAGTGAGTTCAGGATAAATAGTGTTTTTTAACACAGGATGCAAGGACCATAGGACAAGGCACACTTGTCATAAGAGAAAAACTGAAAGGGCACCGTGAGCAAGGAGAAAAATCAGCTTCGTTATTTTATAGCTGGAGATTTAAAATATGTATGCCTCATGTTTACGGGGCTTTTGAGAAGCCTTTTGTTCTGTCCCATTGACTTGAGTTAATGAGGGTAATGAACTTGGAAACTGAAAAGAATTACTGCCTGGGCAGCTTTTCCAGGTTCCCGACTTTCTTTTCACGTGGTCTATTTCCTGGTGGCAATAACATTTGTTTACCTTGAAAATGAGGGAAGACACTTTTATGGCCGCATGTCTCCATGGCGCCCCGATTTTTGCTCACGAAGCTCCGCACATCCCGTCTCCGTGAGGAGCCCGGGAACACGGTGACAGCTGCAGACTCCAACAGAAGCAACATTCAGTCATTGAAAGGAGAAAGGGACAGATTTATTCCCGTCCCACTTATCCTCCAGAATGCAAAGGGTCCTGGGAGAGAAGTTTCTAGTGCACTGAATATTTTGTCTGGGTTTTAGGTTAGGAGTTTGGGAACATTAGCTCCTGCGATACAGTACCGGCCATCAATGCACCTGCATTTTTAACGCCTCCAGTGCTTTACCTATGAATATTTCCCCCCTTCTTGAAATAAGCCAAATTCTTATGAATGATTACGTGCTAAACCTTTTCCGATCTCCACTGTTCGGAGCATGGGAAACAAAATTTCTAATACCGGCTCCGCGTGGATACCATTGTACTAACACCACGTGACTGTTCCCGGCCCTCCACCCCCAGAGAAACACGGAGATCGTGACCCGCACCTTCAATCCACGTTTTTCCGGGACAAGAAGCAACTGTCTTGTTTGACTCCTGGGAAGAGTTTTAAAATGCTAATTTTTGTGATGACTGTATTTTTAGAGGTTGTAATAAAAACCAAACAAAATCTGTTCGATTTTCTGCTGACATCTTTTTAAAGAGGGATATGCTAGAAGGATCCAAGCTCCTTTAAGAGTCTGAAGGGCTCTGGTTTCCAAAATAGTTTACCTTGGAGACACTGAAGTTTCTGGGGGAACACATCGGAGCACCCAATGGATAAATCTTGAACTGTACCTAGCAGTGGATAACATTTGTTAGAAGGGAGACAGGCGGTCTTTTTAAAAAAAGAATAAAGTGGAAAATCGCTCCCTTCTGACTTGAAAAGCCAGGCAGCACATAGACCCTCCTCATTTTGTGTGGCGACTATAATTCTTCCTATTTTTGTTTTCTTTCTCATGTTGAAAAGGGAGTTAAGGAAGCCCGGGAAGGAAAGAAAGGAAAATTGATGTCTTTTCTCCAATTATTTGGGGGCAATTTGAGAAGAATATTCTCACTCCAGAAGAAAAGTTACCGACAGATTGAAGAAGTGGGCAAAGGCAGCTTGTAGAAATGGGACCCCCCCCCCCAAAAAAAAAGCATCCTCGGAGGAGAGCACAGGACAGAAACACTCTGGGCAAGACTCCATGAGCTCAACTAGCAGAAATTAAGTGTGAACGTAGGGAAGGGACAGGGTCCGTTTGTTTTAAAATCTGTTGAAACAGATGGAAAATCATTTATTATGAAAAATCTCCAACACACGTAAAAATAAGAGAAGAGTGGTGCCCATTGTGTGGCTTCGACTCCAATCCTCAACTCCATTCCCGGCCATCACCTGATGAGCGTCCCAGGTCTTATGTCGTCAGTAAAATTTTCAGTGTGTCTCTCTCAAGGATAAAAATCTTTAAAAACATTATTGCAGGGGCACCTGGGTGGCTCAGTTGGTTGAGCGACTGCCTTCGGCTCAGGTCATGATCCCGGAGACCCGGGATCGAGCCCCACATCGGGCTCCCTGCTCGGCGGGAAGCCTGCTTCTCCCTCTCTCACTCCCCCTGCTTGTGTTCCCTCTCTGGCTGTGTTTCTCTCTGTCAAATAAATAAATAAAACCTTTAAAAAATTATTGCATTATCACACCACACAATTAACAAGAATCCGTATATTATCGGTGCTCAGATCTTACCATTGTTTCATTTGAAGCAAGATTTTCACATAAGATCCACACGCTGCCATTGGTCTCTTAAAAACGAGCACGCTTTTTGGGAAGTGAACTGGGGTGGTTTGTATAAAACACGGGATGCGGGCATCATGGCGCACTATGGCCTGAGCTTGTTTCTCTGCCTGGATTTTTAGGTGAATGGGTGACAGGTGACATGGCTCTTGGCTCCAAGGTTAGGTAGCTAAATAAAGATTTTATTTCTTTATTTGAGAGAGAGTGGTGGGGACGTGAAGAGCAGAAGGTGAGGGAGATGGATAAGCAGGCCCCCCAATGTGGGGCTCGATCCAGGACGCGAGCCGAAACCAAGAGTTGGATGTTTAACTGACTGAGCCACCCAGGTGCCCCTGAATACATTTTTTAAAAATTCTATTGGATGATGGTTTGGACTCCTAATTCCAAGTCCAGAGTACGTGGCCAAAGCTTGTGGAACTGTGTGCAAGTGAGGAGGGGAGGCCCTGGACCCGAGGGAAACTCCAAGTTATCACCACCTCATGTGACACCGGAAAAGTCACCTCACCTCCCGGGGCTCAGTCTTTCATCCTGCAAGGGACCTTGGGAGGACTGGCCCGAGGTAGCACACGTGCAGTGCCTCATACCAACCAGACAAAAGCGTTAGGTGCCACGATGGGCTTGCCACCTGCCCAGGTGTGGCCTGGCCTCCCAGACCCGCCTGCTGCTGGAAATGCACCTGCTTACTTTCCGGAAACTTACCAAGCTCCTGCCTTACCTCTCAACTTGATAGTCCTCTCCTGTATCCATCTCAGCCTCTGGCTGTTCTCACTGCCAAACCTTCAAAATCTCGCTTACCTTCCATTCTCCTCTTCCTTGTTTTGAGTTTGTCCAAAACAGCAGCCTCCCAGCCACACCCCTGCCTCCAGTCTTGCCCTCAGCGGGTGCCTTCCCCAGGCTACCTCCCCTCCTCTGGGGCCATTCTCTCCATCAGTGTGTGGCCCCATCGACACCAGTCAGTGCTCTCACCTTCCTGATCTGATTGATGGTATCTTGTGTGGTTTGTTTTCCCCTCTTGGAATTATGAAGCCCAGGCTGCCCACTGTGCTGTGAGCACGCATGTCCTCTCTCTGATCCAGAAGACCCACATCTTCCACCAGCACCCATGAGATGTGGCAGGCTAGCAAGTTAGGGAAAAATCTCAGACTCTTTGCAGGTCTGGTAAATGAGGGGACCCATTCATTCGTTCACGTGTATTTATTGTGCTCCTACCACATACCTGGCACGATTTTAAGTACTTTCATAGAATAAAATGCTTAAGGGACGCCCGGGTGGCTCAGTCAGTGAAGCCTCTGCCTTCAGCTGAGGTCATGATCTCAGGGTCCTGGGATCGAGCCCCGTGTCAGGCTCCCTGCTCAGCGGGGAACCTGCTTCTCCCTCTCCCTCTGCTGCCCCCTGCCCCTCTTGTTCGCTCTCTCTCTCTGTCAAATGAATCAATAAAATCTATTAAAAAAGAATAAAATGCTCAAATATCCATGATCTTATGCTTATACTTTGTTGCAAAGGAAGACAAATAATCAACTACCCACGTAAAGAGTGTCGTATAGAGAGAGGTACCAAGTCCACTATTATATAGCATAATATTATATAGCATAATATAATATAATGTATGATAAGGCAGTCGCTTAACCAACTGAGCCACCCAGGTGCCCCAGTTCTTACACACACGAATGTGTGTCTGTGTGTGTGCATGGAGGAGGCATTTCCAAAAATGTGATAATGTCACAGTAATAGAAATATATAATAATAATATATACAAATAATAGAAATAGGTAAATCACAATATAAAACTTATATATTATAGCATATTATATATAACATTTGGTGAAATATATAAAAATTTTAAATATGCCTTTTAAATCTCAAATACATACATATTTTTGTGAAATGGTTACAAAGTGATAAGTTGTAACAGATCATTTGTCAAATCCGTCTGGGAAGAGCAAAATCATTTGTTGATGTCTGGAAATCGCAGGTGCAATTTTTGTTTCTTCGTGGGGCCTGGCTGTCATGGGCATATCACGCTGCCAGTAGGTCTAAGGTCTGAGCTGTCCCTGGACATGAGGAATGACATTGTCGGGAAAAATTGTGAGAAATTGGAAATGCTCAGAAGAGAATACTGGTGTCTCTAGTCCTTCTGGCTTATATGCATCTTTGTTTTTGAGCTAATTTGCAGCTCTGTATGTTGTAGAAACTGATAGTAATATAATTGATATTTGTGCACAGAAATGTAAATGCATATTGTCCTGTGAAGATAAGATAGACTCTTGCCTTGCGATACTGACTTGTTTTGCATCAATTTGCATATTTCAGCATTTTTTATTTTCTACGTAGTGTGTTCTCTGAACTCTCCTTTGAATGGATTATAACATCTTACTGGTTTCTTCGTAAGTTAATCAGTTAAATAAAATCTTTGACATGCATTCATCTAGTATTTGTATGAAGTAAGCTGATTTACCATTAAAAAATTATTACATTATTGTTAACGGCATCAAATATTTCCAGAGATTTTTACCATGGGGATAGTTCCTAGATTATCTATAGTCTCCATAACTACAGATTTTCTCTTAACATCGATGGTATTAATGTCGAATCCCCTCTCAACTTCTACGGAACTAATAGCAATGACACTACAATTACTTCAAAATATTTATACTGCCTGAGATTTTTTAAAAATTCAACATCTGTATTATCAAATAAGTTGTAAACATTTTCTTGAAATGTCATTTTAATTAACTGACTTAATTTATTGATTTTTTTTCTGCATCTTCAATCTCACAGGAAACCTCACTGGCCAAGTTTCAGATTGGGTAAGTTGGAATAACTCAAAAGCTTTCAAGCTTTTTCATATTTTGTTTTTAAATGACATATGTTCAGGGGCGCCTGGGTGGCTCAGTTGGTTGGGCGACTGCTTTTGGCTCGGGTCATGATCCCGGAGACCCTGGATTGAGTCCCGCGTCGGGCTCCCTGCTGGGCGGGAATCCTGCTTCTCCCTCTCTCACTCCCCCTGCTTGTGTTCCCTCTCTGGCTGTGTTTCTCTCTGTCAAATAAATAAAATCTTAAAAAAAAATGAAAATGAAAATAAAAATAAAGGGACAGTACTTATTTAAAAAAATGACATATGTTCACATACAATTTTGTAAACAGGCTAATAGTTCTCATCTTGATAATGTTATCCCAAATTGTCATACATCATTTTCTTGTTCTTATCGTGTCTTTTTCTTCCTTTTGGTAGATTCATCTCCAAGTAAGTCCATGCTCTTTACCATTCAATGCATTCACGTGGGCTTTAAGAGCTGAGACACTTCTTTCTTGTGAAGCTAAGAGAAACATTGAGTTCTTGTTATGACACCATTTATTAAAGTCACACATCTAAATGATTTTTTGTTTTCTAGACTGTTTACTTCCACTTCGCAATTAGGATTAACCTTCCAGCCTTGCTAGGATCGCCAGCTGGTGAGAGACCCAAATATCCCTCCAGCTTTCACGCATACTATTTCTCCCTTTCAGACACATTATTTGTTGTTATTGTTTTTTATAGTTACTCAATACATGGCAGAAAATATTTAAAGCGATGTGTTTGCTGTGAATCTTTCATTATAATGACCCCAAAGAATAAAAAAAAAGTCTATCAAACTAGAGTTTCTTCGTGTTTTTAAAAAGGGATTGTAAAATACCTCTGATCAACCCATTTAAATGCCGCCGGGTATCCTCAAAAGAGTATTGCAAGAGGTTTGTTTTTAAACGTCTGTATTTATAATACTTTAGAGATGACCTCTTCAGTTGGTTAAACTTAGGATAAGCCATTTCAGATGTCAAATTAAAAATACCGGACGGGGACACATTTTTACAAAATCCTGTTAAATGGTGCCTGCGTGGCTCTGTCTGAGCCTCTGGCTCCGGTCATGATCCCAGGGTCATGGGATCGAGGCTCAGGTCATGATCCCAGGATCCCAGGAAAGATCATGGAATCGAGCCCCGCATTGGGCTTCCTGCTCGGCAGGGAGTCTGCTTCTCCCTCTACACCTCCCCCCTGCTTGTGCACTCTCTCTCTCAAATAAATAAATAAATAAAATCTTTAAAAAAATTGTAAGAAACTCTGCATCTCATTAAGGAAAGTATGAACAAATGCGTAGAAGCCACAGTGGTACACCGTTCCACAAAGGGCTATTGTATGATGTACTAACCTGTTGAAGGATGTCCAGGTTCTTGGAAGTTCTTCACGGTCATCAACAACGTCAACAACGCCACAACAAACATCTGTGGGTCCACATGTCCCTGCGCAGGCGTCTCTCCAGGCTTATGCTGCAAGTGGGATTTCAGGGTGCAAGAAATGGGCATTCTTACCTTCACTTGCTATTTTTGTCTGCTCCTCAAAAGGATTTGCAATCTCTCCACGGTGTCTCAGCACTTCTGATTCTCCACAACCTCGGAGACATTCGGCCCCATCAGGTGTTTTGATCTTGGCACATCTGGTAGGTCTGGAGGGACACGGCCTCGCTGGCCTTCCTCTGATTACCAGGCATGGTGCCAGGCAGTTAGAAAGGGACCTGGCCCCTTCTTAGAGGTCACTGCTGAGTAAAGGGAGGCAAGTCCAGGAGAACTTCCGGGGGCATCAACCTATGTTAGACGCATCGTATTTTCCCATCGCCCATACCGAGAGTCCTCCCCAGAGAAAGTGTGTGTGACACAAACGATCTGGAAGCCACCCTCTCTGTGTTCTGGAAAAAGCTGAACTCACTGGGGAGTTAGAGCAGGCTGTACCTGGTTGGAAAGAGCTCCCTGAGGCTGGTCAGAGGATTGAGAGCAGGTCCATTCCTCCTGGAAGCAGCTTGGGCCCCGGGGCTCCAGTCTGGGGCAAGTGTTCGGGAAGGGCCAGGAGCAGAGTGGGTGGGGCAAGAGGGACTGGGGTTCCGGGGCCCTCTGATGAGTCTCCCCGGAGCACTGGGCCAGGATGTAGGAACAGCAGGAGCCTCAGGAATGAATGACAGTAACTTTCCTGCTTCCTTGACAGGAGGAAGGCTTGGAGTCAAATTTGATGGAAGAGGAAAAGGGAGATGAAGGTTTCCATGCACCTGCGTGTGTAGGTAAGTCACATGGTAAGCAAGCGGGCTCCGTGCATTGTAAAATGTGTGCCTCTCGGGGAATGGAGGGCGCGGGCACCGACATGGGTGCTCGACTCAGTTCGAAGATCAGGGGAGATTAGAGGGGGGCGTGTCCCGAACGGGGAGGAGGAATTAGACCAGAGGGTCCAGTTAAGGAAATTGGGCTGCTTTGTGGAGTAATAAATAAAGGGATATCAAAGAGTTGTTTTCTTTCTCTTAAGGAACGTGACATGAGTAAATTTGCCTTCATGAAAGATTATCCCCCCTGTAGTGTAGACAATGGTTGGGAGGGCAGGGGACTGGGGTGCGCCAGGGAGACTTGGCAATGATGCAGGTGACAACACAGTGGCCGGACAATGGTGACCAGAAACAGAACCCGGAGGACTGAAGCTGCCTGGGGGTGTGGGGAGCGCTGGGAAGCCAGGCCACGGGCTCCAGAGGAGGAACCCTGGGGAAGAGCAGGTGTGGGTGGGCTGGCGGGGAGATGAGAGTTCTATTGGGACGCGTTCCATTCAAGAGCCTTGGACTGCAGGGACATCACAGAATGTGAAGGGACCCGGTCCAAAGCTCATGAGCAGGACCCGGCACTGACAGTTTAGTTTAAGCCTCACCAAGCTGTTTGATAGTAAGTAAACCTCTGGAGGAAAGGGGGTCTGGGACAGGCATGGCTGTTTACATAGTGTTAAGACCCAATCAAGTCCCATTTTGCATGGGCTGCCTCTTCCTTCTTATCACCATCCCCAACACCATATGTATAATCCTTTCCCCGAACCTTATCCTACAGAGCATTTCGTATAAAAATGGCTTCTCCAGCAGCTAGCGCCTCTTTCTGTTTTCATAAACATCATTACAAGTCTTAGAAAAACCAGGCCTCGAGCTCCAATGGCCACAGGCACGGCTGTTATGAATTCCCAGCTACCTGTTGTTTCAATCGTGAGACTCTTCTTAGCTCATGGGTAGCTTATAAAGTTCCTAATTAAATGGGAATGGGAAAATAAATTTATTATTTATTTATAAGCAAACAGCCTTAGATAATGAAGGCATCTTGATGACATGCACCGACATGATCTTTTCAAATCTGGGCTCACAGGAATGGCTACAAAGAAACAGAATGGGATCGACTGTTTCTTACAGACATCAGAACTTAATATTCAAAAGGTGTTTTCCTCTTCAAAGCTGGAGATTTAGTCAACTGATTACATCCTTTGAAAAGGACCGGATTGAAATTCCTTGTGGGGGCAAGACTCTCTCCTAAAAATCTTGCCTTAGGGGTTTGTGCCTCTCCTTGGAGGAGGATGAGGGGGCTTGAATTTCAGAATCAGCCAAGCTGTCTTTTGGAGCCAAGTTTGATGAATAACAGGCAAGACTGAGCCAGGTAATATCAGATCAGCAAACCCGCGGTACCCCCTCCCACTCCAACCTGCTCCTCCCCAGTTCTCACCCGCTCACGAGAAACATCTCCCTCCACCAGCCTGAAAACTAACTCCTTTTTTTTTTTTAAAGATTTTATTTACACAGAGAGAGATCACAAGTAGGCAGAGAGGCAGGCAGAGAGAGAGGAGGGAGCAGGCTCCCTGCTGAGCAGAGAGCCCGATGCGAGCCTCGAGCTCAGGACCCTGAGATCATGACCTGGGCCGAAGGCACCCACTGAGCCACCCAGGCGCCCTGAAAACTAACTTCTTTAAAGCATTTATCATTTAAACCTATTTGCACCCCATTCACTATCCCCATCCAGTTTTTTTCCTCTAACATACTTTTCTAGAACTTTCCATCGCCTCCCTCTCCTTGCATGATCCTAGAACAGGGGCCACCACCTCCCAGTGAGGTTCTGGGCTCCTCCCCGCATCCCACGCACATCCCGCACACATCTTCTTACAAGGCCCGTCCAGGAGCATCTGCTCAACACCGTCTCCCAGCCCCCCTGCCATCACCAACAACAAGACCCCTTCCCTGGCCACTGCCAATGCTGTTCCGTCCGTCCTGGGACCCTCCTCTCCCATTCCCCGTGTGCCTGACTCCTACACATTGATGTTAGTTTCCGGGGCTGTCGTCAGGAAGAGCCACAAACAGGGGGACTTCAGAAAAACAGAAGTGTCTGACAATTCAGGTGACCAGAAGTCCAAAACCAATGTGTTGGCACGGCTGTGTTCCCTCCGAACCTTGGAGGGGTGGATCCTCATTCTAGTTTTGGGCATTGGCAGCAATGCTTGGTACTCCCAGGCCGGCAGAGACATGGCTCCAGCCCCTGCCTTGGTCTTCAGAGCTGTTTTCCTCTACGTTCATCTCTCTTCTCCTAAGGACACCAGTCACGTTGGATGAAGGGTCCCCCCTAGTCCATGATCACCTCGTCTTAACCAACTGCATCTACAATGACCCCATTTCCAAATAAGGTCACACTCACAGGTACCTTGGGTTAGGACTTTGACGTATCTTTGAAGGGGGGTGGGGACATAATTCAACCCACAACAGTGGCCTTTAGATCTCAGGTGGACCGCCCCCTCCTCTAAGACGATTGAGCCAACCAGGGTGGGCTGTTCCTCTTGAGCTCAGTCCTTGCAGTGCCTTGGCGTTAGTCTCTCGCTCGGGTGCTGGTTCCACGTGCCCACACTCCTCCAGACACGGAGTAGATGTTCCGGAAACTTTTATAAATTGAACTTCAACCTGAGCTGCAGGCTGGAGGAAGTAGCGGCGGCCTGACATCAGAAGACATAAAATCCCAAGGCTGTAACCTACATCCATCTCCTGTCCTCCTCAGTGGTTTCAAAGCTCTTATTTCACATAATTCGCATCCAGCAACCCAGCAAGAGAGACCAGGCAAGTCTAAGTATCCCTACTTTATGGAAAACAGCCCCCAAACCGAGCTTACACTGAGAGGAAAGGCCATGATTAAGACAGGACCATGGATCGGGCTGGAGAAGGGGCATGATTCACTTATCACATCGTAGCTGCTTGCTAGGACAGCCAGAATTAGATTCCAAGTCCTTCAGTTTCTAATCAAATTCCAAGAGGATAATTCCAAACATGTTAGAGAATGACAGGATGGCCGCAATAAATTAATGTGTGACCTCCCCATGACGACGCCGTAGGACGAGGCTGGTAATCTACGGCTCCAGACTGCCAGGATGGGAATCCAGACTCCACCCCTTGGGCGTTTGGTAAACTTGAGGGACCTCATAAATTGATTAAGGCCTCTGTGATTCATGAGATGTCTATTCCGGCTGAACCTACTTTTTAAAAGAGAATGATCGAAAAACTTTAGCCCCCAGGCACAAAACCTGGGGTGCTGGTACCTCATGTGATACCTGACACAAAGTCAGCACTCAATAAATGATAGACCTCAGGTGGAGTTGACCTTGAATGTGGGGGAGGTTCTGGGGCAGGAGGGACCGTCCCCAAATTCCTCAGTTCATTCTACAGATGTGACGCCTTACCTGTTCACCACACGCGTAAGGTTTTCGCAGCCCTGAAGACTTGTTTTGGGGAAATCTGGCAAAATTATAATAACAGGGTGAAAAGCTCCATTATATCAGATTTCAGGGCATTAGAGAGGATCATTGCAATGAAGGCGCTGGCCAATAGGTCGCTGTGACCAAAAGATCATAAAACCCAGGAAGGGTTTCAGCAAAGCTGAAAATGTGTCCCCACTTTCGCCTACAACCTAGGATACCATACCCGTTTTTAAATTATTGTATGTCAAGAAAATATCCTGAAGAACCATTAAAATAATCCGGAGACCAAGATGCTGATATTAGGATTAGAATAAGAAGGTTGCAATCTTTTTTGTCTAGAAAGAGGACAGTTGCAGGGAAAAATAGATAAAAATTTCTTGATGAATTTTCTGTTCATTAGACAAATGTATCAAATGCCTCCTTTGTCCAGGCACGTCTAGGTGCTGGTATTTACCAACATGCAAGACAGGCCAAGTCCTGTCCTTGAGGGGTCACTGGATATTAATATAAATTTTTTTTCCAAATTTTGGAAAATGAGGTTAGAAGAAGATTTTTAAAAAAAATTTTTAAAAGATTTTTATTTACTTGACAGAAAGAAACACAGCCAGAGAGGGAGCACAAGCAGGGGGAGTGAGAGAGGGAAAGCAGGCTTCCCGCCGAGCAGGGAGCCCGATGCGGGACTCATCCCAGGGACTTGATCCCAGGGACTCAGGGATCAGGACCTGACCTGAAGGCAGATGCTTAACAACTGAGCCACCCAGGCGCCCCTAAAAGATAATCTTATGAACAAACAGAAGAACCCATGTACAATGCCCAGAACTCCAGCGATGCCTGATGGATAATTGGTGATTTTATCTAACAAAAGAAGTGCTGATGTTCTTAATATCTTTATTCTATGTTGCATTAAAACTCCGAGAAACTCCAGAAGAAGTAGGCAAAGGACAGCAGGCAATTCAGAAAGAAGAGACAGAAATGACCAGTCAAATGAAATGCAAATTAGAATATATGCAAAATTAAATGCAAAGGGAAACTTAACAGTGCAGAGTTGCTAGGCTAAGAAATTCTGATAAACCCACACAAGGAATGTAATGATGGACGAGTGAGAATCGGACACTGGGGGGATACACCTGAAAAATAGTTTGTTGCAGGAGGCTCCTTGCATATCAACTTATTTAGTTTACCCTGAGATTTCTGTCTCCTTCCTGGGGACCACCATGAGGAGGCAGAAAAATGCTGAGTTGAATTTTTGGCATGCTGCCCACCCGGGCTTTCTTATGTAACAATCCCCTGAGCTATTAGTATGAGAACTTCTGAAATAAAAGCTAAGAGTGGCCAAAACAAATATGTGGCCAGATTAAAAGCAACTTGGCCAATGTTTCTCTGACATTCCTGCCTTATGAACACAGAAAATAGTAATAAAATAGAAGGCTGTGCTTTTTTGCCCCAAGTCAGGTTTGTGATCGCTCTTTGCCTGTGTCGTTACATTGTCTTCACTTCAAAAGCTTGAGCATTCCAGAGTCCATCCAGAGCTTTCGAAACACTAACCAAAAGAAAACAAGAGTGGGGGATGGAGAAGGGCATGTTCACTGCTCACTGCGTGGGCGTCACATAAGGTTTCTCTTTCATAACTGCTGTTGGGTCTTTCACTCAAACACCTAGAACTCTCCCCTCTCGGGAAACCTGGTATTTGGGGAGCAGGTGATGTACTCGATTAGCATATCATGCCTTTATTCCCAGAAGAAAGGGAATGGGACAGAACACTCTGTCAAATAAACAATTGCCCAAGGTCTTGGGCAAGAGAAATTGGGACAGGAAGCAGACAGTGGACTCTTTGCCCCAGGTCACCGCCTGATAAGGTAAACACACCGTGTACAATGAGTTCCTGTCCTCCTGTGATAAATATTTATATGCTGAGCCCTGTGTTTGAAAGCACTAAACCATGGCTCAGTCTGAACGTTGACCTTTGGATGCAAAACACAGGGCTAATTTTACAGGTGATGTAATTAATTTTTGTGGCTCAAAGCCGTAGTGGGAACAAGAGAAATGGTTCTGGTGATCGTTGAGGAAGGATTCAGCCGGTGTACACACATCTTTCCGGGGACAGAGTCGACTCCCAGTCTGGGGCTCTGCTTAGCCACACCTGGAATTCAAGGCTTTTCAGAAGATGGCGATCTGGGAGTTTATCGTCAAACTCAGGTTCTCGGGATGTTAGAAGAAGGATGAATTTGACCTTGTGTTTAGGCACGGCCTCGTATTATTTCTTGGAGTACACCGAGGACTTTATTTTTAACACATGGGCTCAGCACGGCCCCACATTTCTGTGACCCAGATGTGTTCCACGTTCACATTAATAAAATGTGCAGGCGAACCACTCTTTCACGGTGCGCTGAATTAACTCCAACCGCCCAAAAAGTAAAAGGTCAATGACAAATGAGGAAAGATATTTGCCACAAAACAAGCACCGTCGGTCTATGTGGTAGAAGCTGGAAACCAGGGTCTATCCTCATCACTTCCTTCTCTCTCACCTCGGTGTTCTGTGTCTCTAAAGACCTTGTTTCACCCCTGAAGATCTCAGATCTCAGATCTCCCATCACACTTGGCCAAGGTTTTTTTCTGCACAGGTGGTCCCAGGCACTAACTCACCAAGTTCAAGGTCTTTCCCCCTCAGTGGGCCCTTCTGGGCTTCTGTTTCTATTCGAGGGACCCGGGACTACTTCTTGGGTCTCCCCTCTCGCTCCCTGACCCACTCTTGGGCTGGCCTTGTGGATCGTCTTTCTGGAACGCCCTGGAGCCGTCACCCACATCACAGGGTGCTCACTGCTTCCTTTCTCAGGACACCTTCATCTCCCACGTGGACCAGAGAAATGGCCTCCCATGACCTCTGGGGCCCACTCAGCAACCCTGGCTGCATCATCCCAGAAGCCAGAGGGACCTCTCCCAATCACAGATGTGATGGGGTCACTTCCTGGTTGAAAACCTTTTTTGACTTCCCTCTGCCCTGAAGATGAAGATGAAGATCCCCATTCCAGTCTCCGGGGCCTCGCCACTACTGTCCCGCTGCCCTCCAGGTGGCTACTCAGAGCTCTAACCACAGCAGGTGCCCAACACAGCACCCGGTCAGCTCTCCACGCTTTTCCCGCTTTGGTTCACTTCCAAAAACTCATCAGCCTCTGAGATTAGCTTATTTACTTGCCTGCACATCCCAGGTGCCCAGTAAGTATCTCTGGGATAGATGAACAAGTGAAAGAGCCAATCAAGGAATCTTCTAGAAGACAAGTGGTGAACTCATCCAAAAAATGGCAGCATTAAGGGACCATGAGCTACACACCCAGGCCTTGGATGGCTGCCTTACTCATAGCTGTGGACAAAGGGTATGGAAAGGCAGAGTAAGTATGCTCACTGCCTGTCTGGCTGTCTCACCTTAATCTGGAACTCTAGTCTGTGTGCCTGCCCCCCGCTTCCCTTCTCTTGTCATCCTTCACCCTCCAGCTGGAAGCACGTTCCCTCCCATGTCTGGACACACCAAGTTTCTCGGGCCGCAGGGCCTTGCACGTGCTAACATCTGTGGAGTCCCTGCCTCTCCCACCACAAGGGCTCATTTCCTGCTCACTCCTCCTCCAGGCAGCAGATCCAGGGTCACTTCCTGAGAAGAACCTTCCCGAGCCCTGGACTGGCTCAGATCGCCTTATAGCATGCAGGCCCTTGCCGCTACATAGCTTATCCCATTTTGTAATCACATATTCAGTAATTCAGCCGCTATGGCCTCTCGTCTTGCGCCATGAAGACAGGGACTGTGGGGTTTTCCTCGCCCCTCCATGCTGGCCAACTTCTCACACAGCAGCTTGTCTAAAGACTATTTGGTGATTATTATGTAGCAAAAGAAGTGTTGAAACTCCTACATCCTTTACATATGTGATTCTAAAACTCTAAGAGAACAGGTGGGCAAAGGATTTAGGAGACAATTCAAAAAGGAGAGATACAGGAGCACCTGGGTCACTTAGTCGGTTGAGCATCTGACTCTTGGTTTTGGTACAGGTCATGATCTCAGGGTTGTGAGATCGAGCCTCACACTGGGCTCTATGTGGGTGTGGAGACTGCATAAGATTCTCTTTCTTGCACTCCTTCTACCCTTCTCCCCCCTCTTAAAAAAAAGAGAGAGATACAAAGTTAATCAAGCTTATTAGCAATAAAAGAAATGCAAGTTAGGCGGCGCCTGGATGGCTCAGTTGGTTAAGCGACTGCCTTTGGCTCAGGTCATGATCCTGGAGACCGGGGATCGAGTCCCACATCGGGCTTCCTGCTCAGCGGGAGGCCTGCTTCTCCCTCTCTCACTCCCCCTGCTTGTGTTCCCTCTCTGGCTGTGTTTCTCTCTGTCAAATAAATAAATAAAAAATCTTAAAAAAAAAAAAAAGAAATGCAAGTTAAAACATAGCAGATATCATTTCAATATGATAATTTGCAAACTCCTTAAAAAGTAATTGTAATGTCTATAGGTTTGGCACAATTTCTACCAAAAGCCTAACAATCGTTTTTACAGAAATAGAAAATCCATCCTAAAATTCATATGGGAAGGTAAGCGACTCCAAACAGCCAGAACAAGTTTGGAAAAGAGCAAATGGGAAGTCTCACACTTCCTGATTTAAAAATTTCCTGCAAAGCTGCAATAATGAAAACAGTGTGGTGCTGCCACAAAGATAAGACTTCTAGACCAGAGGAATAATGTAGACCAGGGGAATAATGTAGACCAGGGGAATAATCTAGACCAGGGGAATAATCTAGACCAGGGGAATAAAATAGATACCCCGAAAGAAATCCTCACATAATGTGTCATGTGATTTTTCAATGAAGATGCCAAGACCATTCTACAGGGGAAAGGACAGTCTTTTCAACAAAGGGTGTTGGAGGGACACCTGGGTGACCCAGTTGGTTAAGTGTCCAACTCAAGTCATGATCTCAGGGTAGTGGGACTGAGAGCTCTGCATTGGACTCCACATTGAGTGTGGAGCCTCCTTAAGATTCTCTCTCCTCCTCTTCCCTCTGCTCCTCCCCTGCTTGTGCTTTTTCTCTGTCAAAAAATAAAACCAACCAACAAACAAAAAACATGCTGGAAAAATTGGACAGTCACATGCAAAAAGAAGTTGAACTCTTCCCTAACATGCTATGAAAAGTTAACTCAAAATGGATCAAAGACTCAAACGCAAAAGCTAAAACTATAAACCTCTTAGAAGAAAAACAGGAGAAAACTTCATGACACTGGCTTTGCAATGCTTTTTTGGATATGACACTAAAAGCCTACGTAACAAAAGAAAAATAGGAATAAAATGGACTTCACCAAAACGAAGAATTTTGGTGCATCAAAGGATGCTATCAACAGAGTAAAAAGTCAACCCACAGAATAGGAGACAGGATCTGCTTATGGAAAATCTGATAAAGGACTAATATCCAGAATATATACAGAACTCTTAAAACTCAGGAACAAAAAAAAAACAAACTACCCAACTTGGCAAAAGACCAAGGACTTGAGTAAGCATTTCTGCCCAGAAGACAATCAAGTGGTCAATAAGCACATGAAAAGATGCTCAGCTTCTCTAATCGCTGGGGAAATGCAAATCAAAGCCTCACTGAGATACTACTCACACTGGACTTACACTTCACATGGCTTCCCTACTTTAGGATGGCTATTATAAAAATAATGAAAAAATATGGAGAAACTAGAACCCTCACGCACAGCTGGTGGGGATGGAAAATAGTGAAGCCGCTGTGGAAAAAAGTATGGTGGTTCTTCAAAAAAACTGAAAATAGAATTAGCACAGGATGCAGGGATTCCACCTCTGCAGGAAGAAGGATTGAATGGAACTGAAGTCAGGGAAACAGAGAGATCTTTGTACATCCAGGTTCCTCGCAGTGCTATTCGCAGTAGTGGAAACAACCCAAGTGTCCATCCACATGTAAACGAGCAAAGAAAACATGGTATATCCATTCAACGGATGCTAAGGATTCAGTTGTGTCCCCTCAAAAGTCTATGTTGAAGCCGTAACCCGAAATGGGATGGTATTTGGAGGTGGGGCCTTTGGGAGGTGATTAGGTTTAGATGAGGTCGCGAGGGTGGGGCTTCATGATGGGATCAGTGCCCTTGTAAGACGGGACTCCAGACCCTTGCTCTCCATCTCTCTGTCCCCATCATTGAGGGCATAGATGGAAAGTGGCTTCTAGAAGCCAGAAGAGCATTCTTACTAGAAATCAACCATGCTGTCATCTTGATTTTGGACTTTTAACTTCTAGAACTGTGAGAAAATGCATTCCTGCTGTTTGTCTCCCAGTCTCTGGGATGGGAAGGAATGCACTATCATTCTGCCTCACAAAGGAAAGAAATTCTGATACACACTTCAGCAAGGATGAACCTTGAGGGCCTTCTGCTCCAGTGAGGTGAGCCAGAAGGACATCTACTGCATGACTGGGCCTACATGGGATACCTTGAGCAGTCAAAGTCAGAGACAGATGAAGCAGAAGGGTGGGGGACAGGGGTTGGCAGAAGGGGGAGGAGGGAGGACGGGGAGTCAGGGTCTCATGGGGAGAGAATTTCAATGTTGCCCGATAACAATAGCTCTGGGGACGGACGGTGGTGATGGGCACACCACGGCATGGGTGTGCTGGATGACACGCCACTGCACGCTTAGAAATGATAAAGTATTTTTGCTTCTAATTTCCCACAATTAAAATTTTTTTTGTTATTTTTTCCCACAATTAAAAAAACCACATTCTTTTGAAAGCTCATAGTAGCTCGTACTACATAATACTTAGTGTTCAGGTGCTGTGTTTGTTTCAGTGACTGGGTCTCAGTACCGCCCTAGAAGATGAGGAGTATTTTTCCCATTCGTCCTATTGGGAAACTGAGGCACTGGCCCAAGGTTCGAAACTGGCAGTGCATGGGTGGGATCTGGCCTGCAGACTGACGTGTAGGTCGAGTTCCATGAGTGTAGCCACGCCCATTCATGTTCCATTGTCTTGGCTGCTTTCAGGATATACCCTGAGACTTGAGTGCTTGCCTCAGAGACCACAGCCCCCAAAGCCCGGAACATGGGCCTAGCTCAGGACACCTTCACCTACCGTATGCAGGGCCTGGTGAAAAAAGGAATTCGAGGCCCCTTGCTTATAAACTGTTAGGGCTTTCAAAGCAGAGGCAGCAGAACGTTAAACCAAGCATGGGCCTTTCTAAGCCGGCGGCCCTCAGTGATCGTCCAGCACGATGCTCATGAAGGCAGTCCTCATCTGGCCGCTTTCAGAAAAAGCTGACCATTGCCTGTACTAGAGGATCTGGTAAGCCACCCCAAAGTCGTGCGGGGTGAGGGGCAGAACTAGGGTTGGGAGTGAAGCAGGGGTCCTGACCTCTCTGCTTCTCTCAGGGGTTCACACCAGAGCACCAGGGCCCAGGAGGAGACTCTGAGGTTGAGCACAAGGTGTCAGCAGAGCCCAGAGATCACCTGGACAAGGCAGCTCCAACCCCTACGTGCAAGGAGGCCCGGATCCCTGCCCTGCTCTCCACCTCCCCCACGACCCTGGGTGACTCACCTGGATACCTGTGCAGCTTCCTCCCAGTCTCCTGGTCACCTCCCCTCTGGCCCTCTCCCCTCCACCACCCTTTCTTCTCACCTGTCACTTCCTCCCTTAGAACCCCCTGTGGCCCGCTGCCCAGCATCTAGTCCTGCTGCCTCTGCACTCTGTCCCAAGCAAGCCTCGCTCTCTGGCCTCAGCTGCTTGGCCTGGCTTCCTCTTCCAGTGCGAGTCTAGGCTCTCTGGGTCTCATGGCTGCTCCCATGTCCTCGAGTTCTCAGCTTAGATGACCTCTCCTCAGAGGGGCCTTCCCAAGCACCTCAAGTCCCTGTCACAGCAGCTAGTAGCTATCCTGTGGACTCGCTTGCTTACCACCCATCTCTCTGCTTTCCTGCAAGAGGGCAGCTCCAGGGCCCACGCCTGGCACACTGAGCAGGTGCTCAGTAAATGCTTGTTGACTGATAAATGAAGTATTAGGGTGATCTTCTAACTGGGAGAGTTCATCATCCAAAATGCAAAAAGTTGCCCAGCCACCTCGATGGGTCAACTCCCCGGAGGCCTGAGGCTGATGACCATAGGCAACTCACTTGACCATCCTGAACCTTGGTTTCCTCTTCCATGAAAGCAAAAGTTGGCCTTAGCTCGTGAGGCTCTTTCTCCATTCTGAAATCCAACATCTACACCAGCATATCATTACTCACTCACTACCGACCCCTCTCTTTCCATTTCCCTCTCTTCCCACTGGGGAGGAAGAGAAAAGGCCATATTCACAGTGTCCAGGGAAAGAGATGAAGCTTCCAATCCTACAAAAAAGAGATTTTATTTTCTCATTTTTAAAGTGTTCTGTCTTTGGCATTCATGTTTTCATACTATAGCTTTTTAATGTTTTGGAACATCAAGTGCAGTCTTGACCTCTTCCCAGGGTCCTAACGGGATTTCTGTGCATAAGACAGAAGGCACGAATACACAGCCGGCTTGAGGCTGGGGCCGAAGCCACTTGGAAGTCCTACTCACGTGGAACACTGAAGAGTGGACACCCAAAGATTCCTTTTAGTGTCCACAGTCTAGACTCCGAATGTCTAATCATTAACTTTTATTAGGGACGTATTTGGACTTTCCTGCAGAAATAATGAAATTATTTGCTAGTTCCCCATGACCTCTCACTGGTAGAGGCAGGAGGACCTATGTGGAGAGCTGCTAGATTTCGGACAGAGATTTTCCTCGGGCACTTTCCAGTTACTACACCCAGGGAAAGGCCATAAGATTGTTATCCAGCACCCAATCTCTCTTACGGCTGGAAACAACCAAATCTACTGTATGTTCATTCTAGGACTACAGCTCGATCATGAAACGTCTCAGCATCCCACTTGCTATCCATATTTTTATTTTCTTTATTTTATTTTATTATTTTATTTAATTTATTTTTTATTTTAGTGGCAAGGAAAGCCACCGGAGTCAGGATTTTATTTTCTCTACCTTCAGTGGTAGAAGAGTGCTTTCACGCACTTTGACTAATAGGACCTTCCCCACTGACCCTCCTTATCAGACTGTCTGCAACACTGCGATTCTTTTTCTCTCTCCAATATACCAATCTGTGTGATGTGTCTCAACTTTTCTAAAGAGCTAACCAAGCTTGGGAATCTGTGCCAGTGAGGACCCTGGGGAGTGACTCATTACTGCTGCAGACGAAATAGTCACAGGATGAATATAGGGTCACTGAAAATTTTTCTTTTTGGAAAATGGAAACTTTCATTTTTCATAGCCTTATTAAGATATAACTCACATGCCATACAGTTTACCCCCTTCAACGGTACAATTCTGGGGATTTTTGTGTTTTCACAGACTTCTGTAATCATCACCACAATTAATTTTAGAACATTTTTGTTACCCCAAAGACACACCTGCACCAATTAGCCATCACATCCTCCAGTCCTCCCTTCCTGCCAGCTGGAATCTGCCTTCTGTCTCCATGGGTTTGCTTATTCTGCATATTTCATATACAGGGAATCCTACAATATGTGGTCCTTTGTGTCTAGCTTCTTTCATTTTGCATACTGGTGTCAGGGTGCATCCCCATTGTGGCAGGTTTCAGCACTGCGTTCCTTTTATTGCCAAATAATAGTCCAGGGTGTGAATGTACCACTTTATCCATCTATGGATTGATGCGTTACAGAATTCTAATGCTGGGAGGGACATGGCAGGTCTTCCAATGCAACCCTCAATTTTACAAAGGAGAAAGGAAGCACAGAGAGGGGAGGTGACTTATCCAAAGTGACATAGCTAAACTGGGAGAACTGACACGAGAGCTTTGGTTTTGTAAATCATGAAATATTTCATGCGTACTGGAATGTATAGAAAAAAATGTAGTGAAATTTTGGTTCACAGCCTTCACCCATTTCCCTTTGGGTTCCCTTTTATTTAATCACCTGTAGGAGTTCTTCATAAATCCTAAATGTGAATCATTTGTTGTTTATCAACTGTACCTGTCTTTTCCCAGCCTGTGACTTATATTGTCCTTTTGTTTCTGCTGTTGCTGATGTTCAGTGAACAGAAGTTTCTGATTTTAAAGATTTTATTTATTTATTTGACAGAGAAAAACACAGCCAGAGAGGGAACACAAGCAGGGGGAGTGAGAGAGGGAGAAGCAGGCTTCCCGCCGAGCAGGGAGCCCAATGTGGGACTCAATCCCAGGACTCCGGGATCGTGACCTGAGCTGAAGGCAGATGCTTAATGACTGAGCCACCCAGGCGCCCCCAGAAGTTTCTAATTTTAATGAATTATATGTCTTGTTATGTGTGGCTTATACTTGCTGAGTCTTGGTTAAGAGATCTTTCTTAGTATTCTCCTAACTTTCCCTCCCATTTTTTTTCAAATTTTGCTTTTCACAATTAATTCACCTGGAATGTACATTTGTATTTGGTATGAAGTGAATTAATTTTTTTTTCTAGATGCACAGTCCGATCTTCAGCACCAATTATTGATCACTCCAGTCTCGTATCACTAACCTGTTATAGGGGAGGAAAAATATCTTTTTCGTTCTACCCTTCTAGGTTCTTGGCAGGGGCTCTGTGCTGAAGACAGATTAATAAAAAGTGTACAAATTTACTTAATATAAATTGTATATGACCCAGGGGTCTTTGCAAGAAAATGAATACCTGAAGAATATTTTACACTGGGTTTGATGAAGAGTGGAAAGTGATGGGAAAACATGTTAGGACAATGGTGTATGAGTCAAGAGGAGTAAACTGGGGGAAATTTAGCAAAGTCTATTCGTGCAGATTTCTCTTGGCATCCCCCCTTCTTTGGGATAGGGATGCTTCTTTTCTCTGGGAACAGAAAGGGTACTGGTCCCATGAGGGTCTATGATCTACTTCAGGGGAAGGTCAAAGAGTCCTTCCTATTGCTGCCATTGCTCAAATTCCTTCCATTTATTCAATATGCAAAGGTGCCATATTTGGGGGGAGCACGTCACAAACCCTGTCATGACAGTGCCACTTCTACCACATAAATAATACCCATGTATCTGCAGGTTTAATTTTGGTCTCAGTTCCTTTAGTCTGTTTGTCTAGCTCTGTGCCAATACACATGTCTCAGTTCCTGTAAACTTATAATAAGTCCTAATATTTGGAAAGACAAGGCCCACAACCTCTCACCTTGCCCTCTTTCTTCAAAATAGCCTTAACTATTTGTTTTAACTTATTTGCTTTTCCATCTAAACTCCAAGATAAGCTTGTCAACTCTTCAAATTTCCTTTTGAGACTTTGATTGGTATTACATTGAATCGATATATTAATATGGAGTGTGCTAACCATCTTAATGAGTTATTGAGTATCCCTATCCATGAAGATGGTATATAGCTCTACTTCTTTTTAATATGTTTCAATACCTACATTTAAACAATTTTATAAATTATATAATTTATGCTCTAAGTTTTATAATTGTCATTCTACAATGTTCTTGACAGAAATCATACACATATTTTGTTATATTTATTCCTTGGTTATACAATTTTTCTTCCTCTCACAAATGGTAGTTTAAAAATTGTCGTGTTACCAATATATAACAATACATTTGAGTTTTAAGTATTAATCTGAATTCAGCAGCCATGATAAGCTCTCAGTTCCAAAAAAATATATTAGTTCAAACATTCTCTTGAATTTTATGCAGATGATCATATTATCTGTGACCTATGACAGTTTTTTTTTTCTTTTCTACCCTACAGCTTTTATCAATTTTTCTGTTCTTAATGCACAGGTTAGGACATGAATCCTTCATATGGTTGAATGGGAATGCAGACAGTGGGTACTGTTGTCTCATGTGTGACATTAAAAGAAGGTTTCTCATTTAATCTTTTTAAAAATATTTTATTTATTTATTTGAGAGACAGAGAGAATGAGTGGTGGGGAGGAGCAGAGGGAGAGAGAGAGAGAGAGAAAAGCATATTCCCCACTGAACAGGAAGCCCAACATAGGGCTCAATCCCAGGACCTGGAGATCATGATCTGAGCTGAAGGCAGAGTTTTAACTGACAGAGCCACCCAACTGCCTCCTTATTATTTAAGTGTGATATTTGCTGTAGGTTTTTGGAAAATGTCCTCCATCCATTATGGAAGATCCCTTCTATTTCTAAGGAGTTATGAGTCTTTATTCCGGTTTTGAGAATCATTTTTATTAACTAATATTTTCATTTTAGATATAAGATATGCTTATAGAAAGAGAAATCAAATAGGAGGAAAGTAGAAACGCACCTTCCCACCTCCAGCCCTTCTCTTCAGACAAAACTTCTGTTAACCTTTTGTCTTTCCTTCCAGAAATTTTCAATGCACATATTAGCACATATTTGTATGCCCTGTTTTTCCACACCAAGAGACCACACTGTACTCCTGTTCTATAATTGGATTTTTTTTTTCAAATAAAGCATCTTGGACATGACTCTATTCGGCACACATAGGTCTTTTTAATGTCTGCAACATATTCCACTGTATGGATGCCCGTGCTTGTTTAACCAATTCCCTACTAATATACCTTTGGGCTGTTTCCTTATTTGTTTATTAGTCTGTTTATTCGCTGTCACACATAATGTCATAATGAACAAATCTTTATACATTTGTGCAGGTACATCAGCAGAACCAACAGGAAAAGTTCCTAGTTGTGAACCTCATTGTCTAACCCCCAAACCCCTTTCTCTGAATCACCCTGCTCTTCACTAAAGGGCACTCAGGTAGACCGCACATGCCACAATCAAGACCTTCTGAAATGCATGGGTCTTTGCATCTCCTTCTCTCTCCCTGACAAGCAGTCAAGTGAGGGACCCAGAGAGCAGACAGCCTGCCTCCTGGGGCTGTTCCTGTGGACCCATGGGTTCTCGTTGGCCTGTCTCAGCCACTGCAGACTTTGGACCCAATTGTTTATCTAGACTCTCAGTGTCTCCTGCTCCTTCCTCGTCCGTGTCCTGCCTACTTGGGTGCCTGGTACCTGTGGGCTCCTCCCCACATTCAATAGCAGCCTTGGTCTTGGACTTGGCTCCGTGGTCGCTGCTGGCTCTTCTTGATACTGACTCACACTTTGCGTCTCCTGCTTCTGTGACATTCATTTTGTCTTTCCTGTAACGACTGACTCCCCACCTCCACCTCTTGCCTGATCTTGGTCCCATGCCTTTGGAGGGGATCCGAATATGCCATCCTAAAATATGCTACTTTGGTGAAAGGATAATTTTGGACTGAAGGCCACTGAGAAAAAGTGACCACAGGAAGGGCTCTCTGCTCTCCAGCCATGTGCATGAAGGCCGGGCAGACTACCTCCTAGTGAAGGTGTCCCAGGCTTCTCTCCAGGCTTCTCTTGTACCAGGACGGGATAAGGAACCTTATCATCAGAGATGGAGATGGGACTGAGGCAACTCTGCATAAGCAAATCTTACAGAATAACCCGGTCTGCCATTGGTTCCCTTATATATTTTCCTTCCCACAATTTGCTGCCCCTCCTAGAAGCCCCCTCTTCTTCGTCTTGGCTCTTTTCCACAATATAATGCCTTTTGTTACAATGGTATATAAGCCCCCAAGTCTAACCACTTCTTTGGGTTTTTAATTTTCTGTGAAACCCCCATTTATGTAAAATTAAAGTAAAATTTGTGTACTTTTTCCTCCCCTTGATCTGTCTTTTGTCAGTTTGATTTGCACACTCCACTCATGAACCTAAGAGGGTTGAGGCAGCTTTTCCTCACCTCCGTGGCCCATGCCCCATTCTCAGCCACACCCTGTGCTGACCAAGGGTCCACAAGGAGTGCTAACTCAATTGAGCCCACTTTCTCACGGACTCTCTACCTTCCAGCCAGGTGATCTTTTAAAATGAATACCAGGGGTGTCTGGGTGGTTCAGCTGGTTAAGCATCTTCCTCCTCTGGCTCAGGCTGAAGTCATGATCCCAGGGTCCTGGGATGGAGCCCCGTATCGGGCTCCCTGCTCAGTGGGAAGCCTGCTTCTCCCTCTCCCACTCCCCCTGCTTATGTCCTCTCTTTCGCTATCTCTCTTTCTCTGTCAAATAAATAAGTAAAATCTTTAAAAAATAGAATAAAATAAAATGAACACCAGATCACCTTACTTTCCCTTTTAGGTTCTTTTTATGGCATCTCAACACACTCAAAAACCCCCAAATGCTGGCTTCCCGTGGCAACTGCTGTGATTACAAGGAGCCACAAGCTGCTCCTTTCTGCCTCAATTCTGGCCCTTTCTCACTTCATGGCTTTGGATGTGCTACTCTGGCCGCTGGACACATCCTTCACCACCTCTGCAAGAGTCAGCGTCCTCCTCATTAAAAGTAGATATTGTTCCTTATCACAGCAGCCTCTGTGAGGATAGCCAGTTCACCCTGTTTCCTCCACCAGCCTGCAACTGATTTTCCTTGGAGGAATCAATCACCTGTCCCCCGTAATATGCTGTCAACCAGCATGCCCCACTTTCCCAAAGGATGGGGCAAAAACCCAGCCAGACTCTCTCCTCTGAAATTTGACCCCTGACAGTCTGGCATTTGAATTCCCAACAACAAAATGGTTGGCCTAGTTTTATCTCAAATGCCCCTTAGCTGTTGTTCTTTTGATAACCCACCTCCTGGCTGCACTCCCCCCCTTCTGCCTTCCCCTCCCTTCTTTACACCCCCCTCCTTTTCCTTCTGTTCTAAGAGTTTCCTCTTCCCCTCACCCCCAGCCTCCCCTCCTCATCAGTCTGGCTGCCTGAATTTCCATCCTTTGTACTAGAAGAAACTGCTGACACTCTCCATAGCGCCCCTCCCTTCCTCTGGACCCTTTCCCCCTCCCCATCTATCCAGCGCCCTCTATAAATATTTGATGAAGGAATGAACGAAGGCTAATCATGAACATGTGGCACTTTTCAAGAGGGGCAAGACTACACTGAAGGGAAAGGGAGGGAAGCCATTCAAGAAAAACACAAACAGCGTTAACTATTAATTGCATCATGCTTTATGCTTTTGGCTTTGTTTCTGCTGCTTCTTTGGGCATAGACACGTGGCTTCAAGAGCCAGCTGGGAGACATGAATGAAGCTCTGTACCGTAAATTCCTCTGCTCTGAAACTCTCCATCTAACCACCTTCACCATTGTGGGTGATATCAGCAGTAAAAATACAGGATTTTTTTTTATTCTGATGAAAGGGAACTTTTACTTTCTAATAATTTCCTAGATGCTGGAGACTATCTGTTTCACTTCTTGACCTCATGTGTTGTTAAACTGATTCTTTTCTCTTCCCGACAATAATGGGTCGTTGCATTCCAGTGACCAACAGAAGGATGTAGAGTGAGTGTTTACCAGCACCTGCGGGCAGGAGGGAAACAGGCACATCCACAAGGAACTGAAGGTGTCTGTCCCCAGACTCCACGAGGACCACGGACTCCCAGTGGCTAGCACGCTGCAAAACCTCAATAAATGTACGTTCGATGGCTGGATCTAGTTACTGGTGTTTTTGTTAAAAATCTAGTATTGCAATAGAGCAAATTCTCTCCCTTGTTTTAGACATAAACTAGAGTGGTGGAATTCGGAGTTGGAAGATCATCTCCTCCAAGCATCCACCTCTAACGGTGGATCTTTGGGTGGAGATCTCTAGATCCTTTCGGCATTTCTGCCCAGCTCTGGGTTTGGGCAATGTTCCCTCACGTGAAGCCAAAGATCATACTGCAAGTGTAGATAAAATGAGTCTACACTCGAACATGCAATCAGTCCTCAACTATTTGGAGGCATACTACCCTTTCCTCTGGGACCAACCCCCAAGGCGTCAGAGTAAAATATCCTTACCCTCCCCCGTACCCGCCCAACTCGCTGTTTCAGCTACTACTCTGCTTCTTTACCATAGACCCCCTTCCATCTCTTCTCCAAGCCTGGAGTCTCCAGGGCAGAGTTCTGGCTCTTCTTCCCCAATCACTCTAAAGGTTCTCCTGTCTCACTCATGCCCAAGACTTTAAACGTCTTCAGTCACCTAATGTTTCCCAGATTTACACATATGGCCCCGGCACCTGGTCCCTAGGCCAGACCCACAACTCCAGTCACTCTTAGGCCCCTCCCTTGGATCTCACACCACCTCACACTCTCCTTCCTCCCACCTGGGCCCTCTCTCAGTGAGCAGCATTCCCTTCACCAGCTCCTCAGGTGGGCGTCCCACTGTTTTCTTCCTTTTCCCTCCTCTCCTCAACCCCAATTAATCACCAAGGTGTATTGCTTGTATCTCCACGGCTTCTGAAATCCCTCCTACTCTCTACCTCCCCCGCCATCACTCTGGTGCAAGAATTTCTCACCTGAGGGTCTTCTCCTTCCTTTCGAAAAACTCGCCGATGGCTTCCCATGGGACCTAAAATAAAATCAAAATATGAGCCACCCTCCCTGACTCTTCACCTTCATTCTCTGAGTCTCTACTCTGTGATCACAACTATCTACCCCTGGGGCCTTATTTTGGCTCTTTGGAAAAACCAGTCTCTACTGTAGGGCCTTTGCCTATGCCGTCTGGGTCCCCTCTTCTCAGCAAGCTTGCCTCCTGCTTCCCTGAATATAACTCCTAGAATAATTTTGTCATTTCACAAGAAATTTACGTATATATATGAACACTTACTTATACACATTTTTGCTGTGTGCCTGTGCCTGCAACCAGATTCTAAATCCCAGACAGGCAGGGATCTGGTCAGTTATCTTTCTCCCATGTCCTTCCCAGCACCTAGGAAAGCTCTTGGCACATATCAGGTCTTTGACAAGTATTTGCTGAGTGCACACGCTAATGATTCAAGTACACATTTCCTGCCAGTCTCTCCCCCTGTAACCCATGGGGCTAAGCAGCTCTAACTACTCCAAACCCGCCTCATTATCTCTCTCCCCAGTCTGTTTTTCCTCCGTAACCTGGTCTCGGTGAACAGCCCCATGACCCCGGGGGACACCATCACCCCCCATCCAAAGTTAAGTCAAGTGTTGTCCATTGTACGTCCTTAATAACTCATAGTTCTGTGCCAAACTTTTTTCTTAAATAAGATTTTTATTTATTTATTTGGGAGAGAGAGTGAGAGAGAAAGCATGAGCGTGGATGAGGAGGAAGAGGTGGAGGGAAAAGCAGACTCAGCAGTGAGCGCGACCGGGGCTGGTTCCAGGACTCTGAGCTGAAGGCAGACACTTAACCAACTGAGCCACCCAGGGCCCCTCTGTGCCACACTTTCTGCCCTTTCCACTCTGAAGGTTTTGTTCGACCCACAGACCTCACAGCCAGTTGCCTTTGTAGCTTCTGATCCTCAGATGCCCTCCTTGCAACAACGCTGTCTGCCTTCACATCAGCAAAGCGCCATTCCTAACTTCCCTGTGAAAGCACCACTCCTTTCTTTGTCCCTGGTTGGGGAGACATTTCTCTGTGCCCCTCACCCTGTCCCCCAAGGGTCAGCTTCCCCTACCAGTGTGTTTGCAAGAAGGGACTGAGCCCCTTCCCACACCAGCCAAGGCTCCTTGGTGCCTGCAGCTTTCTAACTTAGAGAGGAATTGCCAGGTCCACTTGATGGGGAAGGCGATTATGACCAGCCCCGGCAAACCTCAGCTCTGCTGCTAAGCGCCGGCTGCTGCGGGACTCACATGGCAAGCCAGGGGAGCGGTTCATCCAAAGTAAAGCCGTGCACTGGACTGGGAGGGAAGGAACAGCCCTTCATGGGCAAGCCCCAAACCGCAGCGTGATCCCTTACACCCGTGTGGTGCTGCCGAGACTCTGTGGGGGCTACTTTCATTTCCGGCTGCCCACAACCCACTCACTCTGCACTGAGAGCCCACGCTCACTGGAGCAGTGACTCAAAGCCTTGTCATCATCCGATTAGCTTCCTCTTTTTCTCCCTCCTTCTTCTCCTCCTCCTCCTACCCCTCCTCCCCTTCCTCACTCTTCCTTCCTCCTTCTCTTCCTGTACCTTCCCCTCCTTGTCCTCTTTCTCCCCCTCCTCCCAGCCAAATGCCAGACCCTCCAGGTCTACCTCGGAGAAAGAGTCCTAAACCGTCTCCTCCTATCACTGCTCCCACCCTCTTGCTTCTCTGGATGATCTAGTCCCTGTTCCCAGCTGCGTGGCTCCCAACCACCCCTCCCCCACTCAGCAGCCAGAGGCCTCCTTGCTCCTGTCACCTCCAACTTGGAAATTACTTGACAGCTCCCACTGCTCTGAGAATAAAGTCCAGACATGTCCCTCATCAGCTCCTTTTTCAGCTTCTGGTCTTCTCAGCCTCCCCAGAGGCCCATCAAGCCCCCCGGGTGTAGGGAGGGGGGCCAACACGGAGCCTTCTTTCCATTCCTCCAAGGCGGTGCCATCTCACGTCTACTGTCCTAATGACCCCTCAAAGGTAGCGCGCCCGTCCAGATTCTTAGTTCGAAGTGGCAAAACCAGCTGGCTAATTTAGACAGAAAGACAATTTTGGAAGGGTATCGTATAGAGCAGCAACGAGTAGGAAGGTTCAGAACCAGACTTTAAAACAGCCAGGATGCCGCCCACCATGGGCCAGGTCATCGTCAGGGTCCCGGGCTCATGCCATGATCACGTGAGCTGTCCCCACAGCTGGGGAAGGGTCTCTGATTGCTGCATATCACTGTGGGAATGAGGTTTACTTCGAAATAAAGAGATTTAATGAAAGAAAAGAGAAGCCGGAGCGAGGCAGGGATGGGGCCAGGATGCGGTCTGCAAGGGGACGGGCCCATACGGTGCACCCTGGGTGCTGTGGGGGGCTGGTGGTGCGGCAAAATCTCTCAACAATCCCCACTTCCACAAGTGCCATCCGAGGGCACCCAATCTATGACGTCCAGGTCTCTGATCCATGCCCCAGCCATGAGGGAGGACACGGTCTCAGCCCCTCACGCATCTGTCCAGGCAGATGAGGTCTGGCCCCACCAAGGCTCCGAATTAGGCAGCTGAAATCAATGATGGGAAGCCAAAGAACAGGCACAGTGGTCTTCAGGGAAAGTCTGTGGCTCCTGAGCATGGAGAGCAGCCCCGGGTATCACTCATTCAACGGATATGAACAAGGTCCCACCTGGGCCAGTGGGCAGGGGTCCGGCAGATAGACAAGCAAACAGCGCCCCAGTGCTCAGAGTCCTGGCTGTCCTCCCCGTCTGGCAGGTTTCCTCCCTCTCTGCCTGATGGTATCCCCTCCACACGAAAATGCAGATACAACAGGGGGCAGGAGGGAGGAATCCCCGTGACTCGTGGCATCGCTCCTTATGGCTCCCCGAAACACAGCTCCCTGATCCGCAGTGCCCCACACCCCCAGGTGTCCTGCCCTCACCATTTTCCATTTCCCTTTGGAGTGTGCTCTGTATTCCTGAGATTACTCCCAGAGGTCCCTATCTTATATTTGCCTGTGAGTAGGTGACTTTCTTTTCTTTTTATATACCTGCTCTTAAACATCTCAGCTTCCCCCTGGAATGATTTCCATTTCCCTCTCTTTGTAAAGTGGTTTGTAATGACACAGTTGGAACTAATCTGAGCCGATCTCCCCTTTTGAGATGCACATCTTAGAATCATAAGACTTCTCCGCGTCTTTTGAGCTTTCCCACGCTGATGATCAGAAAATACGCCTAACTCTGTGTTACCCTTCTCGGATATTGTGAATCCTAAAATCACATAGTTGGCTATTTCCAGATTTCCATCATGTCTATTTGGCTAATGGTCCCTCCATAGGGTGGCCATTCCTGGGAGTAGTTCTTTTGAGACACAAAATTGTTAATAAGCCGAGAATTTGTCAGAAGCCTCATTATCTAGTTTCCACAAAGTAGCAAAAATGGCTTTCTTAAAATATGAAGCAGATCATGTCACGTCCCTGCAGAACACCTTGAAATCCTCTGTCCTTCTCACCAAGCTTGTCCTGCACCACTCCTACTGTGTTCTGTTCTTTCCACTCTTTGAATGATCTCTAACCCTTCCCTGCCCCAGGACCTTTACACCTGCTGTGTTCACTCTCCTTTGCTTAGCTAGCTTCTCCTCTTCCTTTAGGACTCAGGGTAGATTTCACAACCTCTAGGAGGTTTCCTCTGATTACCTTCCCTCCTCAGGTCCCTCTCAGTTATTCTCCACCTTAGCCCCTTGCTCATTGAGTGCCAAGGTCAGCTTGCAATTACTGTATGTCTTGGTCTGTTAACTTGTTTGATTTTTGTTTGGTTTTCATTTTCTTTCTGCCATTAGAAGACCTGGTTTGGGAGGGCAGGGACTATGACATCTGTCTTGCTCACCACTGTGTCCCCAACACTTACCCCAATGCCTGGCCAATGACCGATACTCCGCAAACTTGGGTGAAAGGCCAGCAGGGGGTGGAGGGGTGGTGAAGGAATCTGATTTCTGTAATAGGTTTCCAGTGGATGTTTGACTTCTAAACTCTGCTCTCTGTCCTTCTGCGGAGCTTGGGCAGAAACAGGATGGAATTTC
>PITA01001573.1:140691-189806 GCA_004023965.1 Spilogale gracilis
CACTTCTGCCTGTCCTAACTGCCCCCCCTCCCCCCCCCATGGATCACTGGGTACTTCCTGGCCTCCCGTTCTTTCTCCATCACCCTGCTGTCCCGCACAGCAACACAAATCACTGGCGCTTGGGGGTTTTCTCCCTCCTCTGCAATATTCAGCTTACAGCGGGCCCACTCTGCAGCGGATCCTCGGGCAAACCCATCCTGTCCCCGGCCGGGCCATTCCACTAAGAGCCTCTGTATTCTGGAATCTTCAGACCTGCAACATGCAGGAAGTCAAAATTCAATACCAATCATTCATCTCTCTCATTTTCTTTTTCAACTATTCCAAGTCAGCAGGAAAAGATTGGGAAACCTCTCTCCTGCCTCTTTCGGTGTTGGGCCTGGGACCCAGTCTCCTGAGGGTGCTGCTGGGTGGCTAGCGGAGCAGGCTGGGGGTAGGGGGGCTGGGCAGCCACTCCAGGTAATAGTCGGGGAGACCACACGTCTCCCATGGCCGGGTCAGGTCCAGATACCCCTTTGCTGGGCGTACCCCGCCCTGTGACTCATCACTCTCTCCCAGACAACTTCCCCGGAAGACATGGTTTCTCCCTGGGGCCTTCCCACTCCCACCCAGCTCTACCCGGGTTTTGACTCCTTGAGCCGTCCTGTTGTTCTGTGAGCACGTGTGACCCAGTCCTGTGCTCTGCTGAAGGCCCAGGCGCCACCGCGGGACGGGCTCGCACCTGAGCCCCACCTCACAGCCACACTTTCCCTTCTGTTCCGCGTCTCAGTCTCCTGCTTTCTTCGATCTTGTCCTGGGTTAAGGGGAATTGACTGCTTGCTCCCTCCATTCCTACTGGATTGTAAGGCTGGGTCTGGTTAGAAAGTGAAGCCTGAGGTCAGGACCACCTCTGCCTCCTTGGTCCCCCGACCCCAGCACCAAGCCCAGTCCCTGCACACTGTGTGCACACCGATCTTTCTCCAATGAATGAAGACACTACTTCTGCAATCTCTTCATCCTCCTGGGGCAAGCCAAAATCCATCCTGGATGGCTTTGTCTGCTCCCTGGGCTTCATAACTAACTCGCATTTGCGGCTGCTCTTACCCAGAAGGATGTACACTGCTTGTCGCCTGTCCCTGGGACTGCCGTCTTGGTGTCTGGGATAGGAATGGAATCCCCAGAGGGGACCTGATTGTCCATGACTGTGAGGCGATGCATGAGAAGAGCCTATCTGGGTGCTCACAGGCAGGTGCCGTGACCACAACAGTCAGGAGGAGGGGAAGAGGAGGGAGTTGACGAAGGTGACAGCGATGACCAAGGTGAGGATGAGGACCCTCACTTACGACTGAGCTGAACTGGGTCTATTTCCCAGGCTCAGCTTCATCCCCATCCCATCCTGAGGCAGCCTTAAGCCACTTCCTTCTCATATTTTCATATTTTCTCCTACCCAGGATCAGGAATAAATGCTTGGCTCCCGTCAGCAAATGACGACCAGTCAGCATGGCCAGTGAGGGCAGCCACGCAGTGAATCACCTTGCAAATGGGAAGAAAACCCTCTGAGGAAGAAAAGCGTTCACATTTCTTTTGTTTTAGATTTGTAAATCTCTGCGGTCAGGACCTCTTATCTGTTTGTCTCCACATTCAAGAAACAGATATACTTGGGGTTCTGAGGAGGATACAGATAGGCCTCGAAAGAATTTTCAAAAAAAATTTTTTTTAAAGATTTTACTTATTTGACAGAGAAAAACACAGCCAGAGAGGGAACACAAGCAGGGGAGTGAGCAGGAGAAGCAGGCTTCCCGGAGCCTGATGCAGGGCTCGATCTCGGGTCTCCAGGATCATGACCTGAGTCGAAGGCAGTCACTTAACCAACTGAGCCACCCAGGCGCCCCCTAGAAAGAATTTTCAAATGGTTCTACACAACAACAATAAATGGGATATTTCTTGCCCCCAGTTATTTGTCATATAATAAAATCTTATGGATCAGATTAAATTATGGAACCACCCATCTTAATGGATCAAAATAGAAAATACTGTAGGGGAGGAAAAAACTTTCCTCTCCCTCTTAGGTTCTCTGCCTGGGGCCTATGAATTTGGCTGACAAAAGCCAGATTAGCAGGAAATAGGCATACAAATTTTATTTGATGTAATATTTTCATTTTTTTAAAGATTTTATTTATTTATTTGACACAGAGAGAGATCACAAATAGGCAGAGAGGCAGGCAGAGAAAGAGGGGGAAGCAGGCACCGTGCCGAGCAGAGAGCCCAATGTGGGGCTCGATCCCAGGACCCTGAGATCATGACCTGAGCCGAAGGCAGAGGCTTAACCCTCTGAGCTACCCAGGCGCCCCTGCAATATTTTCATTTTTATGTGGGCAGAGGCCTTCATAGAAAAGAAATAAAGACCCAAAGAAGTACTTACACTTGGGGAGCTTATGAACCATTTTGGAGAGTTTATATACCATTTTAACAAAGGGAGATAAAATGTGGAGAAGTGACAAGACAAAGGAAAAAGACATGTGGGCTTCTAGCGATGGTGAAAGTGGAAAGATAAACATACAGGGAAACTAATGAAGACAAGGGTTATTTAGTAAGATTTTTTTTATGTAGACTCACGTCGGCATCATCCCTGTCCCTGGTAACCTAGGGTTTTCTTTCCCTTCTAGTAGGAAGGAGTGGGGAACATCTTCAAAAGGAAGTATAGGCCCTACTTTCAGGCAGATCTCAGGAGGGCAGAATGCATTTCCTATGTCTGCTTTTTCTCCTTTGCCTTCAGCTCAAAATAATCTTCATGGCAAAGTAGCATATTTGGGGGGGGGCATATTTTAATCCCCTTAAATATTTTTAAATAAATTTAGTTATATTACCTTCAAAACTGTATAGAAACCCAAAGGAGAGGAAAACAGACTCTTGCCCCCTGGAGACACGAGATTTATTCAGGAAACAGCAAATTACTGAAATCAACATTAAGTCACTAACATACAAATGAGGACGACTGAGATCAGGGTAAATAAGTTTTTCTCTTACAGAAATTAAATGTTTTCTCTCTGATCTTTCTTGTCCAGCAAACATTTTTTCTTTATAACGTATATGTAAATGATCATATATTTCAATCTGATGAGGTTGAAATAGATCATGGTTGGTGTGACTATTTAGAAGAGGGTAAATCACTGAAAAGGAAGAGCATCTTATTTGTAGGTTTCCTAAAAAGGTTGGTCTCAGCTTCCCTGTGAACAGAGGGGATGGGGTTCCCTGACCTTCCAGGAACCTGTACCACAGTACCACAGGACGCCTCTGCTCAGCCCCAGGGTAGGATGCCTGGGCTCTTGCCAGCTTGAACACAAATACAAAGGCCTGCCTTCCTTCTTGAATCATGTGCAACACCGAAGGCAAGGGATTTATTGCTTTGGGCAGAGAGGATTAACTCCAGATCCATCACCTTCCAAAGACATTCATTACTTTCGATGGAGGCTAAGACTGACATTCATGTCCAGGGTAGGGATGACTGATGCGATTTAGACACTTTCCTCCCAAAAGCCCAATGTTCTACAAAATTAGATTTTAAACACACTCTTCCAATGTCCTCAAGTATAAAGTTAAGAGAATGGAAATCATTATATAGGAGCAAAATCACAGAAGACCATATAGTTAAAGTTGAGAGTTATATTTGCTATAACATTAAAAGTAGTTTTATTTTTGCTTCTAGGGGCTTTATGATTTTCATAACTATTTGCTAAATAACTCTTTAAATTGACAAAGCATCAAGGAGCGAAGTCAAGAGAAGAAAGCTTTGTCTAAATAACCCAAAGTTCAAGTCAGATTTTTTTTTTTAAGATTTTATTTATTTATTTGACAGAGAAAAACACAGCTAGAGAGGGAACACAAGCAGGAAGAGTGAGAGAGGGAGAAGCAGGCTTCCCGCCGAGCAGGGAGCCCGATGCGGGGCTCGATCCCGGGTCTGAACCGAAGGCAGTCGCTTAACCAACCGAGCCACCCAGGCACCCCTGAAGGAAGATGTTTAACAACTGAGCCACCCAGGCGCCCCCAAGTCAGATTTTTGAATGGGTGTTGCCTACCCTTGTGAGGATGCGTCAGTGTCTTAGATGGTGACCAAGTGCCCACAGAGAGGAAGTTTTTACTAAGTACCCAGGTGACTGAAGTAGCCAGTCTCCTCCAGGGTAGAAATTAAGAGGAGTAATCACTCAGAGCTAGCAATTTAGCCAGTTCCAGTGATCTCCCAGTTCAGGGGCATTAAAGGAGTCCAGCCTGAAGGTGGTCCTAGTGGGACCAGTTTAGGCACTAAGTGGTTTCTACCTCAACTCTCTTTTAAAGGCTCTTGCTTTTCACACATACATCCAAAAACAAAACAGACAGAGGGTGCCCCGGGGTTGCTCATCTGGAAACAAGGGTCCTTCCTGTCACCATAATCTCTGCCCCCAGGACCATGGGTCTCTAAACCCTCCAATCCCACCCACAGACCCATTTTCTGGAGGGTAAAAGCAAAATCAAACAAAAGAGCATTATACTCTGATCCTTTCTTTTTGAGCTCAACAGCTGGGGTTTTATAGTTTAGAGCTGAACAAGGGGGACTTCAGCCAAATCCTGCTTGTTTCAGAATAAATGTAAAATAAATTCAGACGGCCCTGACTCATCAGAGCAGACTGTCAGCTGCCTGGGGCAAATGTAACAGAACCAAGATGGGGAGGTATTCAGCTCTGAGTTGTGCCTCCGGGCCGGAGCCCCGAAATTACCTTGATGGTCTCCACCAGGCCTGAGCTGGCTGGTTACATGGTGGAGACACCTGGGCACTCAAGTTCAAATCCAGAGTTTTTTTTGCCGGAACTGTCTTCCAGGACTCCAAGTTCACGCCCTCTCTGGGCTACCCCTGGGAAATTTCTGTAAGTCACCCGTGATTAATTCATGGAGACGGCTGACAAGCGGCGGCTTTGAAACCCATTCTTGTGTCACACCTTGTCTTTTTTCTATCTCTAAAATGGCTTTTTTGGGGCACCTGGGTGGCTCAGTATCCTGAGATCGAGACTCATGGGGCTCCCTGCTCAATGGGGAGTCTGCTCCTCTCTCTGCCCCAGCCCTGCTCATGTACGCCCACTGTGCTTGCTCACTCGAA
Organism: Spilogale gracilis; assembly: GCA_004023965.1. Taxonomy (NCBI): domain Eukaryota; kingdom Metazoa; phylum Chordata; class Mammalia; order Carnivora; family Mephitidae; genus Spilogale; species Spilogale gracilis. Next base: position 145,796 of record PITA01001573.1, read on the forward strand.
GTAAAATCTTCAAAAATAAATAAATAAAATGGGCTTTTTCAGGGGGCAGACAGCAAGGCCCATCAAATGTCTGCTGGGGGTAACTGGGAGCCACCTAGCAAACTTCTCAATTCTCGGTCAAGTAGGGATCCATGCTGCCACCCTGAGCCCCCAAGAAATAGGACAAGCTTAAGTCAGGTCTGGAGCCTTAGGAGGAACCAAAAGCTAAGTCTCTCCTGAAGTCTGATACTGCTCTGAGCTCAGAGGGGTACTTCACCTCACGGAGGATGGGCCTGGGCTGATTTCTGCACCCAGAGTGGGGGCCCACGGAGAGAGGCGTTGCAGAAATTAAGTGCTCCCCCCCCCCCTTAGCTTCCTGCCTCTGCGCACGGTCTCCGGCTGCACCGCCCCCTCCCCCGCCCCAAGCCCAGCCCCGAACTTGGGTCAGTCCCTCTTCTTGGCCCCCAGGTCACAGGCAATCCTGGAAGGCCCACCAAATCCTGTCCCTGGGATCAGGTGGCAGGAAAGCCAGGGTTCACTCCAGATCTGCCGCCGCTCAGACTAGCACTTACGGAAGGCTCAAGTTCAGGAGTTGAGTCAAAATAAACACCGGCTATAAATAAGCCGGTAAATTTCTTCAAGGCACAAGCGCGACAAGGAGAAGGTGCCACTGCACAAGTGCTCACTTGAAAAATTCTCGACGCGTAAAAATAACCTTGATAACCGCGCGAAGACGCCTGGCTCAGGGGAAAGGAATGGACCCCGCGCCCCGGCCCGCTTCCCGCACGGAGGCCGGCGGGCCCCTAGACCGCGCGCGGCTGGGCGGGGGCGGAGGGGGGCGGGGCAGGAGGAGGGGGCGGGGCCGCGTGATTCCCCGCGGAGGGGGGGCCTTAAAAGGGCCAGCGCTTCCGGGGGCGGGAGGGGGCAGGGCATGGTCCGGGGGCAGGTGGCCCCCAACTGCCGCCTTCCCTGCCCACCCGCCCCCCTTCCACCCCGACCACCGGGTCTGATCCCAATTTTCACCCCGGCGGGCCCCTCCCTTTTCTTTCCCTCTCCTCCTTCCTCCTCCCCCTCTCTCCTCCTCCGTTCACCCCTCCTTCCTCCCCTCTTCCTCGCTCGGCCCTTCCTCTTCTTCTCCTCCTCCTCCCCTTGTCTGTCCCCCTCCACCCAACCCTCACCCTCTCGGCCCCGGAGCAGTTGCTTCACCCACGAAATAGACAATAGGCTCAGGCACCTACTCCTTCTAGCCATCCCCACCTTTAAAAAAGTCTCATTCCACAAATGGTCAGCGCCCTCCTCTTTCCTTTCACCCTTAAAGCTCAGTCCCAGGCACTAACCCGCCAACGTCTGGCCTGTGTCCTGCACTCTCTTCAAAGTGTTCTTTTTAAAACAAGGAGATCTTTATCATTTTAAGCTTAAAGAAGTCTCAGGAATATCACAAAGAACCCTCCAAACCCTTGTACCAGACTCTCACCTCTTGAACATTTTCTACATTTTCTATCTCTCCATATATTTTTTCTAAACCCTTTGCAAGTAAATTGCAGACGGTCATGTCTCCTTATCCCTGAATACTTGGCTGTGTTTTCACTAAAGACAAGGATGTTAGCAAAGGAAAGACTCTTTTAGGGATGGCCAGTGACCTCGGAGCTGCCCAGTGGCCTGGCAGTGTCCATGGGCTTGACCTTCCTGCCCCTTGGTCTCTGTCTCTCTGTCTCTCATTCCCCTGGTCCCCTCTTTCTGTGGGCTCCTCTCCTGGTTCCCCTCGGAGGTGGGTCTCACCAGGGTCCAGTTTACCGTCTCATTTTACAGCCCATCCCTGGAGGGGCCCATGGACTCCCACAAAGTCAGCTGCACCCATATTCAAGAGCCCCAAATCTTTGTCCTGGGCCCCCCTCTAATCCTCTACTTGAATGTCCACAGCTTTCCAGGAACCGATGTCTGAATTCCTCACCATCCTCCCACTCAGCATTGTACACTGGGCGGGTCAAAGAACTGGAGTTCTGCCGCCGTCCTTCCCCTTCCCCCACACTCCCTCCACGGGGCCCCTCCAGGCCTCTGAGATCTGTGACCACTTGGTGGTCACACACCCTGGCCTCCTCCTTCTGCCTTTCTCCCACCTCCCTCCTCCCTTCCGGCTAACTTCACCTCCCAGAGCCCCTCGCCCCCCTCCGCCCACCACTGCCCACCTCCCACCTCCGCCCACCTCCGCCCACCGGTTGTTTCTGCTTGGCTTTGGAAGCTGTCTTTCATCAAGTCCCTGCCTTGATAGAGATCAGTGCCCCCTAAGCTGCTTCTGGGTTCCAAAGGGAAATTCTTGGGTCCTTGAAAAGGTATTTAAATGTCAGGAGAGTGGTGGGAATTTTCTGGGAAAAGGCTTATAACTTCCATTATATTTTTGAGAGAATCTGCAGTTTCTCCCCCCAAATAAAAGAAGCCTGCTTGCAGAGGTTCAAATTCCTTCTGGGATCTGAGACCGTTTACTCTGGGCTCAATCCAGCTTCCCCAACTCAGTTCCCAGTGCTTCCCGAACTTGCCGGTCACAAGAATGACCCGGGGCGATGGGTAGTAATTCGGCTCTGTTGGGCCCCTCCCCTGTGGATTCTGATTCAGAAAGCCTGGTTGTGGAGCCTGGGGGTGGAGGGAGGCCCTGGAATCTGTATTGAGCAAGGAGGACCTTCTGTTGGGGAAACATACAGTCGGGCAAGGACCTTCTCAGCTCCTTGTTTTTGCATACAGTGTGGTTGTCTCCTAAAATTGTGCCTACTGCCCCTGCCCCCCAACCGTAAATTCCCATTTATCCTTCAGTGTCCCACAATGTCTTCCCTGATAGTGCTTGAGCTGGTGAGATCAAGACAAAGCTGCTGGAATGAAGAGAGCCCAGATGCATGGGCTTAACTGGGAGATGTTTCAGCCTTTCCTCTGACAGCCAGTGGACCAGTGGAGCAGCTGCGGGGGGAGCTGTGCTCCCCATCTCACCCTTCATGTTAATGTCATGTTCTAGGGCATTGCACGCATCACTGGTTGCAGCAAGGTCCCTGCCAGGCCATCAGCCCAGAAAAGGGGAGGGGGCGCGTGAGGGGCAGTGCCTTGTGCTTGAAGGCCCTGCCAGTCAGTAGCACATTGGACTGGAGCTCACACTGGCCAGTTTGGTCAAATCGTCCCACCAGCTGCAGGGGAGGCCGGGAAATGCAGTTTTTAGCAGAGTGGGCCTGTTGCCTGACGCTTACTCTCGGAGCAATCTGAAGCAAACATTTATTAGGCACTTACTGTGTGCCAGGCACTAAGATGGCCACTGTCGTAAATCACCTTTTTTAAATCTTCCCAAATATTTAACTAATGCCAGGACAGCTAGGAAAGGGCTCAGGTGGAATCCAGACCTCCTGAGGCATGTTCTGCTGAAGTTCTCACCCTTGGGTGACTTAGATTCTTTTTGTTTCTATTTTTTTCTTTCTTTCTTTCTTCCCTCCTTCCTTCCTTCCTTCCTAACTTCCTTCCTTCCTTCCTTCCTTTTTCTTTCTACAGATTTATTTGTTTATAAGAGAAGTAGAGCGCACCAGGGTGGGGGAGGAGCAAAGGGAGAGAAGCAGACTACAGAGACTGACATGGGGCTCAATCTCACGACCCTGGGATCGTGACCTGAACCAACACCAAGAATCAGACGCTCAACCGACTGAGCCCCCCAGGGGCCCCAATTTAAATTATTTTCTTTGCATGTCTGCCTCTTCCCCCTACGCTCTTGACTATATGCTTAATAAATGTTACGCTAAATGATCTGAGTGGGATTCTTAAGTTAGCTCGAGAAAGTGACAAAATGTCACCTCACTGGCTATTTTTGGTTATCCCCTCCATGTCTCCCGAGTGAGAATTAGCTCTGAGGCCCTATAAGAGGTCAGGCAGAGTTCGGACGCCAATTCTAGGGATATGACATGGAATTAGATGAATCCCAGGATCCTTGCAATCCTAACATGCTGTATTTCTCTGCCACTCAGTCGCGGTAACCAAAGCGTCTCCGTCCTGCCACTCGGCCAGCCTGTGCTAAGTGTTTCCCCAATCCAGCTAGTGAGCACTTAGCCCTGTCCTAAGGAGGCCCCTGCAACATGCATCCTGGGAAGAAAAGGAGGGCAGTAAACACATGAACAAGAAAATAAACAACAATGCAGACAGAGCTAAGAGCTGGGAAGAACTTGGACTAGAACAAGATGACAAGTGCGTGCCTGAGGACCAGGGAAGGTGTCTCTGAGCAGCTGACAATCCAGTAGAGACCTTTATGAGGGAAAGTACAGCTAAAAAGAGCTTCCTTCGAGGAAGGACTAAGCCCAGGGCTGGAGTTTCTGAGGTTCCCAAAAGCAGACGGGGAGGTGGCGTGGCTGGGGAGAGACAGAAGGCAAGTCAGGGCAGGTGGCTCAGGGCTGCCCAGTGAGGGTCTCAGTTGGCTATGAGCAATTCTGCATGGATGGCTGGACAATTATCCCAGCTGCTATGTAGAAGGTGGAAGGAGGACACATGATGGGAGGATTTTCGGTGGGCCATCTAGAGATCGGACGGAGGCTTCGAGAGGGGTGATGGCAGTGGCCACAAGTGGCGGGGTTCTGTGTTCTGGAGGTGGCCCACAGGCCCTGCTCAGAGGGCTTCTGTCCAGGTAACGGCCATCTCCTCATCTCTTATGTATTAATAGTCATGACACCCCCCGGAACAGAGGAATCACAACACAGGACCTCTGTGGTGACCAGTGTGACCTCTTATGCACCCAAGTGCTGAAAGACTGCATCTCATCTTTGACTTTGCAGATAATACTTATGCTTGAGCTCATTACATTGGCCTTAATCAGTCTTTGGGTAGTAATCACTGGAGATAATGATGGACATGGAAGGCCTATAGAAGCTGAACCTGGAAGGGAGGAGTAGGGTGGGGTGGGCGGAAGAGAGCCTGTGGACAGAGCTGATAGCATGTGCAAAGGCTCTGGGGCATGAGGGTCAGTGTTCCTTCCAAGAACCTTTACTGAGCAGATAACAGGGAAGGTAAGATGGGGACAAGAGTGGGTGGGATTGTGTCAGAAGATGCAGGCCTTCCCCACCTCTGGATCATCTGTGAGAATGAGAAAGCAGGTCCAAGCTTTGGAAAGCAGAATTTGATAAAGCCATTTGACAACCAACATTCCCGGTTGAAAGCCCTGTTACTAAAAATGCATATTTAACGTAGAGATGGCAAGTTTTATTTGAAGCCAATTGTTCATATGAATGACCCAGGTTCTTCCGAAAGCTCCCTACTAGCCCCAAATTAAGAGAGCATATAACATCAGTCTAGCATTTATAAGCACTCAGAGCACTGACATCCTTGGATAAGATTCGCGAATAATCAATCCCACAAAAGGACAGGAGGAAGGTTCCAGACACATTCAGCTATAGTTTCATCCTTGTGAAAATTTCAGGGCAGTCCAAAGTTGGCCCCAAAGTTGGCCCCAAAGTCAATTCAAAGGAGAGCTACGATATCTCTAGGTCCAGGGAGCTTGCCTATTAAATTTTTCTTTATTAAAAAAAGAAAGTGGGGGTGCCTGGGTGGCTCAGCCATTAAGCGTCTGCCTTCAGCTCAGGTCATGATTCCGGAGTCCTGGAATTGAGCCCCTCATGAGGCTCCCTGCTCGTCGGGAAGCCTGCTTCTCCCTCTCTCGCTCCCCCTGCTCCTGTACCCTCTCTGGTTGTGTTTCTCTGTAATAAATAAATAAAATCTTTTAAAAAAAAAAGTGGCTCATTGGGCTAGGGAGAATGAATGAATGAATCACCAACCACAATACACAGGACACTCTTGGCATTGTTTTTTTTCTTTTACTCTTAACTTGGAGCACCTAAAAGAAAATAAGCCCAACCTCCTGCCCACTCCTGCCCTGCTTTTTTGAAAGAGTTCCCTGGGGAGAAATTGCTGCAATGCAAAACTCGTGAAATGTCTGCCTGTTAGAAAAAACATTTCTGCAACCTGAAGCAATACGTGTGTGAAAGCAAAATGGAAATACAAACAAAAAGAACTGGATGGAGGGACGTGCTTAAACACATATCACCTTAAAGTTAAGATAATTTTTCCTCAATAAAAAAAATAATAACTGGGACCTGACTTAGAAGAAAAAAAAATACAAGCAGAGTCAGGGCACAAATATGAAGATCTTTTTCGATGGAGAAGAATGGGGGCAGGTAGGTGGGAGGCGAATTAGCCTTCAATTTCAGATATGTGGAAGTCTTGATATAGAACAGTACTCCGCCGCCTTCAACTCTGGAAATTTATCCTAAGGAAACAATCTGAATGAATAAAGTGAGTTACAGATACATAGATATTTATTGTTTCATGATTTGCCATGTTTTAAAGAAGTTAGACTTGACTCTGGGGAGCATGGGAGCAGGGTGTTAGGTGTGAGTCAAATGGTCCAAAGGCTTTCAGGGTCTGTGAAGGTGCAGGGAATGGGTTAGGAGTTGGGGATGGGAGGTAGGGTGGTAGTGAGTCAGTCTCGATAAGAGATAAGGAAGGCCTGACTAAGGCGGTAGCCTCAAGGTTAGAGAGGAGAGATTAGTCAATGAGATACTTCAAGGGTCTTCCACCTGTGCATAGGGTGAGGGAGGGAAAGATTCTGGAAGGATTCTCAGTTTGGGTGGATGGTGGTGTCTCCGAGGAGGCTGGGGGACAACAGGTGAATGAACCTGGTGTCTAGCTGCCTGTCTATCTGACTGGGGGCTGCAGCGAGGGAGCGGAGGATGTGGGCAGCCCTGGGGTACGCCAAGGTTGAGCGAGCCGCAGAATGACCAGGGAAAGACATCCCGGGGAAGGGAGGGACAATGTGGGTCGGGCTGGGATAGGAACGTGGCTGGAGATAAAGAACAATAAATAAATGTTTCCCAAAAGACAGTAAGGTTATCAGTGGCTTCCTCCTTTCTTTATCTTGGTCTTCATCCTGTTGGGTCTTTCCGAGTGGCCGACGCTGTTGACTTTCCTCCGGAAGAGCTCCCCTCCCTTGAGACCATGAACTTGCGTGTTCTTCACCTTTCCTTAGTTCCACACTTGCTCCTTTCCTTCTCCTTTTCAGTTATTTAAAAGAAAATATTTCTCCCCCACGAATCCATTTTTCCTGTATGAAAAAACCTAGAAAATACAGATCTTCAAACAAAAATTCAAGTCACAAAACATTTTGGTGTTTTCCAGCTCATACCCTTCAAATGTCATCTGCTATGGTTGAGTGTCCTCCCCCATCACACGCACACTCTTCCAACGATCATTTCTCACAATTAAAAATGAACAATTATTTGCATCGTTACACCTCTTAAAAGCTCAGTAGCTTAATGAATGCGTTCCTGTAGGTGGACGTTTTACCCAAATGAGACCGATTGGTAAGTCATGTTTTATAGCATATTTTCCTCATGCATTAGTGCATTCCAAGCCCTCTTCACGCTCTCGGTGCTTTTAACATCTTTATCTATAAGTCCTTGCCTGCTTCTTTCATTATCTCCTAAAAATGGAATTGTTGGGTCCAAACTTGGCCAAATGTTCAGCTTTGGCACGTCCGCAAATTGTCTTCCAAAAAGCTCACCAATTTACACTTCTACCTTTTTGCTTTATTAAAATTATTTCCTATTACAAAAGCAGTGCCTATTAACCACAGACAGAATACAGATAAGCGAATAGACAGGTGTAAGGAGCCTATAATCTTGGGGTTCAGCTTTGTAACCCTCAAAGGCAAATTTATCCAGTATTTGTCTAATAGATGCCCTTGGGAGACTGACTTTGGCTGGACGTCCAAGCTCACCATTACTGGCTGTGTGGTCTTAGCTGGGTTACTTGTGTCCCCAGGCTTCTGACATCCACCTGGAAACTAAAGGTGGCAGAGGGCGCACACACAGGTGGTCCCAAGTATACAGCATAAGCACCTAGCCCAGCACCTGGCATGTTCGAAAGTCTTGAGCCACGCTCCTGTAATTCTGTTTGCACGTTGCTCTCCTACCGTGCTTATGCATACAAATATCTTCCCTTTGTACCAAGCAGACGCTCGCAGCTCTGATCTTGGACGTAAACCTTGGGCTTTACGTCCCATCACAAACACCACCCACGGTATTTTGCTGGTATCAGGTTTCCATTTGGTCCCAGCCAAACTCATTCCAAGTTCTTCCTTCCACTTGCCAGCCCTCAACTTACCCACTGCCATCCGTCCTCCCCGGTGCCTTGGCAGAAACCATCAGAACCTGCCCTTTCCCTCCCCAGGTAACTGGGTTTCAACTCTGTCATACCTCTATGCTGGGTAGCACTGGAGTCAGAAAGACCTCGATTGAACTTCTGGTCCCGTTGCTCACATGCTGTATGGCTACAAGCAGTCGCTTCCCTCCTTGAGCCTCAGCTTCTTCATCTGGAAGATGGGGTGAGAGCCGACCTGCCTCTTAGGTAAATAAAGTAAGATAGCAGGTGCTTAGCATGTGTAAAGGGAGAGCTGCGGTTGGCACTGTCGTTATCACCTTCTGGCGCTCTGTCCAGCCTTGTCGGGGGGTCAGGCACAGCTCCAGGCCACTTACGGCACCCATATGACCTCCAAACCCATCCCCACCATCAGCCTGTGCCTCCGGATGACCTCTCCGCGGCATGTGCGGGGTGCATCATTCCGCTCAAGCCTCTCTGTGGCTCCCAATCACCAGCAGATTAAAGCCCGGATTGTCCTAGCACCATGTCCTAGTACTAGGATGTCCTAGCCCATCCTAGCACGATGGTTTCCACCATCCCATGTCTCCTGGCGTCCAGTTCTCCGTCCCTGCATCAGCCTTCTGCCTGTCTGTCTTCTCACTCTCCCACCTCTCTGTGATGGCCCCACCCCTGGGACCGCACCGTTCCCCAGCATCTCCAGCCTGGCTCAAACATGCCTCCTGGAGCGGGTCTTCTCTGACCCGGGAGCATTCCATTCCCCTTCCCCCAGTCCCACACGTGGTGTGCCCTTCCCTGTATGACGTGCAGGGCGACACCGGCCCTTCTGGACGGCAGACGCCCTTTCTCTTCACGGCAGCATCCACTACCCGTGCGCCCCCAGCTCTTGCCGCAAACCTTCAATATTTGTTTGCTGACTGCACTGTTAATAAATAACATTCTTCTGGGACATTCTTCTGTACAAAAGTTTACCCATAGGCCAAAGGTTTTATACCGATTGTTTACCTGTCCTGTGATTTATTGAGACGAAAAGGACAAAGCACGGCATAGACCCCACTGCCCCTCACCGCAGCTGCTGCGTCCGGGGACGCCCCGCACAAGTGCGCTGTGACGCACGCAGTGACTGTCCTAGTGCGGGGTTTCATGCTTGTGCGGGGACCATGGAACGCACACCGCGTCTGTCTTTCTGGTCCCTGCAATGCAGGAGAGCAGCTCTGAGGAGGAGGCTGGCCGGCTCTCCCTCTGGGGCAAGCTAAGAGCCGCCCTGCAAAGGGAGGGGTGGGGCGCAGCACGCCGCCTTTCTTTCCCAGAGGCACGTAGGTTTCAAGTAAATCTGTTTCGTCCTGTTGAGAAAGATGATGCAATGCGTCTAGAAAGGAAGTGGGGAGTTGCCTACTACTACAAGCTAAGGAATGTCACGTCGCTGGAGTGTTCTTCACATTCCCAGAAACATGCCTGGGTTGAAAAGGAGGCGGTGACTCAGTGTTGCCCTGCCTTTCGGCAGATTACCCGCGGAGCCCCGGCAGTGCCAACGACAGGCTGGCAGAAAGCGTGGCTGGCGTGAGTTGCCAAGTCCACGGGCGGTGCGGTGGCATCTGGGGGCTGCTGTGGCCCCGAGCGTGGGGGGTAAACCCACTACAGTTTTCTCAAAGCTGGCATAAGGGGCCCTCCTCGTTCCACCTTGTGGTTCATGTAACTCCAAACTGTCTCCATGTGCCTGACCAAGCTCCCCGAATTCAGTCACGGTTCTGATTATTTGCTTTGCAGAACGGGGGATGTGTGCTGGGTATGGGAGGGGCCGGAGTCTATCCTTCAAGCAGGTTCCTGTAATACGATTCTTCTCGTCTAAATTGGAGCTTTATTCTAACTTGGCTATTCCTTCCTGGTCGCCATAATTCCTTGCTCCCTTATTCTCCAAGATGAAACCTTTTTCTAGGTAGAAAGACCTGGAAAATTATTTCAAGGGCAAGAATTTGGCAACTGTCCCTGAAAACGAAGCACATGTTATGCAGGAGTTTTATAATGTTCTAGAGAGCGGCCACCTGTTCCTTCCCACCCACCTCCAGGCGCCCGGCCATGGAGCTAATGAGCCGTGAGACAGGACCAGTGCCCAGCCTGTGCTGCAGAGGCTCTGGGATTTTCGGGGGCCTCCTGTGAGCCACGGTCCCTATGCACCCCGCTGGCGTCCTGCCAGCCTCTCGGGAGTCGCTGTTCCGGGGCCTATAGCCAAAAGCAGTGCTGAGCTGGGGATGCCTCCCAGGCTCTGTTTACAAACTTCTGTTTCCAAAGACATGTTTATCCACCTGGAAGAGAGAAAACTCAGATTGCCCAAGGTTGCGAATAAGAACCTTACCTCCACCAAAGGCAAGGAAGGGCAACACCAGCTCTGAAGAATCCTTAAGATGCTGCCAAGCAAAAATTAGTGACGAGAGGCCAGGGAGGAAGCAGGTGGGTGCCCGAGCCCTTCCCATCCTGCAGTCAGAAGATACGGCTCCGGAACTCATGATCATGGAAACTCCCCGCTCCGTGACTCAATGCTTTTTGTCCGTGTGGCTACTCAATGGATAAAGAGACAGGTTTTTGGTAGCACCCACGTCGGTGGGTGGATTTGGGGCAGTGAAACGGAAACCAGAGGCCAAAAGCTTGGAGCTGGACAGATGGCTTCCGGCTCCCCGTTTTCTGGCTGTGAGAGTCGGAGCCCATTGTTTAGCCTCTCTGGTTTGACTCTCTGCATCTGAAGTCTTAGAAATAATGATGGCACCCATCTCATAGGGTTGTGAACAGGACGTAAGAAAGCCCTAATTTTGTAAAGTGCCTGAAACAGCACTTGGCACACACACCACGACGCTTGGCAAATCAGTAGATGCCCAAACTCCCTTCCTGGGGAGCACTTATTACCAGGTGGTGCCTTTCGATGTGGGGTGCTCCATCCCAGGGCTTCACGGCCTTGAGTCTTGCCCCATGGAGTCTCGGGGTTAGATCCCACAGAACCGAGTGTTAACCCCCGACTGAGCCCAGCAAAGAGCAAGGGAAGTCAGAATCAGGGTGAGACTCCGAAGGCACAGAAAGGAGGGTGTGCCGTCAAAGATGCTGTCCTGAACAGCAAAGCTTGCGTGTTCCAAGTGAAAGGTTCAGCTTTGGGGCAGGGGCAGCTTGCAGCCTCTTCCCCACATCCCAGAAGAGCGTGCCTTCTAAGGGGAAATCAGCTTTTAGAAACTCTGTTATGCACCTCTTCCAAACATCTGCTGGGACAGAGCCCTCCCCACATTTGTCGTCGCCTGGGTCATAATGGGCCGAAGCTGGACATCCACCAGGAAAGCCTATAGCCAAAGGCTGTAGGGAAGAAAGATGGCCACTGAAACTTGCATCCCCGCCAGACCTAAGCCTGTCACCCCTGGGGCCATCGCACCTCGGCTGCCTGGTCGTGTAGGGGTGAGACATACAGGGTCCTGTGCTCAGAGGTGACCCTTGCATGGGGTTTAATGCTCTGCAGTCATGGTCTTAGAGTGATTTTGTCCTTGATCTTGTGGCTTTAAGTGAAGTTCCATGGGGGTGATGGAGCTTGAAGCCTCACATGTAGTCACAGCTGCCCCTTCCCTGTCCCCTGGTGTCTCTGCCCCATTGAGAGACCACTGACACCCCCCTGTCCCCAGTGGGGCCTGTCCCGGGTCACTTGGAACATCCCCCTCAATACACACACACACACACACACACACACACACAGTCCCAGGGCTGGGAGCCCAGACATGTTGGGGGGGGGTGGCTTGGGCTCCCAGCGAGGTCTACATAGATCTCCCCCCCCCCCCCCCCCGCTTGCCTCGGCGGGAGATGCCAGCCAGGTGGACATGGTCAGGGTCCTGCCTTTCAGAGGTCTGTGTGTTACAGAGCAGAGGGCAAGCTCTCCCGTCATGCAGGGGACGCTGAGAAAGGACACTGGACCCACTCTGTAGGGGCTTTGTAATCCTGGGGGCTTGTCACCTGCCCCAAGCCTGGCTTACTTGCCTCTGAAGACAGTAGGCAGTATGATTTCCAAGATCTTTATCGTCTCTAAAAATATCTTATGGTTCTGGGTACGTGATAAAGCCCATTTCCTGTGAAATGGCTCATTTTCTTGAAAATCCAGCGCGATAGATAGCACAGAATAGTCCAGTATCCTGGCAACAAAGATTTTTTTTTAAAAAATAACTATTGGTGGTAGAAAAAACAATGGAAGGGGACCTGTGTTTGAAGCGCCATTCCGTGATCCAGATTGATTGAGAAATGTCACAGCAGCTGAGACGCGGGCTTGGAGGACGGTAGAGGGGAGGTTAGTAAGCTTTCCTTCTGCTGCGGGGTGAGCCGGCATCGGAAAGTGAGGCATAAATCAAAAATAAGGAAAATTACTGAAACTCTCTCTGTGACTATGTTTGGCAATTTTTGCTCTCTTTAAAAAATTTCATTACCGGGGGCTCCGGCGGGCTCCAGTGGTGGGGCATGGTGACTCTTGGTCTTGGGGTTCTGAGTTTGAGCCCCGTGTTGGCTGTAGAGATGACTTAAAAATAAGATACTTCACTGGGGCGCCTGGGCGGCTCAGTTGTTAAGCTCTGCCTTAGGCTCAGGTCATGATCCCAGGGTCCTGGGATCGAGCCCCACATGGGGCTCCCTGCTCAGCAGGAAGCCTACTTCTCCATCCCACTCCCCCTGCTTGTGTTCCCTCTCTCACTGTGTCTCTCTCTCTGTGTCAAGTAAATAAACAAAATCTTTAAAAAATAAAGAAATAAAATTTAAAAATAAGTAAAAAAATAAAAAGTTTATTATTGGGAAGTGTTGTTCCCCAAAAGACCATGAAAATACATCGAGAAAGGATAGAAAGGGTAAAAGGAAGGTCCAGTGGGGGCTGAAGTGTCCCCTTCGAGATCAGCCCCCGAGTCCGCAGTCACCGAGGAAAGTAAGTCTCGGGCCTTGTCCGCGTCTCAGGTGTGGAAGCGCCTGCCGCAGAGCCCGTTGGAACATCGCGCTCCAACTGCATCCCCATAAATCCTGCAAAACTTCCCTGGGCTGCAGTTAAGCGGTTTGGACGCATTCAGTGCATCCAAACTGACATGCGGAACGTGAGCTACATCTCCAGTCTGAGATCTCTTCCTCTCCCCAAATCAGTGGCAGAAAATTTTCTAACCATAAGAAGGAGGCTCATATTCAAAATTCCTGACTTACTTTCACTTCTGCCTACAGTGGGATGGAGATGCTAAGGAACTGTGTTATCACCTTATTAAATGTGCCCATGCATTTTTTTTTTTATTTAAAGATTTTATTTATTTAACAGAGAGAAACACAGCTAGAGAGGGAACACAAGCAGGGGGAGTGAGAGGGAGAAGCAGGCTTCCCGCCGAGCAGGGAGCCCGATGCGGGGCTCGATCCCGGGTCTCCGGAATCATGACCTGAGCTGAAGGCAGTTGCTTAACCAGCTGAGCCACCCAGGCGCCCCGAGCCCATGCATTTTTAAATCCGGGAGAGAAAGTCCGTACACACACAAGGGGACCCGCAATGTTTGCCTGTGAGATTTCCGGATTATGACAGATACTTCCCACCCTTGAGGCTGTTTTTATGTGTGTGCCTAGAAGGGGGTTTTGATGACATGGGGGACCTCGCCATTTCTCTCTGGTGTCTCCGGATTGGATGAATTACCCTTCGTGGTGAGAGTGTCGTTGATCTTGGTGTTTCGTGCCAGAGACCAGGGTTATAAAACAGCTCCCTGGACTCCAGGGACCAAAATCATCTCTTAGGATAGAGCATGGCTGGGATTTCAGAAATCCCGTTCCTTCCGAGTGTCAGGGCTAGCCCAGGAAAAGGGCCAAAGAATATAAGGGGCAGATAATCATCAGGAAAATTAACAAAAGGCCACGAAGATTGTGTCATAACCGCAGATGCTTAAAATGGTTTAAAATCACACGTGCTGTCACTCTTTCGGGTTCAGACTCTCTCCTGAGACAGTGAAATCAGCAATGAAGGAATTTCCTCCTTTCCTCTGAATGCAGCTGGACAGCAGGTCCAAGAGCCTTGGAAGAAACGAGAAGGCAGCGGCTTCCCTTGCAGCCCTCAGAAACCTGTAAGGTCGGAGCAGGAGCGCAGCAGTCTGGGGCAGATATTTGATGGAAAGCAACAAGCAACTCCCTTCTCTTCAAAGATGCGATTGCTAGAGACCCTGAGGGTTGCTAAACTGGGATGGGGCCAGGGCCAAAATTTCTCCCCCCCATTCACACATTCTGGAAAAACAACTCAGCCTGCTGGTACGTGAGTTTTTCCCAAATGCAAAATCAGAAAAAATACATCTTAAACATTTTGCAGAGTTACTGCAAGGGAAGCACAGCCTTGAGCAACATTTGAGAAGGACTCGACTTGGAGCTAATTGTTACAGAAATCCCTGAGATCATCAAGTCCCGGGAGGGGGGGAGGGGAGCCTGACTCGTGTAAAGTTGCCGCCGTGAGGCCAGTTCACCTGTAAGGGATCTCCTGTCCAGTGTTAGCAAACGTCCCATTTGGGAGCCTTAGTGATAATAAAAGTATATGGAAAGCAGAACACGCATTACGCCAGAGACTGAACTTTTTTCTTTTTTTTAAAGACTTTATTTATTTGACAGAGAGAAACACAGCCAGAGAGGGAACACAAGCAGGGGGAGTGAGAGGGAGAAGCCAGAGAGGGAACACACGCAGGGGGAGTGAGAGAGGGAGAAGCAGGCTTCCCGCCGAGCAGGGAGCCCAATGTGGGACTCGATCCCGGGTCTCCGGGACCATGACCTGAGCCGAAGGCAGTCGCCCAGCCAACTGAGCCACCAGGCGAGACTGAACTTTCAATGGGGAAATGGGTACTTCTCCATGCTCTCTCGGCCATCAGAGAAATTCTTCTTATTTTCTTATATACACGGTTCCTCCTTCCCTCGATCATGAATCAGAACCTTTTCCAGCTAGAAGGAGTCTTAGAGGTATTCTCGTTGTTTCTCATCTGGCCAACCCCAGGCCCCAGAGCCGGCCGGTGGCACTTCTGACTCAGAACATTGTTCAGAGGGACCACTTAGCTCCAGCCCCTGGCAGCTTCGTGCGCGGTTCCCACCGCAGGGCAAGCATCAGAGCGCTCTCCCTGGGGCTCGACGGCCATGTGTCGTTTTACAGAGACACCTTTGCTGGCGGAAGCCCACGGGCCATTCCCAGAATGGGACACTGGGTCTGTGGATGGAAAAAGCCCGTCAACCGCCGTCCGTGATTTCCCGAGTCAGCACTCTGTGACCTTGCCCGCAAATCTTATGAAACAGGAATCCACGGAAAATGTGGGTGCGAAGTATAAGCAACTTGTCGCAACAGTGGGAGGTCAGGCCGTAAGCCCAAATTCCAAGGCTCGCCCTCTCGTCTCTCCCTCCAAGGCATTGTCAGAGAAAGTGTCCTGGACAGGTGTCCAAGGCAAGCGCTTGGCCTCAGGGAGGAGGAGGTCAGAGCTGGACTCCTGAAACCGGAGGCTAGGCTTGAAGGAACAGGCAAGAAGCCAGTTCACAGAGCTGGTGCCCAACGAGGCAGAGCTAAGAGGACGCTGAGCCTGGGGGTGTGAGCCCCGGAGTGGCGCGTTTCCCAGCCCCGGTTACTTGTTGACCAGTGGGGCCTTGCCTCTGGGGTATAGCCGCCCTCCTGACTCCACCAGAAGGTTTTATGCTGAGTCAACTGCCTTGCAAAGTCCTTTGAGCACACAACAGCTGGTCACCGAGCCCGGGTATGGAACATGCCCCTCCCCACCCCCGACACCCAGCGAGGCTGCAAGCAGAGGAGTCGGGCAGCTGGGGTTTAAGCCTGCCTCCCCCACTTCCCAGCCACATCAACTTGGGCATGTCCACAAAGCCTCAGTGTATCTCAGTTTCTTCATCTGTAAAATGGAGCACATGATAGGTGATAATGGGACCCGTCTCATAGTGCTTGGAACAGGAAATTAGTTGGTCTACCTGGAGGGGCTTGCAATGGACCTGGCACATAGTAGGTATGCAAACTGGAGGGTTCCCCCCCCCCTTTTTTTAAGATTTTATTTAGTTATTTATTTGAGAGAAAGAGAGAGCACAAGCACAGAGGGAGACGACGACTTCCCGTTGAGCAGGGAGCCCGTCTTGGAGCTCGATGCCAGGATCCTGGGACCATGTCCTAAGCCAAAGGCAGATGCTTAACGGACTGAGCCACCCAGGGACTCCTTTCGTTGGCTTGTGCGCGCATGGGTCACGGCCCCCGGGACGCGATCCCCTGCAGGGACCTCACCGGGACCTCACTCCGGCGGAGGACATGCTGTGTTCTAAGTCAGGCCATTCCATTTTTGGACTGCTCTGACTAAGAACATCCTTCCTTGTGTTCAGCCAAGTCCGGCTCCCTGCAACTCCCACTCACTGGTCTCAGCTCTGCCAGAAGGCAAATGTCAAAAAAATATTCTTGAAAGAGAGGACATAGAAGGTAAATAATAATGGAAGAATCGGGTTGAGAGATTGCAGTCTGTCTCCCAGCCATTCCCACAGCTACACACAGCCCGGGGGGAGTCAGACCTTTGAGTTAAATTTGAAAACCGGCAAAAATTCTCGGTTCTTCTGTGCTTCCTTCAGAAATGCACAAAACAGCTTCCTTCTCCATTTTTTTCAGACCCAAGTATGCTGTCAGACTGCCGTGGATCAAGCGAAAAGTCACTCCAGGTGTGCAAAGGTGACGGTCACAAAGGCTACAGAGCGGTGACCTGACCTCACTTCCTACGTGCTGTCCACCCCGTAATCACCGTGCATCGGGGCTGTGCCCCAGGAGGCGGTGACGCGTGGCCAGCCTCCTGTTTGCAGAAACGTTCTGGCGTCAGGTGTAAAATCGTGGCCCGTGTGTCCCTCTTTCCTTCCGTGCCATGTACTACGCTGTAAGATGAAGGCACACGTCTTTTTCTATGTAGATTTGACAGCTCAGCTCCCCAGTGACTCCTGTTAAAAAGGATTTGAAATGGAGTTTTTCAGCATTGCCATTGTCCCAGTGGCGAAGGAGGGAGGCTCAGGCCAAGTGATGGGGCAATGTGGCAGAAAGCCTCCGTGTGCAGAGGGGCCCTGTGGGGCTTTGAAAAGGGCACACTGGGAGTTCTGGAGACCTGCTGCCCAACACTGTGAGTTTATTGAACACTACTGAGCCACATACTTAGAAATGACACGGACCGGATGGTGAGCCCAATGCTATGTGCTTCCCACCACGATAAAAATGTATATATATTAGGGTGAATGGGACACCTGGGTGGCTCAGTCACTAAGCATCTGCCTTCGGCTCAGGTCATGATCCCGGAGACCAGGGATCGAGCCCCACATCAGGCTCCCTGCTCTGCGGGAAGCCTGCTTCTCCCTCTCTCACTCCCCCTGCTTGTGTTCCCTCTCTCACTGTGTTTCTCTCTGTCAAATAAATAAAATCTTTAAAAAAAAAAAAAAAGAATAACAGGAGGCAGAAGTAGAGAGGGTAGAGTGGGAACAAGTTTATCCACAGGTCGGCACCTGGAGAAGGTGGATGGGTACTAGTCTATTTCTGTGTGTGTTTGCAGTCTTTCATAATAACAATAATAATAAAATAGAAAAGCATAAAACATTAAAAAATGTTAGGAAAAAATGACTTGAGCATTTCAAGAATAAATCAGTGAAAACTCAAACACATGTTGGGAGTTCTCCCAGCTGTTTTAGGTGGGGCAGGAGCGACTTTGGCCCACAGTTCTTGGTGGTAAGACTGCCACATAATGCTCCCAAACCAAAGGGGACCTGGCTCTGAGCATTATGGGCCAGGCAGGTGGTAGGACCGGTCACTTGTAGGGCACTTTTTGCCCCCGAGGGCTCATCCAAGAATCCAGGCTGAGCAGCGGACCCCAGCTCTGCAGCCCTGTCCAAGGACTCGGCCCTGGAGACCCCCACAGCCCTCTCAAGGTCGGAGAGCCCTCTCTCCACCCCAGTGTGCCCATTCCAAAGCCCCACAGGGCCCCCCTGCGCACGGAGGCTTTCTGCCACATGGCCCCATCACTTGGCCCGAGCCTCCCCCCTTTGCCACTGGGACAATCCATTTTATCTCCCTCCTTGAGCCTAAAACAGGAAAACTTCTTAGCACCCCACCCCACTCCGGTGGGCACTGTAAGAAGCTCAGACCCCTTGGACTCAACTAGGGGTTTGGGAAGGAAATGGTCTGTACCCCCCAGGGCCTCCGCCAGGGTGGGATTCCCAAGGGCAAAGAGACACCCAGGAAGTGGGTCTGTCCCTCATCCTCACCAAGTCCCATGAGCGAGCACCTTCAGTGCTTAGAAGACCACGTGATTACTCCCTCTCTGGTCTCTGGTAACAACCCAGAGGGTGTTTTCTGGGCAGGAGGGTCCCAGCGATGCCCTCTAGAGTCAGGCTTGGGGTGGGGGGTGGAGATGGGAGGACCCATCAGCCTGGGTTCTTCATGGCTCAGAAAGAAAAACTCGTGTTGCCTCAGACACGGTTCGCATTTCCAGGGTTTTAAATATTAACTGGTAGCCATGCCATCTCCTCCCTCTGGGTCAGTCCTTCATCCCTGGGAATCGGGTGACAGAAACAAGTGGCATCCCAACGACCTCCGCCCTGGCTCCCAGGACCCCTCTCTCCTTGAGACTGAGCTCCCCAGGCCTCTGGAACACAGCGGGCATCTGGCTCACCTCCCCTGCTCCTTCCTCCTCCTGCCTCCCAGGGCGCAGCCCATGCAGCCGGGACCAAAGGTTCTGACCTTGGACCTCTGTCCCCCCGCCCTCCTGGGTCACAACCGCTCGTTGACCGAGGGCATGAGCTCTTTCCTGAATCAACAAGGGGCACTGAGTCAGCATGCAGGTGGCCCTCCCGGGCACCCGGACTCTCTCTGTCTCCATCTCGCTGCCCGGGGGTCCCTTCCCCATTGATCCAGCCCCTCAGGGCTCCTCCCCCAGCTCCCAAGTCAGAGGAACCCTGGTGGGGGGTGTGGGAGGGGACACAGGGCTGGCCGCCCTACCAGGCATCCTTTGACTCACCTGCCACTTTCTTCCTCACAAAAGCCCAGCTCCTACCATCGGAGGCTTTTGCTTGACCTCCACTGCCTCTATCACCCTGCGACTGGCACAGGGAACGGGAACCCACAGAGGGGCTTGCCTCCAGGGTGCCGTGCACCCTGCCTGTGGGGTTGCAGAACCCAGGGGCTTGGCAAGGCGCTCGGTCAGGTCCACATGTGCTCTTGGGAGCCTTCCCTTTCTCTTCGGGCACTAGGCGCCCTTGCTGCCCCAGCCCAGGGGAAGCACTTTACTGCGCACCTGCTGTGTGTGAGGCTAGACAGGGCACAGGGGTGATGGCGAGATGGAGAGGTATGGGCTGTGGATCGGATGAAAGCTTTCCGTTTATGCGAAGTTTCCTGATTTGGGCCATTGTGTTGTGGTTATATACAAGAAAGTTTTAGTGAGGGAATACACACTGGAATATGCAGAACACAATGCCCGGGACTTACTCTCAAATGGTTCAGAGAAAATATGCATGTGCGTGTGTGCATGTCTGTATGTGACTGTGGCTGTGCGTATTTGCATGTGTGCATACGTGCACGTGTGTGTGTGTGTGTGTGTGTGCTTGCACATTGTGTGTGATGAGAGCTGGAAAGAGAGAGACAACGATACAGCAAACAGGCAAGTGTGAGCGACTGAATCTGGTATAGGGCACACGGGAGGTCCTTGTACCTAGTCTTGCATCTTTTCAGGAAATTTGAATTATTCTAAAATACAAAGTTACCAAAAATACATGAACTTAGACAGCAGTACAACAAATCATAAAAAACAGACAAATAAGTGAAAACAATTGCCTACAGGAAGGAGGGGGTACAGGTGGGAAAGGGATAAAAATGGGTCCACTAAATGAAAGAAAGGAATAGAGAGAGGGACAGAGAGAGGACAGAGGAAAGGAAGAAAGAGGAATAGGAAGGAGGAAGGGATAAAAGGAAGGAGGAAGAAGGAAGGAAGGAGGGAAGGAAGGAAAGAAGGGAGGGAGGAAGGGAGAGGGAGGGAGGAGAGCGTAGGGGAGGGAAGGAAGGAAAGAAACAAGGAGGGAGGGAAAGGGAAGGAAAGGAGGAGGGAGAGATGGGGGGAAGGAAGGAAGGAGGAAGGGAAGGTGGATCAGGGAGAAGAAAGGAGAAAGCCTGGGTCTTTGGAGCTCATTCCTTGAGTGCACACCTCCTAATGCCATCTTTTCATTTCTGGAGGTTGGCTCCTAAATCCTCACTCCAGCTGGGTCAATCATGCCAATCCTTCATGCAGAATTGCTTGGAACAGGACACCTTCTGGGTACCCCACTTTTAACTATGATGCACAACCCCAAATCACCTTTCTGTCTTGGTCCCAGCGACCTCACTTTGCCTGGGGCTCCCTCCGTCCCTTCACCCAGGTTGCAGCCTGGTCTTCTTTCTTCCTCTGACCTGCTCCTCTGCACCTCCTTTCATGTTCTGGTGCTCAGAACCTCCCCCAGGACTGCTGCAGTGGCCTCCCACCCAGGCTCATGTCCCCCTCCGTCTGTGCACCTGCCATTCAGTGACATTTGTGACCAGCCCAATCCTGTAACTCAAGAATACGCTCCAAAGCAATCCACTCCTCTGCCGTCTCTGATCTTTTTTCACGAATATTTGTTTCATTTTCCAGTTTTCTCACAAGTCCTTGGAAGCAGGCATTGCACGGACCCAGGGCATCGACTGTCCCGTCTATGGGGCCTTGCACGTGGCCAGATGCCTGGCAGAGGGAGCGTAATAGATAACTAATCCGTTAATGATTTTTTTCCTTATTTCTGTGTAATTCAGTGATACCAGTGCTCATCTTATGTATTTGGCGTGATAAGGAAAGAGAATAAAGGACAGGATCAGGAGCCTAGGGCCATTTGGGTTCCTGCCCTGGGGCGCCCCGTTGTCAGGGGCAACAGCCCTTGAGCTCCCTCCCACGGCTCTGCCAAAATCTGCCCCGGGAGAACCGAAGGCCAGTTCCGGGCAGCTCTGCATTTCCATGTTCTTAATCGAAAGGATTTAACGTCTCACAATACAGGTTTCAGAATATAGATTTATTTCTATAAATGTTCCAAAGCTTCACCCAGTTTAAAACACACTCCCGAATCAGGTGTTGTCTCTCAAATCTCTCATTTCCCAGCCCAAGACATATATTTTTCTTGTATCGGCACAAACAGCAATTGATTCTATTTCTAGTTGCTTCCAAAACAGCTCTCATGGCCCAGTCCCTGCTCAAACAAGGAAGGGCCGGGTGGGGAAGCCCACTCTGTCGTCATCGGAAGACCAGTCATCCCGCGACACGACACACACCAACCCCAGTGCCATATTTTTAGTTCCTTGTTTCTTGATATTTCATAATTTCAAAGAGACCATGATGCCATGCCTAATAAATGCCAAAGAAGCCTTTTCGAGAAGCGACACCGAACAGGGCCGGGTCCCCGAGCCACGTTTGCTCAGGTAAGGCTTCGGGTATCCGTTGTCATCTAAGTTTTCATCTGAGAAGCTGGTTCATAAACAGGGTTCGAAGAGGTTTTGGTGCCTCAGAACTTCACAGCGTGGTGGTTTGAGCCCACACAGGATGTCCTCACTAGCATCTCTAGGTCACTGGGTGAGCAGGGATGAAAACACGCATGCCCTCCCAGAACCAATAATACCAGGGACCGCTTCCTGTGAGTGGACTTATTTTTCACTCTAATGTAAACTTCCTGTTGTGATTTTAACCGGTTTCCTCTTGCCCGGTTCTCAGGGGAGGCGGCCATCGGTGCATCATGACCCTCTGAACAATGCTTTAGCCTTTCTATAGGAACATAGCGTGACCAACCTTTGCTCTGGGGACCATCTGCTTCGATTCTGTTTGTCCAGGTGTGATGCATTTTTTTTTCCTTCCTCTCCTTAATTCCCAAATTCTCTGTTTACTTTTTGAAATTAGAACATACACTGGCTATTCACAGATGCAGAGGAAAGAAGAGTGTCTTGGCCATAGAATGGTGTTCAAACCATGATTTGGGCTCATCAGATGTTATGCTCAAGGCAGCTGGCTGAGCGAGCCCCGGGCTATCTCCCCTCAGAGACAATATTTGCAGGAGGAAGAAATCTCAGAGATACTCAGGTCCAGCCTCCTCCCGAGTGGGTTTCCACGGAAATGCCGATCACCCACAGTCACGGTCTTCACAGACATGGGCAAGAGACATGTCTAGAATTACATAAGGACACACCCCCTCCTCCTGATTTTCTGCTAAAATAAGCCAAGAATTTATCTGGGATGATTCTAGACCCTTCTAACTGCCCCCTCCCCTGCCAGTGTGGTCCCAGGGACCCATGGCATTGAGGTTGCTCAGGACCCAGGTGACCAGCGGAGAAGATGCCCTGCAGGGAGTCAGACTGCGGCTCCGCAGAGGAGGTGCCCGTCACGCCCCGGGGGGGTGTCAGGCCTCGTGGAGAGATTGCTTCCATCTCACACCCTCCCATCGTCACCCTGGACCATGGAAGAAAACTAGAACGCAGCTTTAAAACATACACCCCATTTTTGATTGCATCTAAACAAATGACCAGTGACCCAGTGGAGTGGCTTTCAGCTTCCGTTCAACAGAGAGCCTAATATGTACTGAATTCTGTTCTGGGGCGGGGGGGCGGGGGGCGGGCAATGTACCTGCTATCGTGAGCCCCGGCCAGGATGGATGACGAGGCTCCCAGGTAAGACTGCAGAGATGTTCCTCTGTCAGGGAACCAGGCAGCATTTATCTGAGATTCACATTTAGCTGGGTGTCCTGCATTTCCATTTGTTGAATTTGGCAACCCTAAGGAAGGAAGGTAGACGTGGTTAGGGAGAAAAAAGGGTTCTTAGAGCCCAGAGCGAGGGACCCCAGCCCAAGGCTAATTTGGATTTCATAAAGTTGTAAGATCCTGGGAAAGCAATCTCCCTTATAAGTTTTTTTTAATTTTCTCCTCTCAACTTTGAATATGTTTTATGCAAATGACTTGATGTTGCTAGGCTAGTCAAGTTCCCTTTGCCCCTGAGGCCCACTCTCCCTCCTTCCCCATCCTGCCGATCCTTTGCCGATCCTTTGCCCTCTGGCTTCCATTGGCTTTGGCCAGTGGGAGAGACGTGCCTCAGTGCCTAGTCCCAGTCTTGTCCCATGCCTCGCCAAACACACTCCGCCGAGATTCCTCAGTCTGATGACGTTACCGGCTGTCTGCCCAGGATTGGACTGACACATTGCTTGCCCAAATGAATCTATAAGTACAGCGCAAGGAATCCAAAGTCCCATTAGGATTTCTCATTTTATTTTATTTTTTTAAATGGACTAAATTATTATATAATTTGTTTGGAACAAATGTACGATGAATAACCAAAACTTTTTCATTTTTATTTTATGGAAAAGTAGGGAATTTGCTCCAAAGGTTTTAAGCCCTGGTGTTAAGCTACAGTAACCAAAATGACAAGTATCAGAGAAGAAAAACCTCAGACACAGACCCATGTGAATGGGGGAATTGAGTATATGGCAAAAGATAACATGTTAAATTATCTGAAGATTATTTAATTAATAGTTTTGAGATAACGGATTCATGATTTGGAAAAAGAGAAAAAGAAAAGGCTACATCTCTACCTCATATCTTATACAAAAGTAAATTATAAATGATTAAAGAGTTATGTTAAAAAATATATTATAATATTTGATGAAAGCATAAGTAAATATTGTCATAATGTCAGGATGAGGAAAAGCTTTCTAGACCAGAACAAGAAACCGTAATTTAAAAAATCCTGAGATTCGAATATGTAAGTATTTATGCTTCTGAACATAAAAATACCATAATCAAAATTAAAGACTGATGGCAAACATATTCTCTGCAAACATTAAACAGGTCTTAAATTCTAAAGAGGTCTTCCAAATCCATAAAAAAAGACAAATTGTCCAATAGAAGAAAAAAAAATCAGTCTTTCAAGGATTGTGACTGCCACTTTTCTAAACATGGCTGGTCAGTTACAAAGAGGTGTCTTATCACTTTAGTGACCAAAGATAGTCAAGTTCAAATGGGATTTTTTTAGACAAATACATTGAAAAATTTAAAATATGGGAGCCATTGTGGATAAGGATACGGGGAAGGGAGAAAACACACTGGTAGGGTCCTTGTGCAAGGATATTTGGCAATATTTATCAAAGATTTTAGAAAGGTCCACATTTTAGCCTGCAGGAGAAACCCAGGGACAAGTGTACAAAGATACACACGGTGTGAGGTTGGCCACGCGGTGCCGTGTACGGTCACACAACCTGAGAGCAGGAGCCGTGTCCCACAGCAGGGGCGGGCGCCCTGATTATTGGGCTCTTTGCCGATGGAAAGCCACGCAGGTATTGGCAACGATTCCATTGGCTGACATGGAGGGATAGCTACCATTAAATAGTGCAGGAAAAAGTAATAGACAAAATCATGCATATTAAGTGATCTCAGCTCTTTTCTTCCTCTTCTTCCTCTTTCTCAAAAAAATCTTATTTGCCACTTTGCCCTCACTAGGATGGCTGTAATCAACAGTAAGAAGTGTTGGGGAGGGGGCGCCTGGGTGGCTCAGTTGGTTAAGCGACTGCCTTCAGCTCAGGTCATGATCCCGGAGACCCGGGATCGAGCCGCGCATCGGGCTCCCTGCTCGGCGGGAAGCCTGCTTCTCCCTCTCTCACTCCCCCTGCTTGTGTTCCCTCTCTCCCTGTGTTTCTCTCTGTCAAATAAATAAAATCTTAAAAAAAAAAAAAAAGTGTTGGGGAGGGTATGGGGGAACCGGAATCCTTGGATGTTACCGGTGAGAATGTAAATTGGTGCAACTACTTTGAAACACAGTTTGGCTGTTAAACACAGAGCCATCTTATGACCTAGCAGTTCTACTCCCAGGAATATAACCAAGAGGAAAAAAAAGTGTATGTCCAGACAAAAAGGCGTAGATTTCATAGAAGCATTCTTCATTACAGCCAAAGGGGAACAATACAAAGGGTCCATACAATGGATGGATCGGTAAGTAAAATGTGGTCCATCCCAGGGATGGGATCCTAGGTATCAGAAGAAGAACATGTGGAGTGAAAGAAGCCAGACACAGACGACCACATTCTGTCTAATTCAGTTGATATGAAATGTCCAGAACAGGTGAATCCATAGAGATAGAAGGTTGATCAGTAATTCCTTAGGGTTTGGGTAGAAATGGTTTGGGGGGAAAAGATGAAATGACAGCTAAAAGGTACCGGAGTTTTGGGGAGGTGATTTAAAAAGTTCTAAAATTAATGTGGGGATGGTTGCACGATTCCGTGAATATACTAAAAACTGTTGAGTTTTATGCTTTAAATGGGTGAATTAAAGGGCATGTGAATAATATCTCAAAAAAGCTGTTACAAATCTATTTGTGGACTGAGGCATGGAAAAAACTTTGGAAAGCATTTTTAATCAAAATGTTGGTAGTGGTTGCCTCTAAGTGTGGGATTATCTTAAATTTCCATTTGTATACCTTCTAGTATCTTCTGAAGTATGATAAAATTGTATATCTATGCAGCCAGGAAAACAAAATAAGTCCCTTATCTTTCCAGTACTTGTTTTCAAGCCCTTAGATTTCCTGCAGGTAGGATTCCTGCAGGTGGGGACCTCATCCCACATCGTTATCAGACATGGGCCAGAACCCCACATTACCATACTTCTTTCCATGAAAATATCTGAAACAACTTTTAAAATTTTGTTTTTGAAATTATTGGGCTACAAATAAGACTTTCTCAGCAATCACCATGCAAACTTGGGAGTTTGGACAGGGGAGAAATTATATAGCCTACAGGTCACATTCCAATGTGATGAATTTTTTTATTTTTTAAGATTGTGTTTTTACATAATCTCTACACCCAACGTGAGGTTCAAACTCACAACCCTGAGATCAAGAGTCACATGGTCGGCTGACGGAGCCAGCCAAGCCCCCCTCCAGTTTTTTTTTTTTACAAACTATAAATTTAAACTAATACTGTTGCATTTCACAGATATTTAAATATTCATTTTTTTGGGTTTCCCTCCCCCCAACCTAAATTTAGTAGCCAGTACGATTTTCCATGTCCCCTATATTGCAGTATGTCTGAGACAGGCTCAGAGACCTGAGCCCAAGGCCTGTGCGGCCAACATCTGAGGCAGGAGTCCTCCCCGTTTTCTCTCCAAGGGGTATGTCCACATTTGCCTCCAGTATGAAACACACTGCCTGACAAATGATCTGAACTCACTAAATATCTCTGGACTGATCGATTTATGGAGGCTTCAAATCTTTCAAACCTTCCTGATGAAGCACAATTTTATTTAAAAAGTCTTTCCTCCTTTCAGACCTCCACAGATAAAGGAGGTCAAATGTTTGCATTCTTCCATTAAAAACCCTTCTCATTCTTGATAAAGTAATCAAGATGCCTCTTCTTCGACTGTTCTATTAATGAGACAATTCTGGCTTGTTTACTCACTAAAAAAAAATTTATGATCAGTCTACACCCTGCCTGGTGTCTGTATGTCTTTGTCAACACTTACTGGGATAACATTTCATAAATGTTTGACTGATGTAATACATAGGTAATATGATTACTCTTTAAATCATACTCGTTATTATTGTTTATAATGCTGGTGTTACTCAGCCTGTGCTCATCCCTGGTCCCATGTTCTTTATCTTTCCACCTTGGGTCTAGTTATTCCCTATTCCAAATGAGAACGATGCTATTTTCTTCTATAACTTCTGTCTTGTAATTTTCTACCAAATCTTATAATTCTTAAAATACTGTTAAATTTCATTCCTGGTTTACAGAAATTTTTGCTCCTACAGGGTCCGTGCATACTGGCCCAGATGTTGAATATTAAAAACTGATATTTGACCTAACATAAATAATGCTCATAAAATAAACTTCTAGGATGTAACAGAACATCTGAAATTTTATTTTAAATATTCAAGAGTTAGCACTTTTGATCATCGTATTTTAAAGGCTTAACATTACAGGGCACCTGTGTAGCTCAGTGGGTTAAGGCCTCTGCCTTCGGCTGGGGTCATGATCTCAGGGTCCTGGGATCGAGGCCCACATCGGGCTCTCTGCTCGGCGGGGAGCCTGCTTCCTCCTCTCTCTCTGCCTACTTGTGATCTCTCTCTGTCAAATAAATAAATAAAATCTTAAAAAAAAAAGACATTTAAAAAAATTTAAAAAATAAAGGCTTAACATTACAGCGTGGAAAGAGTTTCTCAGCGGTGACAGCTGTACGTCTCTTGTAGGCACATTTGCAACGGGCTCCCCTTCAGTTGCTGACGGAAGGAGCAAAGAACGTTGGTCTTTTCTCGAACACCTTCATTTCTTCACCCTTGTTATGTGCTTGGCTGTGTCTGGAGAGAAGATGCTGCACCTTTAATATATTATGCACACGCTTAGGGACTTTTTTCGAGATTTTGCTGTTTTCCAAGTAATTCACCCTACAAGACGTGGAGACTTCCCAGATGGGGCTTGCCTTGAAAGGTTCATCACCTAGGTAGATTTCACTATAAATGAAATATAGCCCTTAAATATTTTGCTTCATGTCATGAATGTAAGTCACCGAGGAACTCCACAAAGAGAATTACAAAATGATCTGATCTCTCTTGTTCTGCCTTATACGATCATTTACATTTTAATAGACCCTTGCAAGGCTCTTCCTAAAGTTTTCTAGCTAACACACTCTCCCTATCCACATTAAGTGTCAACCTCTTTCCCTATGTATTATCTGAGTGTACTTTATCATTATTTTGAACACAGAATTAACATCTCTCACATCTTCAACTACGACATCATCTTTTTCTTGCAATGACAATTACGTATTGATTCTTCAGCTGGTGGAGTTTTAAGATGAAGAACATGTAGAAGATATTTTCTCCAAGGAACATCTAAAACACTTACCCATATTTTGAAAGGGAATACATCGCTATTAACCCAACATTCTAATTATATTCCTGTTTATGTCCCGACATGAGTTACGGTGACAGCATTTGTCATCACACACTCAAGGCCAAGGATGCTAGAAATGGTGCGGATGGACGCAAGGCATTTGGCTCCCCTAATAAAGCCAAAAGGCAGATTTGGGGCACATACTAGAGCCAAAGCTCAGTTCTGGTGTGACCCGATATCATCAGAGAGCATGGACTTTGGAGCCAGAAGGCCTGGCTCTGAATCCTGGTTCTGTGTGAACTCGGGTGAGTTACTCTGTGCCTCTATCTCTTCATCCATAAAATGGGGATAATAGAGTCCCTACCTCATTGGGTTGTGGTGCTTAAAAGTGTGCCCATCAGGTAGGAAGTATAAGTGTGTTTTTGCTGTTGCTGCTTATTATTAACTGATGCCAGACCAATGACGCTTAATTCACGATGTGTTGCTTTTAATGAACTTTTTTTCTCCAAATGAAAGAAAAGAGAGAAATCAGGCAAACAAAAAACAAGTGACTAGAGCAGAGACCTTCTGTGTTGCTTAGAAAATTTTGTAAGAATATAAAGAACAGAGTTAATCATAATTCCCTATCATTCTTTACCATACAGAAGGGATTCTAATGATCCAAACAAATGTTTAATGACTTTAATGGTGGAAGTCGTCAAATGTACACAAAGATAGAGAGAGCAGCTTCAGGGACCATACATGCTCACCCCCACCTTCCACAGTGAGCAACACTCTGGCTTCTGGTTTAACTGGGTGCACTTGATCTGAAGCCCCAAATCCCTAGCGTCACTGGCTGCATGATGGACAGGGGGGCATGGAGCCACACACTCTTCACTGGAGTAAACAGATGGCGATGCTTGCAGCCAGGATTCTGGAGTTGGATGGGTCTGGCACCTATGTGAAGTCTACATGCCCCGCACCATGGCTGGGGAGCTGAAGGCTTCAACAAGTACTTTATCTATATGACTGACTTAATCCTTACAACTACCCTGCAAAGAAGGTACCATTCTCCTCTATTCGCAGTGAAAAAAGCCTGAAGCACAGACAGGTGAAGCCACTCACCCAAGATCACACAGCCAGAAAGTGGCAGTTGTTGCTAGTAGAACCTCTGCACTATCAGTCTCACTAGCAAATCTTCCCCGATGTGTCTCCAACTTGGCCACACCATGAGGACCCACACTGATGGCCTCCTTTTTGATGTGTTCTCACCTTGGCTCCATCTCATCCGTCCTTTGAGATGCCCCACGAGGCTCCAAAGAGCTGAAGAGCATGAACACCATGATACTCAAATACCTTCTGGCCAAATGACCCAATCACATAAAAACTATTTAACCCTTAACACCTGCAGACGCGCAAAATATTCGATGACGATAAAAACAAGGCAAAAGGGGCAAGACAAGATCTGTGAGAGAGATGACTGATAACCTATTTTATCATCGTTGGATGGGTCAAAAAGCCCAGGTAGAAGCTCTGAGTGCTTTAGCGTTCTCGTGATTTTCTACTCTTAGGCCTTGTTCCTGGCATCATCTCAGATCTGTGTTTTCATCTCTGTGAATTCCTGAGAATGCAGTCATATTACCTAAGTCACACTCTATCTGCCCCCAAACAAATATGCAAACAAAAAGCTGCAGAAACCTCAGTGACTGCCTGAAATTGATGCCAAGGGAGACCAACATCCTGACCAGCAAAGCAGAGGCTGAGGAAATGAAGCGATCAATTATTGTTTTGCAGAGTTTTTGTTGTCCAGAACAGCACAAATCTTTCTTTGGGTTGAGCTGAATCACCTAGCTCAGGAAACAAAGTGATTTTAATAAGGAATAATCACAAGGACACATCTTATCGGTAGTATTTCCAAAGTGTTCTTGACATCATCAAGGTCATGACCAAGAATATTCACTGAGTGCCTGCTCTATGCCAGGCAATGCCGTTTGCATGCTAAAAATCTTGGGGAAGAAGGTGTGACTATTCTTTATTTCCAGGTGAAGACGGACAGAAAATGGCAGAGCAGAGATTAAGAACCCAGTTTCGCCAGGTCCTAAAGCTTGTGATAGCATTTTCTCAAGACTTAATAGAATTAATCTTAAGCAAAGAACCTTAAGCAAAACTTAATAGAATCACCACTGAGGAAGAGTCAAAGACAATCAATGTACCTGAGCATCAAATCACAGGCTTTGATTACTGACAAAGGTAGGTCATCTTGGGACTCGTATTCTCCAACGTTGCCTGATGAAGATTGTGGAAATCTGTATCACAATGTTCATAATCCTTCCAGATATAAGTGGATTGAATCTATCTGTTACAGGGAATACATTATTATACCGGGAAAGATCCTGTTTGGGAGACAGCTGAAGCAAAAAGATATAGAAAATCATAAGAATAAAGGATGGAAGAAGATATGCCAGGAAAATATTAGCTGAAGGAGAACTGACATGACTATGTCAACGGCACAAAAAATAGATTCTAAGACAGAAAACATTACTATATAATGATATGATTTTCAATTCACCAGGAAGACATAAGAATTCCAAGTGTATATGTACCTAATAAAAAAGTTTCAACCATATAAGTAAAAACTTAAAATATAAGAAGAAATTGACAAACCCAATAGTTCTCTCTCAATTACCGCTAAGTCAAGCAGCAAAAAATACTCAATAAATATATTTGGACAACTGTGATCTAATGGACAAATGTAAAATCCTGAATGTAACCATTCATTTTCCTTAAACACACATGAAGCAGTTACAGAAATTAGCCACATAGCAGGCCGTAAAGCCCATCTCAACAAACGTCAAAAAATAAGTATCATGTCCATTACATTCTTTAAACACAATATAAGCAGAAGTCAATAACAGAAAGATAGGAAGTTTTCATATATTGGAATTTTAAAAATAGAATTCTAAATAATTGATGACTCCAAAAAGAAATTATCATGAAAATTTAAGAATATTTAGAACAATGATGAAAAACACGTAACTTGTGTGTTTTATGTTAAAGACACACACAGAGGGAAATGCATAGTCCTCAATACTTTATTTTACAAAGAGTAAAGCCTCCAAATTAATGAGCTAACTCCAACTAAAAACCTTAAGAGAAGAAACACAACGCCTACCCAAAGAAATAGAAGGGACAGGATAATAAAAAAGAGCAGGCATCAGTGAATGAGGTGGCAGGGGAATAGCACACACCGGAAAGAACTGACAAAGCCAAATGCTGGTCCTTTGGAAAGACTAACAAAATAGACTAATTTCTGATGATACTACTTAAGGAAAAAAAGGCACAAATATTTAAATACAAATCCAGAAGAAGGTATTTAACTACAAATATAGCAGAAATTACAAAGTAGAATCAAGAGTGCCTGGGTGGCCCAGTGGGTTAAAGCCTCTGCTTTCAGCTCAGGTCATGATCTCAGGGTCCTGGGATCGAGGCCCGCATCGGGCGCTCTGCTCAGCAGGGAGCCTGCTTCCTCCTTTCTCTCTGCCTGCCTCTCTGCCGACTTGTGATCTCACTCTCTGTCAAATAAATAAATAAAATCTTTTAAAAAAAAAGTGGAATCAATAAACAGTTTTATGCTGATATACTTGACAATTAGATAAAATAGTCACATTTCTGGAAAAATGCAATTTATCAATGCTGACTCAAGAAAAACACAGAAAGTTTGATGAGTCCTATGATTATTTTAAAAATTGAAACAGTATTAAAAGTCCAACAAAGCAAAACACCAGGCTCAGATGGTTTCACAGGTCAGTTTCCCCAAATTTTCATGGAACCAATTATTCCAATCTAACAAAGATTCTTCAGGTATTCAGGAAAAAAAAATCACTCTCCAACTCATTCTATGAGCTCAGTATAATCTTAATTTACAAAATGAAGCAAGGTCAGTAAGAGAAATGGAAATTACAACTCAATGTCTTTCATAAATACTGGTGCAGAATTCTTTTTAAGAATTAGCAAACTTGGGGCGCCTGGGTGGCTCAGTTGGTTAAGCCACTGCCTTCGGCTCAGGTCATGCTCCCGGAGACCCGCTATCCAGTCCTGCATCCGGGCTCCTAGCTCCACAGGGAGTCTGCTTCTCCCTCTGACCTTCTCCCCTCTCATGCTCTCTCTCACTCACTCACTCTGTCAATAAATAAATAAAATGTTTTTTTTTTAAATAAGCAAAATAGATCCAGCCCTGTTTTTAAAATATCACATTGAATTATTCCAAGAGTGCAAGGTTGGTTTGACTTCAAGAGACTTGTCATTGCCTAGTGAAGAATTCACTTTACTCCAAGAGAGATCTGGCCTTTGTTCCAGTTCCTGGGAAGTATCCCCTAAACTCTTGAAATTTCCTAAGTAAGAAGAATGTCTTTGTTATTCATGGGCCACACTTGAGAATTTACCCAATAAGATGTCTCACGGTGGGGACTGTTCTTGCCAGAAAGACCAGCTATGTGATTAGAGATTTGGGGCTTTGGACCACTTGAAATCAGCCTGACTTGGATGGGGGGGAGAGCAGTGGAGCTGCTGGAAACTTAGGTCAAAACCACATGGGCAATAATTCACCCAATCATATCTATGTAATGAAGCCTTGATCAAAAATCTGGACACCAAAGCTTGGGTGAACTTCCTAGATAGGCAACACTCCGCATATTTCCACACTTTGGTGTTGGGAGGGTAACGCGCCCTGAGGACACAAAAGCTTTGTGTCTGAAACTCTATTGAGTTCCAGATCCTGCCTCATGTATCTCTTCCCTTGGGGGTTCTGTTTTGCATCCTTTTGCTAAAGAAAACAGTTATGATAGGTATAGCACTTTCCTGGGGCACCTGGGTGGCTCAGTGGGTTGGGCCTCTGCCTTCCGCTCAGGTCATGATCTCAGGGTCCTGGGATAGAGACCTGGTCGGGCTCTCTGCTCAGCAGGGAGCCTGCTTCCTCCTCTTTCTGTGCCTGCCTCTCTGCCTATTTGTGATCTCTCTCTCTGTCAAATAAATGAATAAAATTTAAAAAAAATAGGTATAGCACTTTCCTGGATGTGAGTCATCCTAGTGAACCCAGGGAGCCCACACCCTCAACCATGCAGCTCATCTGAGAGGGGGTGGTCTTGGGGACGTCTGAACTTGCAACAGGTGTCAGAATTTGGGGGCAGACTTGACAGTCTGGAGGACTTTGACCTTCAGCTTGAGTTCAGACAACGCTGGGCTGGCATCTTCCACCGAACAGGAAAAAAACCTTTGATAATCTCAGTGCATTCATTTTAAAAAAAAATAGTACTGATAAAATTCCTCCTCATTTTGATTTAAAAAAGAAACTCTTAGTAAACCAGGATTACAATGAAACGTCCTTAACCTGACAGAGACTATAAACAAACAGTATAAATATAAATATGTTCGAAGTATTTCCTTTAAGATCCGGAGCAAGAGAAAGCTGCCACTTTTACTGTTTCCCCCTGCCCCCCAGATTCTGGAGTGGGGAGAATGATGCCCAAGGAACGCAATAATCAGAAAAATAAATTCAAGGATTAGAAAGGAATAAACAAGACAGTTACTATTTCATGGTGATATAATTTTCTATATACACAATCCAAAAGAATATATAGATGTATTTTCTAAAAGAGTAAGATAGTTCAACAAAATGGCTGCCTACAAGAGCTATATTGAAAATTCAGTCGGATATCAAAACAGGTGCATCCTGGATACAATGTACGAGGCAGGGGAAAAGTTCCCAGAAGATTATATACAACACATTGCTATTCCTACAGAGTTCAAAACCCAGCAAAACTAAATAATAACAAGCATATATACATTTGAAATAAAACCCTCTCTCTCTATTTCTGAAAACACTGATGTGCGCACACACACACACACACACACAAGAATATCAACCACACTTGTTTGTAAAAGCTGCAAATAAGAGACATTCTGCATACCCAATCACAAATAAATAGAGAAACAATGGGAAAAAAATGTAGCATTTTCATACAATCAAATGCTACTCTACCATAAAAAGGAAGAACTTCAGATACTCTCGATAACGTGGATGATTTTCAAAAACCTTATGGTGAACAACAGTTTTTCTAAAACTAGACACAAGGAGTAGATATTGTGTGATTCAGTGTATATGGAATTTTAAAACCAGCCAAAGAAATTTACAGGGGAGAGGAAAGATCAGTGGCCACCTCTGGCAGGGGGGAGAGGCTTGGCTGGCTAGGTATACAAGGAACTTTCTGGGGCAGGAAAAATATATATATTTTTAAAATATTTTATTTATTTATTTGACAGAGAGAGAGAGAGAGAGATTACAAGTAGGCAGAGAGAGAGGAGGAAGCAGGCTCCCCGCTGAGCAGAGAGTCCGATGCGGGCCTCGATCCCAGGACCCTGAGATCATGACCTGAGCTGAAGGCAGAGGCTTTAACCCACTGAGCCACCCAGGCGCCCAGGAAAAATATTTTTTGATGGGAGACTGGTTTTATGGGTACAAACACTTCTCAGAATTCCTCAATCTGTACACTGAAAATCTGCACATTGTCTTATATATAAATTATACCTCCATTTTTTTTTAAAGGAACAGATGAGGGAGCCTGGGTGGCTTAGTTGGTTAAATGTGCGGCTCTTGGTTTCAGCTCAGATCATGATCTCAGGGTTCTGCGATTGAGCCCTGGGTCAGGCTCTGCACACAGAGTCTGCTTGTCTTTTTCCCTCTGCTCCTCGCCTGCACCCCACCCCTTTCTCTCTCTCTCTCCAATAAATGCGTAAAAATTTTTTTTTAATTTAAAAAAGAACATATGGAAAGAAATTGTATGACCTAGAAAAAAAGTGAAGTCTTAAGAAACATAAAATTTAAGACTGTACTCACTTGGGTTTTGCGGGGGGACAGTAGGTAAAGAGGGAAGAGGAAGGATCACAAATCATTAGTGACATTCTAGTTGCTGATTTGGGTAGAGGTCCAAAGATTCAACATATTATACCTTATTTAACATATACATTATGTTCAATATTTCGAAGTATCAAATAATATGTTTTTAAGATTTTATTTATTTATTTGTCAGAGAGAGAGAACAAACGGGGAGCAGCAGGGAGAGGGAGAAGCAGGCTCCCCACTGAGCAAGGAGCCTGATGCGGGACCCGATCCCAGGACCCTGGGATCATGACCTGAGCTGAAGGCAGATGCTTAACAGACTGAACCACCCGGGCATCCCTCAAATAATATATTTTTAAAGATACTGAAAGGAAATGATCACTTCGCGGTGGAAAAAATAAAAAGATTCACAAAGGAAGTAGTACCTGGAGGAGAGGGAAAATTTTTATAGCCAGGTCGGCAATAGAAATTCTAGCTGGAATGCCAGTTTTAAGGTGGGCAAACCGCTCCCTTCGGCACCACATACATTAGGATTGGCAAACACAGGCGTTAAGACAGTACGTTCTTGTCCAATGACTGACTGACGCACTTTGGAGCCTGTTTTACGTGGTTCTTGCTTCTAAAACAGAGATCTCATGCCATCACCAGGATGGATTGGTTAAGCCCACGGACTGGTCACAGACTATTTTTTAGCATCTCTCAAAGAGCTGAACATTTATGTAGCAGTTGGTTAACAAATGTATCTGGCACCGGACCCGAGTCTGCAGTTGGATAAATAGCTAAAAATCAGACCCACTCTCTTTCCGAGGTCATTACTGAATTGACTTACATGCCAAGCTGATAGGGCAGTGTGTTCATTGATGTCTGCCTGCATGCGCGTATGTGTCTGATGAGGACATTTACATGATAATGGGTCAAAGAATAACACCAATTTTGATAAGCATGTGGAATTACTGAATGTTGCTGGAACTTGCTACAAAGTATATAAGAACAGTAGACTTTTTAAAAAAAAAAAAGTGGTGCCTGGGTGGCTCAGTTGGTTGGGCGACTGCCTTCGGCTCGGGTCATGATCTCGGAGACCCGGGATCGAGCCCCACATTGGGCTCCCTGCTTGGCGGGAAGCCTGCTTCTCCCTCTCACTCCCCCTGCTTGTGTCCCCTCTCTAGCTGTGCTTCTCTCTGTCAAGTAAATAAAATCTTTAAAAAAAAGAACAGTAGAATTCCCCAAAATTTCATGTACATAGGACCTGCAGTTGTTCAGATAATGGAAAATGTGGGTCAAAGCAAGTCATTGTGGAAAATGAAATATACAACCCCTAACCGTTGCAGCATCACTTAAACCGAGAGTTCTCTTGGCACAAGCGTCTGCGGACCGGCCCTCAGCTGGGTTTTGCACAGGTCCCTCATGCTGGCTGTGTGCAGGGGTCCACGAGGGCCCCCTCCGCAGTATGGAAACTCCACCTGCTGGGGCATGTTTGCTTTCCTTCCTGCCCTCTCCTTAATCATGAGCACCGAGTGGGAACCCTGGGACAGCAGCTTCACATCCCCTGGAACTGACTGTGCTAGAAACACAAATCTTCAGGCCCCGCCCCAGACCTGCTGAATCAGAAACCCTGGGGTGGGGCCCTGCTGTGTATTTTTAACACAATCTCCTCATGATTCTGACGCATGCTAACGTTTGAGAACTACTGTTCTTGATCCCGAACTTTCTGTCCTTTTCATTTCCTCAGACTTCACTGTAAAAAAAAGGAGAAGAAGGAAACAAGCTCGCCCGCCCGTGTCCCAATCACTACCTGCTCCTGCCCCAGGCAAGGAGGGTCCTGCACACATGGCCTTCAATTCGTTCCAATGCACAACAAACCAGGGAATTATCCTTGATTCCTTTCCGTCCTTGATATCAACTCCTCTCCCTAAGGCATGTCCCAGGTCACCCATCTCTGTCCAGCTCCTCGGCCACACCCCTGTTGGAGCCACTGGGGTCTCATAACTAGATTCTGCAACAGATTTCCTCCACTGACAGTCACAGTGCATTCTCCGCCAGTAGCCAGGAGGCTGTCTTAAAGCACAAGTCGGATTCCACCGCTCCCTGCTCAAACCCCTTGTGATGGTTCTCCCATGAACGTGGAGTGACAGTCACATCCCTTGTCCAGGGTTAAAAGCCCTCCCGCAGGGCTCACACTGTTTCTGGAGCCGTTGCTCCCTACACCTAGCTACATTGACCTTCTTCCCTGAAACATACCCAGGCTTGTTTCCACCTCAGGACCTTTGCACAAGCTGTTCCCACCTGCCCAGGAGGTTCTCCTCAACTCTGTAAAGCTGGATTCTTCTCGTCATTCACATCACAGTTGAAACAACACAGAGTTCTGCTGCTTGTGTAATCTAAAGTAACTATGCCCGACACAATCTAGCTCTGGCTTTTTCTGTCTGCCTTCCCCCCTGGAAGCTCACAGGGCAGAGACCCCCAGGGTCCTCTTTACCAGAACCGCATCGAGAGAGAGTGCGCAACAGGTGCTCAATAACCATTAGCAAATGATGAACCCCTGCTGATGGGAGGTTCGGGAAAGCTGTCTCAGCCTAACCCTATGTGCCTCTGTCTTTCACGGCTGCTCACAAAAGCCTTCCGGATCAGGGCTGCACCTGTCTCTTGAGAAGCTTTCAGGTCAGACTGGTGCTTCTTAGATTCACCACTATCCGACTCACCCTTCATTAGAATTTCCAGAGTCTAGAAAGCTACCACTCCCCGTAGACACTGAAATATAAAGCAGTCCTCCAGACCCTTATGCTTTGCACTTAGAATTACTTAGCAATCTCTCATCTCCATGCATAGAAGCCCATGAATATATAAATTTCTAAAAAATTAAAAAAGAAAACCCAAATCCTATATCCTTACTCACAGGTTCCTGCACTATTCCCCAGCTCCCCTCAACTTCCCCGCTGTCTGTCCCCAGCGGCTTCCTTGCCCTGGTGCCCAACCTCCCCAGTCGGCCCCCTTCCCCTGAAAGGGCCACCGCCACGTGCTGGATATATCATGACACTGATTCCCTGCTTGGACAGGCCAGCAGCTCCTCCCTGGCAGTAAGAAAGTCCCTGGATGTCACAGGGCATTTTGCGGGCTAGCTTCGACCTACCCCCACCCCTGTACCCCCTTACCACTCCTCCCGCCCCGCAGCGAGGGCAGCCCCCTGGGAAGGAACCCATTCAGAGCAGCCACATCTGCACTAGAAGTCCTGCCAACCCTCAGCCGCCTCTACCTCCCCCTCCACCGCTGCCTCCCAAGAGAAAAAGCGCTGTCGCAATCCTACAGGTGAGAACACTGAGGCTGACCTCGGTAAGGTGTCCCCCACCAGTGGACAGTGGAGCAAGGGGTCGGAG
This sequence comes from Spilogale gracilis, assembly GCA_004023965.1. NCBI lineage: Eukaryota > Metazoa > Chordata > Mammalia > Carnivora > Mephitidae > Spilogale > Spilogale gracilis. The sequence continues at coordinate 184,090 of PITA01001573.1, forward strand.
GGAGGCTTCTGAGTGCACAGCCCTGACCATGATGCTGCCCACAGCAGAGTGGGGCGCCCACTATGGCCGTGGGGACTCCCGTCTACCCCCGCGGCTCCGGCATGGGCCTCCTTCCGACCAAAGTGACACCGGCCACCGGCTGGTGTGCCCTCAGGAGCCACTGTGCCCCCGCCAGGTCCTCACCGCCTCTAAACTCCCTGCACCTGCTCCCCCTCCCCACAACGAGGAGGGGAGGGATGGGCTCTGTCCTGGCGCTGCCCCGTCAGCTGTGGGCCGTGACACTGATGGCCACCGACGTGTCCCATGGCACCCACGGGCAGGTGTGTGACCTGCGTTCAAGGGCAGCCCCTCGGCGTTGCTGATGAACTTACGCTGGAGCAGGGTGAAACCTTGGCCTTTGCCACGTTTTATTTTTTTATGTTTTTAATTAAATTGCCTGGGTCACTGACACCCTGCAGAGACTATGAAACGCAGCCTTGCATTTTGTTAATGATACACCATCTGTTTGTTCACACTGTGCGGTCACGTGATCTTTGCTCTGCGGAACATCCTGTCTCGCTGGCCTAAACCAGTTTGTGGGTGAAATGCTTGGGATGAGCGCCAGCAGGTCGTCTCTTCTCTCTCTCTTTCCTCTCTTTCCTCTCTTTCCTTCCTTCCTTCCTTCCTTCCTTCCTTCCTTCCTTCCTTCCTTCTTTCTTTTTTCTTTCTTTCCTTCCATCTTTCTTTTCTTTCCTTCCTTCCTTCTTTCTTTTCCTTTCTTTTCTTTTTTTCTTTCTCTTTCTTTTTTCTTTTCTTCCTTTCTTCCCCTCATCTTTCCTTCCTTCTTCCCTCCCTCCTTTTCTCCCTCCCTCCCTCTCTTCCTTCCTCCCTTCCCTCTTTCCTCCCTTCCTCCCTGCTTCCCTCCCTCTCCTCTGTCTCACCCATTTTAAGATGGGCTGTTGACCTCAAACTTGCTGATTGAATTTGTGGGACTGCTCCCGTCCCCAGATGCCCCATTTCTGCTGCAGTTTTTCCTCCTGACTTCTGACAGGTGCTGGTGGAGACCCAGTGGGGGCAGACAGCTCAGACAGCGGGGGAGAGCCCACAGCAGACACTGGGGGGCGGTGCTGCCCACTGTCCACTCTCTAGGTTGCAGAGAAATCCGTGACTGCCCTGGGGCAGCAGAGGCTGAAGCTGGAGAACCCCTATTACCTGACGCAGAGTGCCACTGGCTCATCTTCCTCTGTAACATTCATGACAATTGACTCATCTCACACGATAATTAGATTAGATCCCCAAAGAGCATTGTAGCCGGATATTTTTAAAAGCTTTAAATTTTATGCATTTCCATGAAGACTGGCTCACAAAAATAAAAAGTAACAGAAACACCGATTTTGACCCTCTGGTGGGACGTTCCATTGCTCTTGGGTCCAAGAGGCTGCTCTGCACCTATGCAGGTGTGGAGGAGGGCACTGCCATGGATGAGACCTGGGAGCTGGCGTTGAGGAACCCCATATTCGTGCAACAGTTGTGCATTCATGAAATATTATTTATGAACCATTTGGAACTTTGACATTTCAAAGCGCTGGGATGTCTGTTATGAGACACCCACCTTTGTGGCCTGACTGACATACAGTCGCTGTGTGACACTGTGCGATAAGGTGACAAGCTCCGGGACGGCTCTTCGGAAGGGACCAGGTGCCCAGAGCACTGAGGAGGCCGTGGGTAGGATGCCAGCAGATGGCCCAACCCAAGGGCATGTAAAAGCCTGGGATGCTCATAGGTATGAAATCCCAAGGACGCACCTGTCAACAATGACCCCCTGTGCACCTGTCACTTGGTCTCCTGGCTTCTTCCTCATGATGACGACTGCCTTGGGGCTGGTCTTTTCCTTGTCTTCTATCAGATTTCACTTTCTGGTTGTAATTGGCAGGAGGGGTGCCCCGCACTAGCTGTCCAGCTTCCCCGATTCCTTGGGGATCCTGAGGACGAGTTTTAAGGTACATGGACATGTGTTTGTGTTCATGTATGTGTGTGTGTGTGTGTGTGTGTGTGTGTTTACGCCAATAGACAGATCATTTTGTGGAGAACATGGCCCATGTGGTTGAGTCATCCTTAGGCGTTTAACACATGGGGCTTAGGAAATATTTCTCCAATCAGCGGCGGACCAATAACTCAGAATCTCTTTATCAGCTTCTGATAGGACTGCAGCCCATAAAACCCAGCTGCACCTCCCGCAGGAAGCCTCCGCACCTGCACCTCTTGGCCCAGAAGGTTGTCACTTAGTCACTTGGTGAGCCAGGTGTGGCCATTGTTCCTGCTGCCCCTTCGTTGCTGCAGACGAGAAGCCCGCTCGGCCAGAGGGCACTGAGCCGGACCCGCGTTTCTCTGCCGCCCCTGTTAGCCCTCAGAAGGGGAACAGCAAGGCAGGTTTTCCTGGACACGCAGGGATGGATGGTTTTAAACTCTGGTCAACACTTCCGTGCCAACTCAGTTTGGGGAGATGAACCCCTACTAGCACTAAAATGATTTGTGTCATTATATTTAAACGATGAGGCAAGTGAAAGAGAAAACAGCAGCCTGTGATCTGCCCCAGGGAAGGGCCCTGACATAGTTTCCAGGCTTGGTTGAGGAATTCTAGCCCCGGGGGCGCCTGGGGGGCTCAGACAGTGAAGTGCCTCCTTTCAGCTCAGCTCGTGATCCCGGGGTCCTGGGATGGAGCCCAGAGTCCGGCTCCCTGCTCAGCAGGAAGTCTGCTTCTCCCTCTCCCTCTGCAGCCCCACACATGCATGCGCTCCCTCTCTCTCTCTCTCTCTCATTCTCTCTGTCTCAAATAAATAACTAAAATCTTAAAAAAAAAAAAAAAAGGCATTCTAGCCCAGCTTCATCGTGAGCACTTGGTTTTATGCATAAAGCAGGCCCCCTGCGCGGTCACCCAGGCTCTCTGAGCAAGAGCGCGATTCACTGCGCGAGACCGCTGACCGCAGCCCCGCTGGGCTTGTGCTGTCTTCCTTCTCCCTCCTCTGCACAGCGGGGCTGGACGACTTTGGGATCCAAAGAAAGCAGAATTTATTTTACTCCCCAGTCCGCTATAAAGTCAGATAAGAGGCTGAACGAATGACCAATGCGTGTTCACCCAGGAGCTCCTGATGAGAGAATGCTCCATAACGGAATCTCTTCCTCGGGAGGTAAACTGAGGAATGGTTATTCCTGAAGCAGCTGCCACCCTGGGAGAAAATCAGAGCAGGGGCCTCTGCAGGTGTTGACCTCAGCTGAAATTTGTTAGGGGGCTTCCCATCCCCCACTCGGGTCCTTTCCAGATCTCTCTCTCTCCCAGTCCTCCGCCCACCTGTACTTTACTCACCCTGCAGGGCCTGGGTCAAGCCCGCCTCCTACAGCGGGCTCCCTTGGGTGAACTCCCATGGACGCGGGGCGTATCGGTTGGGATGATCTAGGTCAGGCCATGGCCCCGTACCACCTCGAACCCTCCATGGCACGTCCGGCATGGTCTGCACGGTCCTGGTCGTCAGAGTCACACAGACAGACAGGGGTCCCGCCCGTCATTTGTTCCTGAGGGCAGCGCAACATGGGAAGGGAACGGCACAAAGCACGCTGACCGGGTGATCCGCATCCCGCTCATGTTTCATGGACTCAAATGGCCTCTGCAGTCACAGCCTCTGAACTCCACGCAGTCCTGTTCCCATTATGTCTCGGGCTTCCTGAGGACAAGGGGCTTGTCTTCCCGCCCGAGCCTTCGTTAATTCACACAGCATGTGCTCAGCACCGGACTCAGGACAAAAAGAGATAAAACCAGACAAACCCGAATCTCTGTTACCAAGAGTCTCAAACAAGCCTCTGCTGGGAAAGGCAGGAATGACGGGCGGGGACTGTAATCCCACCCGGCCGCTGTCCTCACCGAGCACCTGCAGGGCCAAGCGGCAGCACGAGGTGACCAGGAAAGGGCTCTGTCTTCTCTCGAGAGGCCAGTGAGCAAAAGCACAGAGAGCTGAACGTGCTTTTTCTCTGCCTTAGAAAGAGGTAGGGACGGTCGGCCAAACTCAAAGGGCGGATAATGATGCTCTAGCTCTGGAAGCCGCGTACTCGGACACATTTTCTTTATGTGTGTGTGTGCTTGTGTGCATTTTATAACTTTAAAATGATGAAAACTATTCTTAGCTCGTAAGTCGTGCAAAAACACAAACAAGCTAGGGCACACGCACTGAGATGGCTAGCATCAAAAAGATAGTTAATAACAAGAACTGGGAAGGGTGTGGAGAGAGGAGCCTCGTATGTGGCTGGTGGGTAAGCACATCCGAGCGGCCTCTGCGGACAGCAGACTGGCGGGTCCTCGACGAGACAGAGTCACCACGTGACCCAGGGACTCCACTCCGAGGTAGAGACCCCAGAGAACAGGAAACCATGTCCACACCCCCACGTGCACGAATGTTCTCACCAGCGTCATTCATGATCACCAAGAGGCAGGAACAGCCCAAATGTCCATCGGGGGGGAATGGATCGGCAAGACGTGTTCGATCTGTATAATGGAATATTATCCGGCAATAAAAAGCAACAAAGGACTGACACCCACGACCAGGTGGATGAACTTTGCAGACACGCGAAGTTAAAGAAGAAGCCCGCCACAGGAAACCAACTGTAGGGTTCCATTGTTAGGAAGTACGTGGAGCAGGCAAATCCACAGAGACGGAAAGCAGATGGGAGGCTGCCTTGGGCTGGAGGGGTTGGGAGTAAAATGGGGAGTGACTGCTAGTGGTACAGAGGATGATTGCACACCTCTGTGGCAAAACACTAAAACACACTGAAATATAGATGTTCACTGTAAAATCGAAGGATGTAAATTATATCTTGATTTAAAAAAAATTTTTTTAACAATCCAAGGGCATTGTTTTCCCAAACCCTGAGTCAGTGAATGAAAGGGAACAACAGGAGGAAAGGTGCACAGAGAGTTCTGGTCTTGGGAAGTCACCCCAAAGGGCTGGGCTTGGTCCTCCAGGCAATGCGGAGGAGTCATCCAGGGGCTCAGTGTGGAGGGACTATCACTGGAAGTGCGTAGGAGAGGCAGAGGCAGGAAGACGAGCCCGGTAGCTGTTCTAATGCGGTGGGAGGGAAAATGGGAGGCTGGACATATGCACTAGGAGGGAAAGGAATGAGGGAGGACCCAGAGGAAGCATCAGCGGGCTTGGAGACGGAGTAGTTAGTCCGTGAGAGTGAGGGAGAGAGAAGGCAAAGGTGCTGTCATTTCTAGATTGGGGTCAGATGTAGACAACTGAGTCCCTGCATGAAGGAGGGGGGAACAGGCTGATGGGTGGGGCAGAAAGGTCCTGAGAGCCTGCTCCAGAGTGACTCTGAGGCTCCCACAGCCCAGCCAGGGGGAACAAACATGGATGCCAGGCAGTGTAGGGCGAGAGGCTGGGGATCAACACAGGGACTGCCCCCCAGGCGACGTGCAGGTAAGGTGCGCCATGGCAGCAGGATTTCTGCTAACAGGGGTCAGGATGGGAACCATGGGGGCATCCACAGGTGAGGAACAAGGAAAGGGAAAAGAAGATCTGGGTGGGAGGAAGTGGAGATGGTCATGGAGCTGGTGGAGTGGGGAGACAGGTTGCAGGATAGGTTGTCAGATATGACGGGATGGTTGGGTAGAGGGTAGGAGTGCCACCAAGCTTTAGGAGAGACATTTTCCCAGCGTGGTGGGGATACAGCCACCAGCGGTGGGCTGC